>CAAE01014607.1:106606-133075 GCA_000180735.1 Tetraodon nigroviridis
TTTTCAAGGTTACCTTTCTTGAATGAAGCAAAGCAAAGTTTGCTGATGGACGATTCATCTGAATTCTGAAGTCTGTCTCCAGCCAGAAACCAACACAATTTTTTTTCAGATTTCAGGACAATTGCATTTTGTCACACACACACACACACACACACACACACACACACACACACACACACACACACAAAAAGAAAGATAAACAAGAACATTTGATAGTGTGTTTTGTCAGCGGATGCTTCCGTTGCTCTGGCTTCAAGGACTAATAAAAGACCAATGAAATTACCGAGATTTCTGGTTTCCCTTTGGTAAAATTCACCCACCGGAGTCTTATAGTGCTCATACTTCACTTTCTCCTGTCTTATCAATGACAACAGGGGTGTTTACCACACTCAACCCTGTACCACAGGTAAATATGTTTGGGGTACTTCTGTTTTTGGAATATTTTATCAATCTAGATTTTAAAGTTTGCAGCAGTGAAAATAATGTTCTGGGCTATTTTCCAGGAAATAAGTTCAAACTTTGCAGAGATCTGGTCATACTGAGGTATTTTAGGCATCAATCCCAAATAAATCCTGACCGGTATGTCAGGAAGTTTGTGCTCCAATTTCAACAGTTTTTAAGAACCTCGCTTGCATCAAGAAAGCGAGAATTCACACTGTATAAGATGTTCTTAAGTCTTTGATTAAACCAAAGCAACCTTGTTGGCTCCTGATCACGTTCCGACAACTGTGCCGTTGCCCGTATTGACCCTCCCTTTGACAAGCCGGAGAGGATTGCATCAAAGTGATTCATTCGACACTGCTCACCACTGCAGGAGCCTGCATTAAGAGCTGAGGTATGGATGACATCACTCCTGAAGCCCGGCAGCCATCACTTCAGTAATCGTTGCATTTGAGCTGGTGCATTGTGCTGAAATCCTCCCAGTGTTGGATGTTCCATTCTTTTTGCACTCTAAGGAGTCAAAGTCACATCAGTCAACATACGAATTACGAAAAAGAAAAAGAACATATATCTAAATCGTGCTGGAGTGGGTGGGGGGCGGCATATTTTACATAATCCAAGACCACAAACCCACATTTAATTCAGAAAGTGCAAGTTATGGTAATAACAATTAAATAGAGAATAACAAGATGAATGGGTGTGAAGTTTGATAGTGTAGCACATTAACGTTATTCAGCTAGACAATAGCGTAAAAATCATACGTGGGAGGCTGAGAAGACAGAATTAACATAAAAAGCTCACAACTTCAACAAGCTAGTTACTGGTTAGCATGTTTACCAAAATCTCTCTCATTTAACATCACTGAATCCATTGAATTCTTCATCCTTGGTGAAGAGGATTTTCTTTTACGGGCACTTGTGTTTAATCTTTTTCAGTTGTCTTTAAGGCAATGTTTAAATTATTTTTAAGTGGTACAGGAGTAGCACATATCGGTAGTTGTCACAAGCCTAGCACACCCTCTCGCAGCTCCAGATATTTTTCACTCCTTAGTCATATCGTTCAATGTGAATTAACATATTTTATTTTATATATATATATATATATATATATATATATATATATATATATATATACATATACATATGTATGTATATAAGTGGGTATAAGTCACAGGAAGTATGGCTTACCATACCTCCTGCCTAGCCGTATCTAAAAACAAAGGGTGACTTAAAGTCAGTATGTAATTTTTAAGGAAGGGGTCAGATGTCAGATCATTTTTTCGTTTTTATGCATTAGCGAAGTTTCCCTGTTGCGATGTTCTGTGTTGTTGACCAATAGTCTAGAGGACGCAGGAAGAGCTGCCTGATGTTGCAAACAGAGCTCCGTCCTCAGTGGCTGAATGAGAAAAAGCGCCCGTGGGTGCATGCTTAAGCTAACAACCTTGTAGAAGTTACCTGCCGATGAAAGAAGCTAGGCTGATGCGTGGAGACAGACAGGGATGGACACTGACTATCCCGAGACAACGTCCCCCTGGAATGTATAATTATTAGTGTATGCCGTCTGCGTGTCTTTACATATGGGCGTGTGTGTGTATGTGAGTGTGTGTAAATATGTGGGTGTGTGCAGGCGACAGTGAGCTATTAGCTTACTCGAAATGAAGGTCTGTATCAGCAGCAACTATTCTAATAACGACTTTGGTGACAGACATGCTAATGGCGTCTGCTCTTTGTCTGTGTGTGTATGTGTGTGTGTGTGTAGGTGTGTGTGTGTGTGTGTGTGTGAATACCTCATTGATGATCCAAGGTGACACTTGGTCCTTCTGTGCGGACATCCCTGATGATGCACTTTTGGCAGCGACAGTGTTTCTGTGTTTTGCTGAGCACTGTTGGCTCATCTCCTCTGGCAGTTCTGTTCATTATAAATCTGACCTCCTGAGGTCAATGATAAACATTTCAGTTTTCACACCGTGGTTCTCTGCTGAGCACTGTTAGAGAGAAGCCTTCGCCTCGGGGGTCCATTCACACCAGCTAAGGGCGGAGGTCAGGGAACAGCAATGTGGATGTAGTCTTTGATGAAGGTTGCGAATTAAAGGGAACATTGAAGCGACTAAGTTCTGTTCCTTAGTCTGGACCACACAATCTGATGTGGCCAGTCTCCATGACTGGGCCAGAATCTCCACCAAGGAGGGCTGAAACACTCCTTTCTCAGCCTTGACAAACAAACACTCATCTCATTTATCCGTGTGCAAGATCGTGAACAACTTCTCTCTTTTAAAACCACATCTTAGCTGTGAAAATCAAAAAAAAAAGTGATATGAAGAGATATTCTTGTTATTTATTCATGTATATTTTGGAAATCAAAGCTTGTTTTATATTCAGACCTGAAAGCCAACTTTATCTCAACAGAAGACTTTTATTCTCCATGATAATGTTTGCTGTGAATACTGGATGGAGTCCTAACAACACAAATGGGATTAAATGAAACGATCGAAACGATGGAAGGCGTTTGCAGCAACCAGAACTCTCCCCCGATGATGGGAGGTTTTAGCAGCTGATCGAGTTTAAGCGAAACCTGAATGTGCAAACGATGTGATGAAACATGATCTGGTGCACTAAGGACCTAAATCAACATCTCTGGAGAGACTTGAGGATGGCAGAGAATCCCACAGTCCCCATTCAGCCTGACAGAGCTTGAGAAGATCAACAGAGACGAATGACAGAATGTCCTCAAAGCTCGCGGCATCGTACCCAAGAGGACAGGAAGCTGTAGATACTGGGGGAAAAGGATCTAAATCCTTATGACAATCCAACATTTAGTTGACAGATAAATAGATGGTAGATCTGTCTGAACCATTCACGCTCCTGCTTCTCAGAGGCTGTCATGTGATCTTGGACCTTCAGTGTTTGGACTTTGTTGACTTCACCTTCAACCGTATTTAAAACAGCTGTCCCAGGGCAAAGAGTTTCACAGCCAAAAGAAGAAAACAAATCCATTAATAAATGAATGAAACAGGCAGGTAAAACAATGACCTCATGGACCAACATCCAAAAATCTGGAGCTGCTGCTGAGACGGCTCGGTCACCTCTGTCCGAGGACATTCAGCAGAGCCCACCTACTTTACATAAGAGAGCATAATGAGCGGAGTTGCCCCGAGCTGAGATGAAACAAAGCCAGGAATGCTTTTCCCCGGCTCAGTCCTTCATTCTGTGGCAGACAGTGTTTACCAGGCCCGAGGAACGGTGGATTACGGTTATAAACTTCAGAACACAGGTCTCTTACAGGAGAAAACTATATTTTAAGCCTGAGAAATAACATTATTACCTGACATTAGAAAATGGAAGTCCAAAGTTAGGCTCCGGGCTGAACGATTGGATTTTTAATTTGCTTTAAATGTGCACATTTGAATCAAAGCCGTTTGAAAGAAGCCCGCCAGCGGGGGCCTGACTCCGAGGGCTTTGGCTCACCCTTTTTTTTTCACTGGCTTTCTTGCTTCACATCTCTTTTTTATGTGTATCAGTGAACCGACACAGCTTAACTTTGGAGGAGCCCATCTGAGGAGCCCTCATGGCCCCAGGCAGGATCAGACGAGGAGGTTCAAACGGAGGGAGAACAAACTGGTGTCAGCGGTCGCAGTAGATGCTGGCGGAGAAGCAATTCCGCTCTTGGAAAGATGAAAATGGGGAAGAATTGCAGTAGCGATGCCAAAATGCAACCCTAGAAATGTTGGAATTTCTGTTATCTGACTATTGCACACAAAAAAACAGGATTTAGACAAATTCTTCATCGTGGAAATGCTGGGCCTGCTGCTGGGACATCTTCCTGCTCAGAAGAAAAACAAACTTTCTGCCTTTCAGCAGTCTGAAAAGACTTCATAAAAATAAGACCAGAGCAGACATTTTGTCATTAAAGAGTGGTTGAAAGGTTTGCGGTATTGTTGTTGGTGTCACAAGCGCAGAGAGTGCCTGGCTCATGTTCAAAAAGTGAAAATTAGATGAAATACAGGAACAAAGTGCAGTCGTATGCTTCCAGTAAGATCAGACAATATATAAACAGTGACTGACAACATAATGGAATTATTTCAATATATCATCGTTTCTCTGGGCTGTGTGCAGTTTAAATAACTTTAATACCATCACTTGGGCCTGGTTTTGAACTCCTGCGTGTTTTCAGGTGGCCTGATAAAAATGTGCACCGCGGTCTTCTAGCAGCTGTTGGAAACCATGACAACACCTGCGGCGGCTGCTCCACCACCCCGGTGCTCGTGTCCTGGTGTGTGGCCCCACAAATGCTGCTTCCTGCTGTTCTCCGGTGCTGCAGCAACGTTGTCCAACCATCCGAGGGTGATGGACAACAGATCGGAAACAGCCACGTTCCTTGGCTATTTTTCATAAATACCACATTATAGCTAAATGTTGTGTGTGTATCCTTTATCAGACCAATCTCCTGAAGAAATTTGGATCTGGAGTTAGCTGTATCAAATATTATTATTACATAAGGCGGTGCTCAGAGGGACAGCGATCAGCTGTGTGAGGGCTAATTTTAGCACAGATTCTTGTGGTTCCTGGGACTGGGTCACGACAAGCCAAGGCCTGTCTGTAAGGAAGAGCCACAGGAATTATCCCTGATCAGGTTCTCTGGGCTGGGTACTGTAAATAAAGCATATTCGCCAAGTCTTAAAGAGAGCGGAGAGCCGAGCAGATCTGATCTGGGTTCACATCTGAGCACGTCTGGCTCCAACTAGTCTAAAAGAGAATGCTAAAAATGTGACCTGGTCTAATCTATAAATACACCGGCACATTTATCAACGTTTTAGTTACCTAGGTCGATGCTAATTAAACTGTGTCGAAGCTGACCTCATGGCCTTTCATCTGCCCTTGATACCTCAGGTCCAACCATCATGCAGTTTTTTACTCTTTGTATGATTTTATAATATCTTTTTCCTAAATAAAATAACATGAATACTACATTTACTTGATTTCTCAGTAAGAAAAAGTCCATTTTCTCTCTCAACAATGGATAAAAGCAGTGCAATTCTGCAGTTTGACTCATCTGACAGTGAATGTAGTTTAAATAGATTTCCCTTTTAAAACATGATCAGCCCGTGGTTCCGGAAGTGGTTCCACGCAGTGATGGCACCAAGTGATTACTGTGGCCACCAGAACAGCAGATTGACACGGTTAATGACACAGGACTGCATCCTAACAGTGAGCCTCCCGCGCCGGGACCAAGTATGTCTGGCTGCCTTTGGTCAAAAGTCCAGCTTGTTCTTCTGCTTCGGCACGTTGGTCCTTTTGAACATCCTCAACAGGGCGAGAGGGTCAATGTTGCTTGGGCAAAGATGTGTGTATCAGCTGGCAAACACACATCCAGTGTGCCGGACGGTGCAGTTTTGACAGAATGTGTCTGGGAAAAGGAAGCATATGAAACTAGCAGGCTGGGTTTTTTTCCTCATCCTCATAGTCCTCTCAGGGCCGCAGCCCCACTCGCGTTCACTCATCTGCACGTGCCAGGTGTCCCTTGTCATGTTTTGCTCATTAACTTTATTACATCCCATAGTTTTATGAGCTTTCTCTGGCAGTTGTTATGATAATAGGTTTAACATCAGTATGAAGCCAGCTTGAGCACGTTCTCAATGCGCTGGTGCTGGAAACACACACAAATTCACACCAAGACCAGCTTTATGGTACAGCTGGGGGAAAATATAACACACACATACACACACACACAGCACGGTTGTATTACAGGTGACATGTGTCGTGTGTGCACCTGGCATTTGAATTTAAAGTTGCTTTAGAGCTAGTTTAACATTGGCTAGTTTTGCTGTTTGAGGTGTGTATTGATGTAAAAGAAACAAAAAGCATGAGGCGTGTTTAGGAAACATAGTTTTTCTTATCTCTGCTGAGTTTGAGCGGGTTTCAGGCTGAGCTCGAGGGATTGTGGGAAGAGAGGATGTCGTTTGTCGGGGAGGGTCCCTGTGGACAGGGAAGGAAGATGGACTGATGGTGACTGTCCCACACAGGAACCGCCCATGTCCACCCTCCCAGTTGTTTTTTTTTTTTTATCATTTGCAGACTTAGTCTTTTTCTCCACACAGTAGCTTCACACAATAGCTATGACTTTTGCTAATGTTACCAGACAGCAGTGAGGATAAATCAGATACTTTAAATTTCATTTTCATCCATACATTATCCTTCCCAAAAGACCGTTCTGTTTTAGTTTTGTGCATTTCTAAGTTACTCGTGCACCTGCAGCTCTTGTTAATTGCTGTTAAATGTTAATTTATGCATTCTTGGCATGTTTAAGAGCGCACATTTGCGAGCACTTGCAGGTGTTGTTTGCGCCGCAATGCTTCAGCCCAGCTGGGTTTGCTGCGTACCACCAGGCCGGGCACATGGCACTTCAATCTCCTTTTACACGGGGACTTGCTGTGAAAATAATAACAGTAAAAGGCTGAGTTTGTGCTTCAAAAGAACTTCTCATTTCTCTTTCAGTCATTATTTGCTTGCTCGCAATAATGGTAACGTCAAGTTTGGTGATGCGGAAAGAACATAACATCGTTCCAAGGTTTCTCTCTTCTTTTCTCTTCCCTACCAGCTCTCCTGGTTTTCCTGACCAAGCACGAGCGGTCACACCCTGCAGGAGTGTGTCCACGCCCTCCTCTCACTCTCATTCTCTCTGTGATCGTGCACATGTGCCAAATCTACCACCAAATCACCCTGGTCTGACTTCGATTACAGCTCCAGATGTTAACATTACCTCACTGAAATGAAATTGAGGAGAACGTAAATTTGTCGTCTGGTTTGCGGTGGGGAATTTTCAACTGCATCACATCTACGCGTTGACTGTCTGACACTGTACACACGCACATCAGCATGTGGTATCACCTGCATCTTCGGTTCGTGAATGTGCACAGCTGGTAACTGCTGATGAGCCCGTTAGTCTCTGAAGTTTAAAGAGCTTTAAGTGCTCAAAGATGACAATGATGATGATGATGATGGGAAAAGTGCTGGTTTTATTCAATGGATTCAATTACTTTTATTCTAATTACATTTAATCACGTGGTTCAAATGTAACACAGGTGCTTTTAATGGGGTTTATTTGGCAAAAAGTAAACAGCTTTTCCCAAACTCTGCTGGAGGGGCTGCACTGGACCAGAATTGTCTTTTTGTGCCATGACTCAATTGCTTGTTGCCTTTGGAAGCAGTCGCAGGAGATAGTTGGTGATCAATGAATGTGGGCGTTATGAGGAGAACAGAGTCTGGACCCACAGGCAGAGGCAGAAGTCCCAACAGCTGCGGTAAAAGTCTAAAACTAAAAGTGCTAGATTGACTAGGTTGACTTACAAACAAAAGAAAAACTAGATCTGGAAAACGCACAAGGAGGCACAGAGAAACTAACCTTCTGGCAAGAGGAGCCCGAGGAACCCGCCTTCAATCAGACATTAGTCAGATTGGCTTCTGGTGTGCACCAAGCAGCAGCAACACAGTAAACAGAACCAAAAACCGTGCACCTTGCAAACGGGCATGATAAACACACTGCTGCCATCAGCATCACTACTTTAGCTCCTTTTATCATTTCAAAAGATGATATATTACGCTTAAAGGCAAATGGAGTCATTATTTGGCACATACACACCCTCTGTTACTGTTACTTCAAAGGCAGGATAAATCTTCACAATTTGCTTTTCTAACAAAAGTGAGATAACGGAAACAAGCACGTTAAAATAATAACTCCAGAAGTCTGTTTGTGTCCGCCTTACATCTGATCATGTGACGACTGTGTTTATAACTAACAGGAAAGCCCTCAAGATTTTCTGCAACAGCAGGACACCAACAAAATTAAAAGTTTTAGTGCTCAAAGGTCAAATCCAGTCGGCAAAATACATGTCCAAACATTCGACATGCTGGTTTCTGATGGAGCCGTAAGAAACTATCGCAAAACGAGTCTGAGTCTGTTTCTGTCTTGTTAATTACAAAAATGTGATTATCACGGAGAAATGCTTTACAACTTGGTATCCCCATGTATTTAATGGAATCTCCTACTTCCACCTTTCATTTCTTGTTCTTGCTTTCGCTGTGCTGACAGCTAGAGCCGCGCAGACTGTTGGCTCTTTTAATAACACAGATGAAAATAAAATTACTATCATTGCAAAGCAATTTGGGCCAATTACGCCCGCACGTCTGGGACGTGAGGAGGTGTCTCTTCATTCCGGACTCCGATGACCGGCTACCGGGCTGACAAACATCTGATTTGCATCTGCCGCAAGTTCCTCTTGTGGAAAAGGACTATCACAAACAGTCGGTCGCTGTCGCGTGGTTGTTTTTTTCTTCGGGATCTCACATGGCTTCCTGGTGACCAGCAGCACCTCCTCCGGTCCTCTGGTCCCCGTCATGACCAGCAGCCGGTTCATGTGAAACAGGAAATAAGGCCCTATGGATGCTGACCTCACCACAGGAAAAGAGTCTGTGTGTGTGTGTGTGTGTGTGTGTGTGTGTGTGTGTGTGTGTGTGTGAGAGCTCCCAATGAGGTCTGTGTTGTACCAATGTCTCGATAAAATGCTGAACAAACAAGTTGATTTCAGAACTTTTTTAATGTGAACATGTCCAGCATGGCTACAGGAAGTGAACACAAAACACGAATGCTCTACATTTACTTTAAAAAACAAAACCACCGAAAACAAGAAATACAATATTAGCCAAAACATCTGACACTTTGTAGAAAGACAAAATATAAAATCAAACTAAGACAAATCAATCAAAATAGTTACAGAATTATTTGATGTATTTCGGTAAAGTCTTGTTTAGAGTGTTACAAAACAAACCCTAAGTAGTGATAAAGACAAACGTTCAAGTGTCAGATGAGTTTTGCTGTTTTGTTTCTCTAATGTCGCTGCAAAAATGGACCGATCTGCCAAGTTAACAAGCTCCTGTTTGAATATCTGATCGGCTAGTTTCATCATGGAAGCAGAGAGCGTTTGACCAGGCGTCAACCTTTCCTCCTCTGGTTCAACGAGTTGAAGAGTTAGCCAAGTGAAGATTTTTGAAAACAGAGATCAAGGAGCAAAGCTAGATGCTCTCTAGCACCCACAAAACCCTCAAAGGCTCCCTTCTGACCCAAAACCAGCCAGGCGTGTTTGAGGCCGAAACACCTTCAAAGGGTGGCGAGATATTCTTTTCACTTTGATCAGATCTCTGCCTGATACCACAAAGACAATTCGAGTTTGCACTGTGGCTGTTTAGCATTCAGAGACAGGAAAAAAGATAGCATCTGTTACAAGCCTGGGGTTGCAGTTGTGGACATGGCCGCTAGGGGCGCTCAAGGTCATAATAACACTAAAGATCACAGGAAGCTGCTTGAACAAATTACCAATGGAGACTTTTTTTTTCTTTGTCTGAAAAGCTGAAAACACAAAATCCCCAACACATGTGAGGACCGTTGGGAATTTGACAGTAAAGTTTTTATGTGAATATGACATCATGTAAATGGAACAAGGACAGGACTCTGAGCTGGACCCTGAGGGTGGAGGAGAGGGGGCGGGAACAACTACAGAGGTGATGTTGGCACAGAAAACTCTGCGTATCTGCGTGTTATGGAGAGAAAATGGGCAGGACATGAAAAAGGCCATTGTTGCTGATGATCCTCTCAGGTGTCGGGGGGACAGGCGGAATTTACGTTAGCAGCAATCACAGCAAGTCGGCTGCAGGTTTGAATCCCACTGGGGGAAGGGGCTTTTCTGTGTGCAGCCCCAGTCCAAAGACACATATTTGAGGCATAGGTTGAGATTACCAGCTTTCAACTCACTTTAGATGAGAATGCAAGTGGGGGGTTGGTTGTTTGTGCTTCACGTTAGCTGTGAACGTGTTCCCCTACCGGCTATTGCGACCAGCGGCCATGACGAGTTCCTGCCATTGAAGCGCTACAAACACTACGCTATTATTTTCTATTCATACCTGTATTCTTTCCCACACACACCCACTTTCCATCATTGTCTATCATACTCCATTTATGTACTTCCTTAGAGATGAATCCAAAATAAAAGCACAACAAAAGCAACTTTGTTGGAGACACAATGATTAAATCAGTCAGACAGTCCTGTAAAAACAACAAACAAAAAAACCCTCAAATCAGGCTGAAACTGGGAGGATACATGAAGTGTTTTTGCAAAATAAATTGACATAGTTGAAGAAAAATATGACATGGGAAAGTTAAAACACCATGTGATCAAACCAGGATGAAATCTAAGAGTGTTATTGATAAAATGCTCAATATTGTCATTTATTTGAAAAGAAAGCTGAGGCATAGAAAGAGCAAGAGAAAGGTTAATGGAGCTTTTAACACTGATTAGCTGAGTGTGCCGCAAACCTCCCCTGACAATGAGGTGAGTGATGGACCGTTTCCTAGCAACAGCTATAAACCGGCCTCAGATCAATGACTCGTTGGTGATAAATGATGCTGCTCTTTCCTTTTCTTTCTTTCAGTCCAGGTGTCTCACTCTGCTCATCCGTCTGTCGCCGCTGCCTGTCGTCACCCAGCAGGAGGCCATCGCAGCCTCGGGGTTTCAGCGTCTATCTGCTGCTGTTAGACAAACCTGGGTCGGCCCTGAGCAAAAATAACAGCGCCTTCCCCCGCTCCCACTTTCCCTGCCCCGGCCGCAGGAAGTCCCTCTTTCCCCTCCCTGTCCACATCAGTGTAACTTGACCCAGCTAGCGAAGCCCCCACCCCCCGGTGGTCACTTTAGTGTTACCTCAGACTATCCTTCCTCCCATTCATACATGGCACACTTTTCCTCTGCCTCTCTATGTCCTCCGCTGCTCTTTCCACCCATGCAGAGTGTGGATATTTACCAACTCTACTGCTTATTTGCCATTTTCAACGACAAGACCACCAACATTGCACACGTCAGAGTACTCTGACTATCTTTCCACTCCTTCACCAAGCTTTCCACAGCTTTAGCCATTTTCTTTGTTCATTTTGGTCACAAATCTCATAGTTCATTTTGAATTATGAATTATTAATGGAATTATTAAACCATGGCAGCAGAGGGATCGGACCACATTACTGACTATAAAGTGATTGAGGGACCTTTATGAAACACACGCACACACGCACGCACACCACATATTCAGAGCAAAGTAGTGGTCCAAATATGATCACTATGTAGCCGGGAGTGGAACATGTTTTGGTTCTGAGAGTTCAGAGTTGACTCTTTCAGGGCACTTGGGGTTAGCAGCATTTGCAAACACCTGCTGCCTTTTAATGAAGGGGATTAGACCGTTCTCATGAGCCTGTGCAGCCAGAGCCCACCCTGCTGCCTCCAGACACACCACTTTTACAACAAACGGCCTGCTTAATTCAATTTCTTGAAGGTTTTTTTTTTCCCTTTGGTTAATGGCTAGTTTTTACCTGCTGCATCATTTACAACCTGCCATTGCTGCTGTTACATCCTGCCACTAAAAGGCCGCGACTCTGCTTTGTTTATTCCATTTTTATGTCTTTGACACAAAGATGCAATTTAAAAAGCCAGACTTGTATTCTTTCACATTGAGCTGACTTTTAGAACAAACCTGTCGCACGAAGCAAATGTCACAGGAGAAATAGCTACGCACAGAAAAAGCTGAAAATAAATGGCAGTGGAGGGATGAGGACCCCTTTACAGTCTGTTTACCCTTTCAGCCAAAGAGATCTTTAAATGGAGACCATATAAGGGGAAGACACAGGTTAAACTCGACTATGTGGTGATGACATGGGAGCTGCAGTGTGAACAAATTTATCGTGCAAAACCCAGAATGCTTGTCACAACTATGAATGGACAGCTCGGTCACCGGCTGGGGAGATTTAGCCAACACTCTCATTGTGATCACCTCTGTGAGCCCTTGAGCAAGGCTCTAAACCAGAGGTAGGCAAACTAAGGCCCAGGGGCCACATCTGGCCCGGTGAACTAGTTATTCCGGCCCGCAGAGCATTCACAATCATTTCTCCAAAGCCAAATTAAGCTAATCTTTGTCAATAGTCGATCAAGTAGGATTTTTAGTCAGTGTCCTGCACAACCTGGCCGCCTGTTCATCAAAATCTAAAACCCAATGAGGCCCTTCAGGCATAATAACTGCCCACCCCTGATCCAAACACTAGTTCCTAGACAGTGGTTCAATCAGAATAAATGCAGACTGCAGAAATCTTCTGTTTTTTTGTCTTTAGTTGCCAAAAAAATTGTTTTATGTCGAGGGTGAGCTCAGGAGTGATAATTGGATTTTTGGCTTTTTGGTCCTGTATTAGGTGTCCGGTCACATTGCATTGCCACTTTTGGCCAAATACAACATCTGAAGCACTCTGTTCTCTCTATTCTCAACCACTTTTGTTCTCAGAGTGTCACGTCATCAACTCTCTGTATTTACAGTCATGAAAGTGTATCTTGTTGTGGATAATTGCAACGACGCTACATCACTGTTTGGATGTTGGCTGTGGTGTATTGCTGTGGACAGGGCAAAAACAGCAGTGCAGAGTGTGGTATAGCTGCCATGTGGAATACCTAAACATCCCATTGGATTTACTGCTCTTTCATCTGAGCGCCCACAAACGACCAAAGCAAGTTATCACACCTTAGAATCCAGAGGCCCCACCAGAGCCCTGTTGTTCAGATTCGGCACACAGGCATGAGATCTTGTGAAAAAACAAACAAACAATCCTAGATGCAATGGCCAACTATCCCTTTAATTGAATTTGACAGTTTTTCTGGAGGTAATCCAAAGAAGCTCTTGGCCAGAATGGAAGTAATCCCTGATTGCTCGTCAATCTCAGTGGGTCAACTGGGAAGCAGGAAGCTACAGTCAACTGTCCGACACCACAGCACAGATAAATATGGGCACAGCTTTTAAATGGGATGGAAATACCAGAGGTGAAAAAACCTTTTAATAAAGACTACAGGCACCAGAACATAATGTAACGGGACAGAAAGATGAAAAAAGAAAAATGCTTAAATCTACCTGAACGAAAGGCATTCTCTCCTCAAATCCCCCTTTCTTCTCCTAAAATGCCTTGGCTGTGAACGCTGAAGCAGACATCACAGAGGGGAAAGCCCCACCGAGATGAGGGGAAGCTGGAGAATAGAAAGGCCTTCCTGGTTTAGAAACAATTATAACAATAGCAACATACACAGTATAAACCCGAAGTAAAACAACAGAAAAAAAATGTGCAAACATCTCTCACCTAAATAGCCTACAGTAAATGCATTGTAAAGCACCATGGGAGACAGATAGATGTGTGTGTGGTGCTACTGTATTAGCCCAAAGCTTGGTTTCATACTTAAGGAGTATCCACAGTTTTTTTTTGCCAGGTGGTGTCAGGCTCTGCCCCACCTGCAGGGCTTCACAGTATGCCCGCAATCACATGTGCACAAGCCCCTTCAGTCATTTCCTGGTGTGTTTTCAGATAGACATGTAAAATCCCATCGAATGTTGCTCTTTCCTTTCTTTAACTGGTTCAGCTTGACTGAAAGCTCGACGGTCTCGTAGCAGAAAAATGAGGATTTTGATCCCAATGCAGCACCGAGAAAATTAAAATCTACGCCTCTCTACACGGGACCAGACTTCCTTTACACCTGGTACACGTCTGCTAATCACACACTCACACACACTCACACACACACACACACACACACACACACACACACACCTACACACACCAAATTGAAGGCATTTACACGAACAACATTATTAAAATCACGGAATCTAACTCGTCTTAACAGAAATGTAGGCGTCATCGCTTTCAATGCCTCAAAGACCACAATACCAGCTGCAGCAAAGGTGTTACACATGTCCCAGTCGAGGATTACAACAACCACAACATGTAATAACACTGCTGTAACATTCCAAATAGAATCCTGCCCTAACTGTTTTTGCGTATTCCTTTGAGCATTGTGTACCTTGGCAAATATACACGTGTATATTACAGTACCGTATATTCAACCACATTTTTCTGCTTCTGTCAGAGCCTGGCGCCCTGTGCATCATCTTTTTTTTAAATGCACAAGCATCTAGTACAACACCAAAGGGTTCCTGAAGAGGCTTGTTCACAGCTTGGTCGGGGGCTGTGCCCCAGAGCGTACTGGGCAGGGCAGACACGAATGCTGCCTTCAAACAAGATGGCGGAGATGGTTTTGGATAGTCATTCCGTGTAAAACAAACATTTGAGCCTAACTTCTGCCACGTTGAAGATGCTTTCTGACTTCTTGGCATCAGGAAGATGACAAATGTCTAAGCAACACCTTCATTCCTTCCTGCTGTTGCCCCAGGTCACGCAGATTAGTACTGTATCATAAAGATGGGGCGAAAATGATACCTAATTTTGTTAAAAGACAACAAAGATAACAATGTGACCTGCATCACTAGAATCTTGTGTGTGTGTGTGTCTGTGTGTGTGTGTGTGTGTAAGACATAATTTCTGCCTTTTATCAGTACAGTATTGCATCAACTACCACTGAGCACAGATATGTGGAACACATAGATCACTGGGATGGATTAGAGGCGATTGGTTGGTCTGAGGTCCAGTTCCAGAATTCCAGCGACCCCCTACCTCTCCAAAGGGTCAAACCCAGTCCTGCAGGGAACGCTTGCAATGCACCAGCAGCCTCGGTGCTCCTTTGCTCTGCAGGGTGTTGATGATGGCATAGATCAGCCCCAGGATGCACAGTACCAGGACCAGTGGGATGATGACCATCAGGATGGTCATGGTCCGCTCCTTGTTGTCGTCCACCTTAAGCACCACGTCCACCTCGTTGGTGTCTTCCTCTCGGCCCTCGTGGTAGTCGTCATCATTCTTGTCTGACCCTCTACCGGGGACTTTGGTTGTTCTGTTATAGTTGTTGTCGTCCCGGTCTTTGCTCTTGTCGTCGGTGCGTCCAGCATCAGGGTTGAATGGAGGGCGGTTGACATCCGGGTATTTTCGTCCGGTGTCCGTGTCTCTGTCGGGGTCCAGGTCCACGTTGCAGCCCATGAAATCCTTCAAGATGGACTTGGGGTAACCAGGTTCACTCTTCATGCGATGGTTGTCAAACTTCCAGTATTTAGATCCTTTGTAGAAGAATGTGTACGCTACAGATGGAAACATTACAAGATGTCAGACATAACAGCACATACGACTGCTGGCGTATTTTCCGGACTATAGGTCGCACTTTTTTCAAAGTTTGGCTCGTCCTGCGACTTAAACTCAGCGCAGGTGTGCTGTACGTTTGTGACAACTACCGGTATGTGCTACTCCTGTACCACTGAAAATGAATGTAAACATTAAAGACAACTGGGGAAAAACTGAACATAAATGCCGACCAAAAGGAAATCCTATTTAACAAGGATAAAGAATCATTGTGTAGCTAAAAAACTGTTAGTCCACCGTGACTTATAGATGTTTTTCTCTTTAATGGCACATTTTTTTGAATGATGCGATTTATACTTTAGGGCAATTTATAGTCCGAATACAATGGTAAATACTGATTTCATAGATATTTCTCCATTTTCTTTCATACACACGCACCCACACGGACATTAAAGTCTTGTCTTAGCGCTCACCCCCATCATCACTG
Source organism: Tetraodon nigroviridis (assembly GCA_000180735.1). NCBI lineage: Eukaryota > Metazoa > Chordata > Actinopteri > Tetraodontiformes > Tetraodontidae > Tetraodon > Tetraodon nigroviridis. Next base: position 122,619 of record CAAE01014607.1, read on the forward strand.
AGGAAGGCCCCTTTGGGAGCAGAGGGGACCGATGATCCCCAGACACTGATTGGTTTTGGGTAGCCTCGATCAGCCAAGCGTGACTTCTCATCAAAGCGCCAGTACCTGCACAGAAGTGTGTGTTTTGACTCTTTAGAAGCTGTCTAAACAAGTAAATACAGCAAAGTTCTTCCACATCTGAGCGACAGTAGCTTGTCTGTATGGTTAGGCCACCCTGTCAGTGGTCATCATTGGTCATGTTTTATTAATCATGTGATTTCTCTCTGGAACAAAGAAGCTGACCCACTGTCTGACTGGTGGGATGCTGTCGTGTTAAATTACCAATCTCCTTGAAACAAGTAAGTGTAGCCAGAAGGCTCCCACCAGATGGCTGTGTCTACGCGGTCGTACGGAATATCTCGGCCAAAATCGACCAGCTCCAGCGGATAGCCCATTTCGAGATTCGCCTCCCTGAAAAGCCAGTAGCGATGTTCTAGGAGAGGAAATAAGAAGCCTTTAAAACAAACAACGCTTGATAAAAGGACAAACCCAGCAAAACAATTAGATCTATACATTTGTATACACTTCAATATTAGGTTTTAACTATTACACTAATGTTTAGCATTCACTTTTAGCTATTTGTAAAATCAATCTATTTAGAAATAAATGTTTTATTTCTTACTTGTCACAAATAGCCAAAAAATATTTGAGGATGCTTTTTTATTGGTTAGAATAAGCGAATCAATATATGGAGAGAACAGCTTTAAGACAGACCGTATAAATAAAATGGACGGAACAACCATTTACAACATTAATCCATTGGAATAACAAACACGGGGAAGAAAATTTATTCACTTGGATTCAGGCTATGATGAAGATCCCATTTCTATTCAAACACAAGTCCATGTTTAGGATGGGTAATGATCTGTGGGCTTTTTCTGTCTTTGCTGTGGTAAAAATGTGATTTCTGAGACGGAACTGGACTCTTCCTCCTGTGGGAGGAAAGCAGCAGCACGGCTGATCCGCGCTGTCAAACTTATCCGTCCAAAGTTTTGCCACCCTGCAGGTTTGCTTTTAGAAAAATGTATCCACCGCCTCAGTTTCCTCAGGCTTCTAACCCTGAGGAGCGACCAACAGCGAACTGCAAATTGTTTCATATCCTGCTGGCAAACAGCTCCACTCATCCACGGAGAATAACTCCATGAGGTGCGTGCGTGCGCGCGCGCAAGCCTGTGTTTTATACTGCCAATAACAGTTTACATTTTTTTCATTCGAAAGCGTTTATGAAAAAGGCAACCAGAGATGCGTAACCCTGTTCCAGACATCCAAAAACAGATGTACTCGTTCACATTCCTGCATTCTGCTCCCGCACGCACGTTTCGTGTAATGAAACCGAGTCTGTGAAATAACTGAAACGTCAGGCATTAAATAGAAAAAAAAAGTACAATCAGAGAGAAATACACCAGCGTTTACACGCGCTTGTAAACCCTCTAGAATGTAATAATGTTGGGAAACGATGAAAAACACTGACTCAGCAGTTTGAGTTTAGAACAGTGCAATAAAGGCGGTGTGTTTCATGTTGGACTAAAGCAGAGCTCGAGGTTTAATTGGCGACATAGAAGGACTCTATTTTCTTTGACTTCAAATATGCAGTAAAAACATTTGTGAATATTTCAGAGGTAGGAAATCTAAGGCCCGGGGGCTACATGTCGCCCGATGGACTATTTAATCCGGCCCACAAAGCTGGGAAGAAAGAAAAGAACATAACAGGGACAGAAAAAAACATAAAACACATTAATGTAAAGACATCGTGTAATAATATTTTAATAGGTGACAATCTGGTCAAAAGCAACGGAGCGTGTAAAGGAAAGAACAGCCACAATAACTCTTTAATTCTTTCTTCTGACGACCTCTATGATTGAAGGGGACAGTGTTATCGATGTCTGAGGTTGTGTTTGTGTGGATTATGCATTTAATATTTCTAGAGACAACTGTCAGACTAAATTACCCAAAGGAACATGAAAGATGTAGTCCGCTCTCTTCTACTGCAGTTGTTTTTTTAGAGTGTTGTTTGTGTTCCTGTTCATTTTAGCTGTGCTCTGTTTTTTTTCCCTGTTAAAACAAACTCAATAGTCTCATGTGAAACCAGATTAGTAGAAGACATCAGAATAAACCTAATCATCCTCTGTAAAGCCGATCAATAGCAGGACATTAGCCGGGCCTGGACTGGGGCCGCTTCTTATAAACATCTCCCTGATCTCCATGGTGACAAGCAGTGGATGTTTATTTATATTTTATTATAGGATTATACTAATAATCTTTTATTTGAATATTTGTGTAGATGATACATAACACCACTTAAAATGAGAACCAAAAAAAGATAGTTAGGTTAAAAAAAATCTAATATAACCTTTTTGCTGATATATTAATAGGTAAGGTGCTGTAAGAGGAGGTTACATTTCTTATTTCCACAGTTGAAAAAGACAATCATCCTGTCGGACTCTTACCTTTAAAGAAGACGAACCTGCCATCGTGTCTTTCGTACGCGGCATCGATGTCTCCAGGCAACCCTCTCCAGAAGTGATTGATGGGCATGGGGTAATTATCCAGAACCCTGTTCCTGCGCACCCGCCAGAACCAGCGGCCCTGGTGGGACAAGGTTGCATGACAGCTCAACACTTAAGAAAAAAGTGTCTTTTGTTTTTATCTGCAGTTGAGAAGAACAATATAAATGGCTCCTTTTAAATGTGAGCATACATACTGTCCTGTTATATAGCACATTTAATTTTTTTAAATGCTGCTAAACATTAAAGCAAAACCATTTTTAACTACTTTTTAACCAGACAATATTTTTGTAGTCAGATCACTAGTATTTGATCATTTTTATTCAACTAAAATATAAATATGGAAAAAAAAAACATCCTAATAATGCTTCCTCGTTGCATGTTTCCTGGTATTCTGTGCAGCTGAATAATAAAGTTTTGGTTTTTTTTAGCAAGAAATGTAAAATGAGAATTAAAAAAACCAGAAATGCCTCTTGGGATCACTCATACTGACAGATATGTGACGGAAAGAACAAAAAACTGCTCAGTGTTTTTTTCTGGTCAGTTTTGTCCTTCATGCAGGAAGCAGAGAGACTGACCGAAGATCATGAAATGGAAGAAAAAGGAGTCTTCTTGAAAGGAAAGCCAGCCCGTGTGTGCTTCCTTTTCATTCCTGTGTGTGCTTTCCCCTTTTTTTCACCACGTCTGAAAACGCAAAGCTTATTGTTGGCTGACTTAACATTTAGAGCTGCTGTGACATTAAAAAAATAATCCAATTATTGTAATTCTATAATATATAAAACATTTCTTCTCTCATTTATATAAGAGGACAGCATTTATTTTATTATTTTATATATACATACTGTATATATTAGAGCAGTAAATCTATTGGTGTAAAGGCAATTGTGACGCTACCTAAAGGAAAAAGGAGCCAGTAACTAGTTCAGTAATTGGTTCAACAGTATTTCTGCTACAATACCAGAATATAGAAAGAAGCGAGGGAGGAAAACTACACATATGTTGAGATTTTGGCAGCAGGTTGATGTTTCCTCTGCAGCTGGTCAAAGAAGGCTAGTAAAAGTAGAAATGAGAAAAAATATATATATACCCCTAAAAGACATTTTCATTTGGAATTCCAAGAAAAGACAAAGCACAAAGTATACTATTGAGGAAATTCTTTTTAAATACATTATATAAAAATAATTTACTCAGAAATAGAAATTTATCTCATATGCCGCTACCCTGAAAACAAAAATACAGAGATCACCGGATTAGAGGAAACCTAAGAAGACACAAGTGTCTGAACATTTGCAGCACATGCTCGTGCAGCTGTGCATTGTCTTCTATCTGCTGGTGTCTGCCAGAAACCCTTAGAGCAAGATATTTATAGACGAGATTCATGTTCAGCTCTACGCTAATCATTACTGACATAAAAAAGTGCGTTTCAACTTCAAATGGTTTTGTATGTCAGTGTCAATGTAAGTAAAAAGCCTATTGATTCTATACAATACTGCTGTACGTGTCCAACCTTATGCATCTGTGGGGAAACGACTACATGTCCAAACTTCTGACATCATCTGTGTGTTTCTGGAAGTGAAGCGATGGAACGTTTACATTGAAGCCTCTGCTCCATTGTGTCTAATACTTGTCAACACTGGATTTCTCTGAGCCCTCTGACTCGTTTTGGTGTCCCGACCCTCCCCCCCACCACCACCTCCACCCAGGAGATATCAAGTTATAGTGAACCTGGCCTGCATCCTCCTTGTAAAACTGTGCAAATCAACACGTGCAGTTGTCATTGCGCAGTTTCCATTAGTGCAAATGTTGCTGTCTGATGACAAAAAGTGACAGTGTGCAAAGGAGCATGGTGGCGTTTAAGAACAAAGGGCTCTGCAGGGAGTTAATCCTTTTCCAGAAGGTCACCAAGAAAGTCGATGAAGCAAGTTGCGTGGAGAGTAAGATGATTACTGAAGGTCGGTTTCTGTGAGATTGCTTGCAGGAAGTTGCAGCTATTGACTGTAAAACAGGGTGAGCCGCATCTGCCTTCGAGGCGGCGCGGTGACGCAGCCAATTACCGAGCCATAAAAGGATTACGACTAGCTACGCGACAGAGACAAATGTCCCGACGCTTCCTCAAACCCACGCAAGGCCACCAGCATCAAAAAAAGGTGTGCTGGTTTATAATGGTACATAACAGGAAGGAAAAAGAAGAAGAGGGAAGGGTAGTTAGGGTAGGTGCCTTTTTGACTGCCCCATTGATTTATTCAGATAAAGACTGTACATCCATGTACGCAGAGCAGCACTTTTGCACAGATACCCTCATTTAAGGCCTATTACAAAAAAACCCTGATAAAAAAAGTTTGTTGTTCCCTAACAGATTAAAACAAGCCCTTCGCTTACCTTAAAAACAAACATTTCTCCTCGAAGCATCGCAACAGTGTCAAAGTTCCCTTCACAGATATTGGGTCCATAGTGGTCTGGTCTCTCTGTAGCCCTGGGGCGGTCAGGGTGCCGCGGAGGTGGCTGAGGCGGCTTTGGCTCCGGCCGACGAGCTGTGACTGTGGGCAGGGCCTGTGTGGGGGCACTGTTTGGCTGACCTTGGAGAGATCGGACAAAATGGGTTGATAACTAGCTAAAACCAAAGTAAAGGGCACATATTTCAACTGGGCAAACTGAGGCACGGGGGCCAAAATTGGCCCGATAAACTGTCTTTTTCGGCCTACAGAGCCTTTACAATAATTTCTCCAAAAGCGAAATTAAAAAGGTTGTCAGCTGGATTGGTTCAGACCCCCCCTTTACCTAGCACGCTAACATGTCCTCTCAAGAAGGTGGAGCCAAACACCTTTGGATGCTTCATCTCTAGTGGACCAAATTACATGCTCTTCAAAACTAGCAAAAATAATTGCCTACCCCTGGCATATTGCAATAGTTAGTGGGCATGAAGGTCAAACAAATTTGCATTCATACATTCAACTGAGAATCACATACTTGATATTTGTACATACAGGAATTGTCACTGTTCCCAAACTCATCTCACCATAGATTTGCTGTATGCCCCGCCGGTCGTCATCTGGCAGCTGAAAGTTGTCTGTCTCCATCCACTGGTAAAATGGAGCCATGATGGCCAGAGGGTTGTTGGAGTGCTCCAAACCCAGGGCATGACCCAGCTCATGGACTGCCACCAGGAAGAGGTCGTTCCCTGTCGGAAAATAAGACAATACGCACTTTATTCAACTCCATCTGTGCTGTATAAAGAAAGGCATTGTCCATATACAGGCAGATATGTGCGGGCTAAGGAAAGTGAGCCTGGGATGTTTGCTGTTTTCCGATTTTTACTGAGGTTTGAGGTATGAGGATCCAAAACCCTCGAAAATAAACAAATTCTCAGTCAAACCTAAAATGTAAATTAGGCTAAGCACTCTTTCATTATCATAGATATTTTTGCTTCCTTCTCTGTTGCTGTGGAACAAACACGGGCCCAAAATAAAGTCTATGAATTATTTAGATGGATTGCTCTTTACCCCAGCATAAATAAAATGATTGCCAGATAATGGATGCAAATATAAATGATTTCACTCCGAACCGCTGAAAAGTCCAGAAAGATGGCGATAGCAGACATGGCAGATAAGCATGGTAGCGATAATCAACAGATTAAACTAGCATTCAGGCAGCTCCCAGCTATCAGATAAATTAGACAGCTTATTTTAATGAGGCAACACAAACATGACACCAAAACTACCACAATGAAAGAACAAAAAAACAGAAATACTGCCATCTCACTATGCAAATTATGACCAGGAGGAAATCATTCCTAATCCCCTGCCTGCAGTACAGAAGGATGGAAAAACTCACACTTCTGTAGACTAAACCAACAAAACTTATACTGAAGTAACTGCAGTGTTTCTGGCAAAGACTATGTTGTTATGCATATCTATATTTATCGATATACTAGAGTTCTTCAACTTCAACAACACATGTGAGTGGTAACAGCTTCAGGTCAGGGTTTAATGCTGTTATCACTGCCTCTCTGTTTGGGTATCAGGGAAGGGAAATGTGCCATTAATAACTCTGACCAATCATTCTTTACAACATATTTAGTATATTTTGGATTGTTACTTGGGTCTGCTTGGACTGCAGTAAATGCGTCACACCCACTTGGCAGGTTACACATTTACAGTATCTGGATGAGGCGACGGTGCCTAATAATACTGCATACCAGTCCACCAACGCCACCCCGGACCACAACAGCTGTGCATTTCAGCACATTTCACCACAGATCTGGCAGATAAATCACACATGTTGGTCACTGCTGATGTGAATTTCAGACATTTATTGACATTTTGGTAACACTTTAGATTGGGGAACACATATTGCCCATTAAGCTTTGCTATGACCAATAACAAAATAATTTGCTGCTAATACTCCTGCTAGTTAGCAGGTAGTTCATGGTGAATTTGTGTTTCAGGGGAAGCTCTTTTCCAATCCCTCCTGTCTCTTAACCGTAAGAAAGCCTAAACAAAGTGGTGACCTGTTGACCAATTTTCCGTCCACAATGAAGTGTTCTGTGTTTGGTGCACAGATATTTTAAGAAAAACCTCCTTTCCATCAACAGACCCAACGGGGATCTTCTCTGAGGAGCAGCCAGCACACATTTGGGCACTTCCCCTGAATCAATACCTCTTTGTAGCTGGTCCATCTCTTTGTGAACTCTGAACTTGCAAGTCAATTCGTTTGGCCTGATAGTCAATGGCAACAGATCAGATTTGTGCCAGTGACATCACACCCATGGGAGATTAGGTCTCAAAATGGGAAAAGTGCTCGGTGCCTTGCCTATTTTTAAAACTCACACACACAAGAATAAAGTGTTTATTTTCCACAACTACAACTGCAGTCATATGACGGACCTCGTGGCCCATTAGGCAGGATAGGAAAACAGCCAAAACAACAAATCAGCTAGCTGATTAATAACATGGGAACCAGCATGAAAATGGCCTTGTGGGGTAATGCTAAAACCATTTGCTATGACAGAAAAAAGAAACGGAACAAGATATCTGTTGCTAATTCTACATAATCCTGTTGACTGGGGATGTCCCAATCGCCTCAACAGCATTCAAAAATACACACACACTTGTTTGCCTTCTGGCCCAGACTAGATTATATTAAACGTTTAAGACAATCTTGGTCAGCGTTTGCAAAAGAAAGCTCACTTTTTATCAGTTTTGACAGTTGAGATCGGGCTAATATTTGCTCTGGAAAAGGTGTGTCCTCACAGAGGACTTTAAAGAGCTTTTATTTGTCTCACAAAGCATGGATATTTTTTCAACAGGGCATCTGCAAACCTGCCATATTTAACTGCGAAGGGGTCACGTGTCTGCTCCGAGACAACACAGTCATTTTCTACTTTGCTTTGAAATTGTGCAACACCACGCTGAGCACCGGGGCCCCCAAGCGCTGCGTCGTCTGCCCTGAGCAGATCAAGGTCCTGACTCATGGCTGTGCACCCACGCACTTCTGTGACCTGTCCTGCAACATCGCCGATGACAAAGACCTTTCTCCCTCTGCCTCCCCAAGAACGACACATCAGCTCACACTGTCTGTGTACTGCAGATAACAGGTTGCTGAGAAGCCCATTACCTGTACCAGAAAACATACTCTTGTCAGTCAGAGCTAATGAGTTCAGAGTAAGAGAGACATTCTGAAGAGTCCTAAAAGTTCCTGTTTGGTTCTTTGGAAAATACACACTTTGGACTTTAACTACAGATGTGGGTGTCTCAAGTGCTTTTGGGGGACATCTTGTAAAGTAAACTTGCGAAGGGCTGATTCAGGTTTTTTTTTTACTGTCAGGAATACGCCCGTTCTGATGTGCAAATGTCACTATTATTGTGTGTTTGTGTGTTAATCAGTGACAGCGTGAACTGCACAGGAATTAGCAACGGCCCTGTATCTGCATGTCTTGTTCGACACTTAACTCAAAGATTAATGTAAGCCCTAGAAGCCGCCTGTGTCTGTGAAAGCAAACAAGCTTCCATTAGCGAAGCGACTGGAAAGACGTGACTGGGAGCTGTTGGCAGGTTGTTGGGGGGTGCTGTCGGGGCAACAACTGAGTTGCACCGAAACTCTGCACAGGGAAAAGGAACAATGACTTTGCAGACGCGCATGGAAGACAGAGAACGTAACCATATATCTGACTGATTTTTTTTTTTTTTTTTTTTTTGGACTAATGGAACTTATACTTTGAAAAATTCAGTAACTAAATAAGTTCTTTTTTTCCCGCCATTTTGCCATTTTAACTTCTTGTCAATTTACATTTTATCTTCCCCGCAGTAGCAGAATGTGCAGAATTTGCATTAACTACTTCTACACCACTGTGGTGTGATAACGGTGCTGTTAACTTTTAATAAGCTGAACACCAGATAATTACCAAATGCCCTATTTCTAAACGTCAGAACAGAGTAAGGAAGCAGCAACCTGCAGTAAAAAGGTAACACAGGTGCATCCTGTCATAAACCCAGATCTACGCTTCATAAGATAACAATCGTTCCACACACGGGTGGTTATAAGTTACCTTGTATGTTCTGGTTGCCAATAGTCCAAGGTTCATCTGAGTCAAAGTGTGTGTCTCCACCCATTCCAGGTCCTGGGAAGTAGGCATGAGCTAGGAAGCCTCCTTCTCCATCAAAAGGAGAACTGTCTCCATGGAAACCGGAAGCAAAGAAGATCATGATATCGGGCTCCTTGCGGCGTCCATATTTGATCTCCTGGTAGGGGATTTCGTCAAAGGTCAGGGGAGTCACCCCTTCCCAGACTTTGAACGCCCGGCGGATGGCTTCGTAAGAGTTATACTCCCCGATCTTGGGAGTATAATTTTGGATACTATAAAACAAAAAAGACAAGACAAAGAGGGAGGCTTAGTTAACTGTCAGTTTAGATTTATAAGAAAAAAAATGTAATTAACTTAAAAGAGTGAGTGGAATAAAATAAAGTCTCAGCTGCATTAACGATTGCGGGTTTAGAAACGACGTCAAAGACACATTAACTTGTGAACTATTTCCGGTTTGTTTGTTTGTTTCACCTGTACGTGAGGCGGTTCTTGCTCCATTTATGTCCAGTGAGAGCGTAGCGTTTCCGTCGTACATTGGTTTTGATTTGTCCCCCAAACTTGTCCGGGACGCCGCAGCGCGGCCGCTTCATTGCACTGCGCGCAATAGAAAGAAGTCAGTGGAAAATACGTACAAAAGGAGAGATAAAAGGAGAACAACGGGAAAATCTCCACCAACAAGCTTCTGCTCTTCAGAAGTTGGGTGTTGGTTCAATACAAACCCTAACCTGATGGTTTCAGGGTCCATCTTTCCTGTGACCTCAAGGCCGTAGAAGCGCTGCATGTCGCTCACGGCGCTGGACAGGATCTGAGCGGATCGCATGGTTGACATCTGTCTGCTGGCCTGGGGCAGATAACCATACATCCTCAGCCATGACTGGGGACAGAAGACAAACACAGAATTCCTTTAATCGTGGGGTTATCGGGTAAAAGCGAACCAGTGAGGCGGCACGCGCTCGTAAACCTGCATTCTGATCGAAGAACAGCTGCTTTTTTCACACCATCAAATCATTCTGCTTCTGTGTTTGATTATTTAGGGTCCAAAAAAACAGAAAGAACATCAGTTTCAGGAGCCTCTGGGCTCCTCCTTATCTGACAGAAGGACATTAACCCTGTGGGAGGAGGTCAAACAGGGCTGAGGGAAAACGATCCAACTCAAACGCAGAGGACACTAACTCCGTCCCACCTGTTATGTAGAAACGCAATACTGTGTGTGTGTGTGTGTGTGTGTGTGTGTGTGTGTGTGTGTGTGTGTGTGTGTGTGTGTGTGTGTGTGTACACCACTGAGCAAATGTTTAGATAGTGTTTCAGGAAGTTCAAATTTGTGTGTGTGTGTG
>CAAE01014607.1:135335-146037 GCA_000180735.1 Tetraodon nigroviridis
GAAGAAAGTATACAAGAAGTTGTAAAGTTGTAAAACTTGTCTGTGTGTGTGTGTGTGTGTGTGTGTGTGTGTGTGTGTGTGTGTGTGTGTGTGTGTGTGTGTGTGCGTGTGTGCGTGTGTGCGTGTGTGCTACAAGCCAAGATACTAAGAAAGCTTTCATTCCCCAACTTGGTCTATTGCCATCTCTCAGTGAGACAAAGCAGCCAATAGCAGCATGATAATTTAATGCAACTAATTTTGGTATGTACCACGCATGAAGTAAAAACACACACGCTTTTTTTTTTTTCCTGCATGGAAGACAATAAACTACACATATGGAACGGTCAATGCCAGGACAAAAACATGAATTTAAGAGTTGGAAGTGAAAGCTAAGAGAATTCCTATGTGGTCGTGGTCCAAACCCAGAGGTGGGCAAACTGAGGCCCGGGGGCCACATGTGGCCCGATGAACTATTTATTCCGGCCAATGGCGTCTTCACAATAGTTTCTCCAAAAGCCAGATTAAACAGTTTGTCATCTTGATTGGTTAAAAAAAGGTTTAGACCTCGCCCTAAACTAGACGCTAACATGTCTACTCTAGAAGGTGGGGTCATTTGGAGCTTCATTAGCCATCTTTGCGGTTGTTAAATAACGTGCTAGAATAAATTACTGTTCTTATGCCCAGGGATGCAAATAACCAGTCAAATCCAGTACTGCCAGGTCTGCTTCCAGCCAGGTTTGCATTTCTACAGGTAGCTAACACTTTCAGCTGGCTTGGATCAGGCCCTCGGATACCGGATTGGACCGGTTACGTGCACCCCTGGTTGTACCTCTCCCCTCATTAATGCTCAGTCTTATCTACAAAGTGCTGCTGTAGTTTTTAACTTTATCTCTGGAGCCCGACAGACAAAAGGTTCCATTGTATCTCTTTAGATGCCTCACAGTCCAAGGCCTCGCCTGTGAACGGTGTGTGTGTGTGTGTGTGTGTGTGTGTGTGTGTGTGTGTGTGCGCGCACAGGCACGTGTCCGTGCGCATGAGTGTGTCCCAGTTAGAAAACAGCTGTCACACTCAGCCATCACATGCTACACAGCTGAGATTGATCACTACTGTTCCCATCACCTCTCTCCTTTTCTGATTTAACTGGACAGGTCGGCTTCTGACATTTCAACACAAGGTTACAGAACTCCCGTCAGCCATATCCACCTTTTTTCTACTGACAGGGTGAAAGAGTGAGCCCTCCTTCAGCAAGAGTGTAATATCTAAATTCATCTGGGTTCATTTAACTGAACTGGTTTCAAAAGTAATAAAAATACACCATTACGTTGACTTTTTATGGACCTGAACACACAGAATTTTCATTGTAGCGACCCTTAGCTTAGCAGTTCACACCTTAAACATCCACAATTACAGCTGCAGCGTGAATGAGAGTCTCTGACGCCAGAAACACTTATCAGCATCAAAGAGGGGCCATATCAGCTGCTTCGTGTAGGAACAAAGTAGGCTTTTGGCACGCCTTCACCAACATGGACGGCTGAAGAACTCTGGAAATGTTCCAGCAACCTTTGAAAAATAAGAAAAAGTAATCCGCCACAAGCTGAAACACATCAAATTAACTTGCCCTTTATATAATAAAGGTTGCCTTCGCGTTCTGAGCCCCATCACTCGCTTGAAAAATTAAAAAAAAGAAGAAAAACATTACAAAATGTCTTCCATGTCAAGTCAAGTACCATGTTCAGACATAGGACAAGCATCTTGACCATTTAGACTGATCACATACTAATATAAATTAAATGACCTGCAATAGCCAATTATCACCACAACAGTCACAATCTTTAAAACTACAGGTTTTCTAAATAACTGTTAAGATTTAAGACCCAAGGTAGTTTACAGGACAAATGTTAAGAGCGACAGAGCAACTGGTTAGTGAGTTTGACTTTGTTACACTATCAGGTGGTCATGTCTGACTTCCCACCTAGCATCACGCAGTCCTCTTTAAATGTGTTCAATTGGTTTTCACGCTTCCGCCATCTACCCGAGGACAACACAAACACATTTTAGTTGGACCCAAGTCCGTTAACCCGGCAACAGTTGCAGCAATGAGGCATTCTAATATTTGTACATCTGCTTCTCTTCACACTTTGCCAAGTTTGGCCTCTCAAATGGGAAATACGAGCTTGTTTGAGAGTATGAGATGCTGTTGACTTGCTAAACCAGGTTGGATTAGTTCCGTTGGCTAAAACTTGTAATTGATAGTATCAACATTTGCGATTGCCCCTACTGTAAGGACAAGTAAACAGGAACGAAACAACATCCACAGCATCTTTGGTTGAAGCAAAAAACACTTCAAGGAGCTATTTTAGAAACTTCCTTCCTCCTATATTACCTATACAAATGCCCTGGTAGTCATGTCAGTAAGGAATTTACAAAAACAAAATGGGACTTTAAATACTCCTCAGTATTTAAATTACCACATTTACGGAATGACAAAAGGAGGATTTAAATGCTTTAAAATCCTTCCATGGGTTTGTTTTGATTTTGTCTTCGGCCACATCCTTTCCCATCATTTATTCGTTTAATGTTGTTTGTACCTCTCCGTTAAAGCTGCCCTGATCCTCGGCTCCGCGCGCCCCGAGCGCGTACACCGACAGCGCGAGGAAGGTCCGTCTCCACAGCAACCAGAAGTAACCGCACCGCTGGGTGGAGGCCATGACGACGGGCTCGTGGGAAGTCAGTCCGCGCGTACTTCGCTCCCTCGGGTGATGCGCCTGTGACGCCTTCACGGCGCTCAGTTTAGAGTCCAACCAAAACAAGTTTTGGAGAGAAAAACGCAACAGTCTTCAACAAATGAGTGTAAAAAAAAAAAGCTCCATGTATGGATCACAACCGGAGCAATATCTCTAACACAACTCCGTCACAGATGCGGGCGAGGTGTCGCCAATCCAGAGAGTCTGACCAATATAGTTACTGTTCAAAAAGTCGGAACTAATAAGTAACTTCGTACGAATACCTTGCTGACGAGCAAGGACCTTTATGTTAAATCGTCATAATAATGCCATTGTTCATAACATTTCGCCCTAATAAGTGTTGTAAAAGCGGTAGATTTTGCGCCGGTAAAGTCGCAACAGTGAACGCAGCGAAGGAAACGCCGCAAACTTCAGCGCACTTGTTCGCTCGGCCGTAGCATCCTGGAGCGTTTGTGGCGTTCCAGCTCGCAAAGCGGTCGCGGACTTTTCCCGGACGATTTCCCTCTTCAAAGGTTTGTATTTGTTCAATTGCGACGCAAGTCCAAATGTTTCCCGAGTCGGGGACTTCTGCGGCTGTTGGGGGACATGTCGGTGGCGCGGCGCTCTCCTCCCGGAGCAGGACGGACAGTGACCCGCTGCAGGCTCGCTCAATCGAGCGCAGCTTCAGGCGTCAAGTCAGACTCAACGGAAACCACGTAATCCGGCCAGGACTTTCAAAATACACCACCCCGCGCTGTCTGACTCTGACCAAATACTGAATGTTGAATAAATCTACCAGCACATATCCAAAACATACACAAACAAACATTTTTTTTACTTTTATTATCATACACACAGTGTGGGGAATGTTACAAATGGAAATCTGAGTGATCAGGCCCTGAGTTTTTCCGGTAACAAAAGTTTTATACAATAAATAAAGATTAAATTAACTGAATTAAAGTTAATATGACCACTTTCCACATCACTGCAAGACTCTAAATGAGCTGTTGTGACGGACATTTGGATAATCCAGTGGGGAGACATGAAAATGCAGGGCAAAGGCTGCAGCTTTAGCACCTGGGGAATTTCCCATCTTGTTTGCACTTTTGCGTGCAGCTGAATAGGCTCCTTTTCAGAGAGAACACGGCTTTGCTGCCTGTTTGAGATGCTTTAGGACCTTTCACTTCATTTTTAACATGTAAAAGTAAACAATTGTCAGAGAGAAATTCGTGGACAACAGTCCCCAAATCATCCTTGACATGATTTATGTGCACGACAAATAGGAAGATGGATAAGATTTCCATATTCTGTAACCTGAGTCCAAATTATGTCTTTCTTTATCCTAAAAAGTCAGATTTGTGCTTTTTATTTGCTCTCGTGATTTTTTTTTGCTTCGCCTGGATTTGTGCTGCTCTGTCCATCTGCAGAAAAACCACCTGCACACAAAGAACGCGTGTTTGAAGCTACAGGTGGCTCCATAAAAAGGTGGAAAATCCATCTTTTAAGAAGGAAATAACAGCACTGAGCTCCTTCACCATCACTCCTTCAATATGACAAAGGCCAGGGTGAAGCATCTAATGTTCTGTCTACTTCCAGTCCATCCCAGTCCCCCGTCTCCTGTTTTAAAGCCATCTATACTGGTAAAAGGTAAGACTGCACCTCGACTGTAGCGTCATTGCCGGTTCGTTGTTGAACATTTATTTCTTTAGTAGATCAACTTGAACTGGCTCTTCAGCGCTCATCTGTACACCTAAACAACTCATCAGTTCTGCAAATTGCGCTGATATCTGCAGTTTTTGTTTGTCTTCTGCGTCGCTCTTTGCCTGCAGACATGTGGTCATCAAACCTGGTTGTGTGCTGAAAGTCCCAAGTATTTTTATTGTGAACAGACTGGCAGGAAATTCCTCCGTTACGTGATTCCAGCTGATTTTCTAGAACAACTGGCATCGGTATAATATAAGTTTTATTGTCAATAAAATTAAAAAAGGAAGCTGCCAAAATATCTAAAAAGAAAAAAAAATCTAAACAGAGGTCAAACTTGTAATGGCAGGGTTTAATTCTTATCCCGCTTCTTACTCATTTCCATATTAATGGGGACCACCAGACAGGGCCTAACCCACATGTCCCCTGTGGTTTAGGCAGCGAGTGTATTGTGGCGTATAAGACACAGACATGTTTGAATTTTAAATCCAGAATGTTTGTGTGTGTCAGAGACAAAATTCAGCTTCTGTCCCGTGATTAAAATTGCCTTTATTAACCGAGGTTTTCTGTCCAGGTTATTGTTGTAATGCATTTTAAGAAAAAAAAGAAGCTAAAATACTACTACTACCACTACTACTACTACTACTATTACTACTACTACTACTACTACTACTACTACTAATAATACTACTACTACTACTACTACTACTACTACTACCACTACTGACTTAACTAATAATAATAATAATAATAATAATAATAATAATAATAATAATAATAATAATGGTCAAACCGCTGCATTAGCTTTAAGGCCCCTAATAGTTGGTGTTTTACTGCCCCCTGTAGGTGACTGGCGTGCACACATGTCCGATATCAGCCTAACTGCTGTCTTTTTTCTTTCTTTCTTTCTTTCTTTCTTTTCTTTCTTATTATTCTATTTCTTTTTTATCTACACATACAGACACACACTTCCGACGAGATCGCGGGGAGGGTAATTGTAAATGCCAGCTAATTTCTGGGAAATTGTGACACAGTTTCAATCTGAATCATTTCCTACTTGATGTGGATAAAATAAATATAAATAATAAAGCTACAGGAGCTACTTTTACACATTTCAGTCACATCGAATTGTATATTCGGAAAAAGGACCAGGTGCTTTACTAAAACTATTAAAACACGTCAAAGGACAGGTCTCCTGGTCATCTGCTGGAAAAGCCAAAAGAGCAAACTGCAGCAGTTTTATTGGTATTTGTGAATGTTGGAGAAGATTCCTGCATCACCAAAACCCTAAAGTCATCATTTTAATGAGTTTGCATTTGGACAGCTCTCCCTCACCCCCCAGACGAGCTCCAATTCAACTTTTTCAAATGAGAGTGTTTTCTGGCAAGCCGCTCCCGTCTTATCGGTCTTTGACAACGTTTTAATTTAACGTTCCGTCTCTTCCAAAACAGTTTTCATACAGCAGATGTCAGATAACGCTGCAGCGTTAGGGAGAAAGGAGGAAAGCTGTCAGGCAAGTTCATACATTGGTTGCTTCTGGGCGATTTAATGAACTCCGTGTCAGGATGGTGTAGTAAATATTAGCTGCCATTTGCAATAATCATCAGAATTAATCATAACCACGTATGATTTGTAGTAGATATTAAATGTCATTTGTAATAATCATAATCATCAGAGATCAGGTATAACCGTATATGATTGTAAAATTACATGAAGATTGTAGTTGTGTCTAGTATCAAGGGCATGAGACTAGGGGCGGACACGTGACTTTTGCGCCACTGTCAGATACGCCTACTGGGCGTGGTCAGGTATTCAAAAGGTCTGGATGCGGAAGAGAGGAGGCTCTTCCTCATCAGACACCATGGGGTCATGACCTTGTGTTTGGGGGTTGAAGAGTTCACAATTGTGTAATAAATCTTGCTTCACGGATCTGGTCTCTGGCTTGACTCCACGCCCGGACAGAAAAAATCCTACAATGGGGATCAGAGTCCAGCTGGTCCAACTTCCTGTGGACTTGTCTCCGTCAGCAGATCGTCACTGCGGTATATTGTTGTTTCATTGTGGTTTCACTTACCAAGACCAGCCTAGTCTTAAAAGCACAAAGCAGAATGACCCAAAGCTTGAACATTCAGTTTTTGAAGCTCGTCGTCGTCACTTTTTGCGATGAGCTGAGAACCGAAGAGTTCTTTTCAGCTCGGGACTTGCAGGTCAGAGCCAGGGCCCAGAGGAACATGAATACACCTGAAATAAGACAGCAAAACGTGTAGCTGCACCTGCAAATCACCGCAAAACGTGACGTTCAGATCAGCGACTCACCCTGGAGGGAGTTCAGGACGGTGAATAAATAGATCCCGGTTAGATCCGATATGTAGGTGAGACCTGCTAGGCCCCAAGGGACGCCCAGGAGGCAGCTGAGGCACAGCACGGTGGCGCCATTCCTCCACAGCCGGCTCCAGCTGTCTTCGTTCATCTTCCTCCAGTCGTCGCCGCTCTCGCTGCCTCGACTCCTCCTCCTCCTCAGTCCGCACAGCTTGACCGCCACCAGGCAGACCATGGAGGAGTTGAAGAGCACCACTAGGAAGGGGAAGGCCACGGTGGTGATGTAGCTGACTAGCAGGCTGTGTGGGAACTGGCTTCTTATCCAGCATCTGAAGGACCAGGAGATGATTCAGGACATCAGAAAAACCCCGTGGGAGAAGGCGGACTTTCTCTTACAGTTGCACGGTTGAGTTTTGGTTGCCGTTGTCGTTCAAGCTCAGGCTGTATTTACCATAAACGCCCACACTCCCACAGATCGCCACGGTCAGCGTCGGAAACCCTGCACACGAGGAAAAAGGCGCCCCGAGGAGCTCAGCTGGACAGAACTGGGTAAAAACCATTTCAGGAGCAAAATCCCCTCACCCCACGCCACCAGGCAGAGCCTGAGCACGTAGTTCTTGATGTAGATGTTAAAGACTCGGACTAAAAGCAGGTAGAGGTGGAAGCCTTCCAGAGCCATCCAGAAGTAGGTGGCCAGCAGGGACCAGTGTAAGAGGAGGCCCAGGCCCTTGCAGACCCAGCCCTCGTCGTTCTCGTTAAGCATCGACACCCAGAATCCGCCCAGCAGGAAGCTGAGGTGGAGGCCCAGCAGCGCCCCCGCGAGGTGGAGGTGCACGGTGACGCTCTTCTCTGGACGCCGTCGTCTGAAAGACAGAGTTTGTAGCAACGGCTTAGGGTTTGCAGAAAGCCGGGTTCACGCCACACGACTTTAAACAGCTCCATCCCAAATAAGTGAGGGCCTGGGAGACCCAAGAAATGGCCTTGGCGACGCCCCGCAGGTGCAAAACCGGACATCAAACCTGCTGGATATCCGGTCTGCTGGTGGGGACGTAGAAACAGCGACAGCCAATGAGAGCAGACGTGGATGTTGCCGCAAAAACAAGGAAGTGAAAAGGAGCAGCGCAGCAAAGCCACAGAAAGACAACAGATGATAAAAAAAATGGTTTTTCCAGGAGGTCTGTGTAAGAGATCCTGGAAAGTTTGGAGGAGCAGCGCGGAATTAGTCGCTACCACACAAAAGACGACGTGATTTTGACCTGAATAAAGCATAAAGGATTAAAGAAAACATATGAATTGTACTGGACTATAGCTTGGGGTTTTTTGCTTCTTTTTTTTTTTTTATCTTAAATCTGGGACAGTAGGCTGGCACATTCTGGCCACAAACGTCCTGCATGAGCACAGTCAGTCACACGGCTTGACATCAAGAATCACACAGTGTGAACATCACGATGCTTCATCTCACGCTAAGCAACAACAGAGTCTTGTAGTCTTAAACCCAACTTAGAACAAATATAAGATGTGTTAGATAACAAACGTGCAGAAAGAGAAGTATTATCATTAGTATCCGTGGAATAACAATGTTTCTGGTCTTGTTCTAATTTGAACTTTCCTCCAGCTAGCTTAAACAGCCAGATTCTTTCCGTGTGTGAGAGCTGTCAGCAATGATGACGTTCGAGAAAAGCATCTCTGCTTTGATTCTCAGGACCTGTATTTACTTACTGCAGACTGGAATACGTGATTAGAGCCAAGATGGTGAAAAAGACGGACAGAGCGGACCCAGCGAAGCCGGTGTAGCTCAGTGACGCAGCGCTGTCTTTGTCCACTGATAAAACTGGGTTCTGCAAGAGAAAGGTGAAAGTTTTTGAAGTTCAGAGGTCAAATGAAAAGAAATTTAATTATTATTTTCCCCCTATTTACCACAAGTACAGCAAAGAAAGTCAGGTGGTCGCAGGAGCAAACCACTTGGGTTCCAGTGACGTTGGTTTGACAGCCCTCTGCGCTCCAATATCCTGCAAACACACATCCTTACAGAATTTAAAAAAGAAAAAAAAACAGGAATCTTGTTTCAATCTATGTTTGAAATAATTAGCAACAGCAAATGTTTTGCCTAACGAGCCACATTGGGTTTTAGATCTTGATGAATGGGAAGCTAACCTACCAAAATGAGGATCGAGGTTAGCTAAAAATCCTGCTTGATGGATGAAGCTGCAAATAATGTCTGGCCCCACCTTCTTAAGAGGACATGTTAGCATGCTAGGTGAAGGGAACCTTTTTCTAACCAATCAAGGTAACGATCCTCCCAATTTGACTTTTGGAGAAATTCTTGTGACGACTCTGTGGGCCGGAATAAAAAGTTCATGGGGCCACATGTGGCCCTCGGGCCTCAGTTTGCCAACTCAGTACTTCACCTGTTCCATTATTCAGGTCCGTCTCCTGCCAAAACACACAAGTTGCACCTTCCATCTGAAACAATGAACACACTCATCTTCAAAACAAAGACAAAGGAAAGCTAACAATTTCTGAATGAAATGCAAGTTGAGTAATTTACCTTCCTGTTGTTTTGAAAGGTTAATCTGACCGGTTGTAAGAGGTTTGTGACAGGATTTTCCCCAGCCTTCACCATCAGAACTGAATTGTCCAAAACAGTGCCTGACCTGTGATAAGTGGGCAAAAACGATCGTCCTTTCTTTCCACTGGGAGGAGGAACAGGCTGCCAGAAACAAGGACATATGTCACCATTAGTGCACATTTTAAATGTACACACTCACCTGAATTGCGGCCGTTTACACAATTTGATTCAATTTCAGCTCTAATGTTACACATTTGTTCATGGTTTCATCCACATTCCTGCTGTTCTCATCTGTAAATTGCAGCTCAAAGCGTCTGAAAGAGTTGTTAACCTGGAAGAAGCTGCTATTGACCACCGTGCTGACCAGCAACACCTCTTCATCAGACTCGCTTCCTCTGCACATTCGGAGGGCCGAGGGTGGGATGTGAAGCCTGTGATTAGGCAAAACTCTCTCAGCCTACAAAAGCAGGAATATGTTAGCTCAGAGAAGCAAATCCAGAGTGAAAATCATGTTCAAATACACAAAATATGGTCTCACTTCTTGTGACACTTTCACCCGTTGATGGTAGAAGGTACCACTACGTCCTTTAGTTGTACAGGTGACAATTTTCCGCTCCAAACACCTGTTAACACACATTTACACAATCATTCAGTTCCAATAAACCAGCTTGACAACCAGCCCTCCTTGCGCTCAGTCCTAACATGTCACGTCTTGACACTAAACTGTCAAGATGGAGGCGCTGCGGAAATGGAACCTTTCATCTCCTCACACACTCCCACGTTACTCTTGTGGAACATCTTTCTGTCTCAGACACCTTCTTTTTACATGTCTGTGTCGACTCTCATTCATCCAGGTCACAGTTATCTAAGGTTAGATCTCTGGGTTCAGCTGGACCATCTAAGGTTCCTCGAGAACGCTTAACCTCCTCTCCAGAAGCTTCTTCAGTTCTAAACTCACTGAGGGCGGAGCTTGAAAATACAACCCTTGTGGACCGTTAGCATGCCAATGGTCTGGATGGTCACCTGAGAGTTGTTGGCAGGGTCGTTCACCTAGCTTCAGTTAGGGAGCTTCCTCTTTGTCTGCTGGGTCACATGGTGATGAGTCACCAGGTCGTGGGTGATAGAAAGTTCCTCTGGTTAAGGGTGGTTTTTCCAACGAGGTGGATGGCTTCCTGACACGTCTCCTAAACCAGCGATGTCCTCTGGCCAGTACACGTGCTTGACTGTCCTCAAAGGAGTGTCGGCTTTCCTTCAGGGGTGGGTGGAGTCCTGTCCTGTCCTGGAGAGGTGGCACATCTGTGTCGGGCCATTCGTTGGTGGAGAGGTTGTTTAGTTCCCCCCATGTACAGGTCCTTGCATTCCTCCTGACCACCACAGAAAAACATTGCTTTGTTTTTGTCACGATGTCTTG
>CAAE01014607.1:148671-168893 GCA_000180735.1 Tetraodon nigroviridis
ACTCCTTGCATTCTTCCTGACCACCACAGACAACATTGCTTTGTTTTGTCTTGATGTCTCGTCCTTGGGGGACCAGTATTTGTCCAAGTGTGTTGGAGGGTTTGACCTGTTTTAAAAAAATCAGAAAATTTCAGGAGAATCCTGAACACAAACCAAAAGGGTTATATTTTGAGTGAGTTTAGAACTGACGACGCTTCCGGAGTGGAGGGGAGACATTTTTGAGGACTTCTTTGACTTCTATTATTATTCTTATTCTTATTATTCTTATTATTTAAAGATTTTCTGTTTTGTATGCTTGATTACTTTGAAGATCAAACTTAAAAAAATTATTTACAATTTAAGAAGTGATTGAATGTCTCACACAGGATTTGAATATGGATATAAGAATGAAGACATTTTATTGGTAAATAAAAAAAAATAAATAAAGAGCTGAAGTGAAGAAGCAGAGTGGACAGAAAATGTCCTCAAATCCAGCTGCTTTCAAAATATCAGTAACCTCCGAGTTCCTGAAGTGATCATAAAAACGTCTGTTCGTGTTTGTGGGTTTGCTGACTAAACTTTGTCCTGGAGATGGTGTCACTTTTACACTTGCAGCAACACGGCCACAGTCTGCAAAAAGCAGACAGAGAAAACCACAAAGATAAAATTCAAAACCATGTAGCCACTGCGAACAGAAACGCAGTCAGAGTCCCTGAAGTCCGATCTGAAACTTTTCTCTTATTCCAGAGGTCTTCTCCTCAGCGGAGCCCGATCAAGTCCCAAAACCTCTGACAGGCTCAGAAGGAACCTGACCTCAGAAGGAACCACCTCACCCTCCGCTTGGATGTCCCCCAAAAAGACCAGAGTTAAAGAACAAAGAGTGATCCGCGTCCCTAGCCCTAACCCGACTGTGATGTCATCAGGGGCTGAGCTGTTTGTTTATTTATTCATTTATTTATTTGTTCAGATTTTTCAGGGGTTTTTATTCTTTTTTTTTTTTTAATTAAGAACAAACATGGAGAGTACAGAGAACAACACAATACTTATGCTGACAGTAGTACTTTCATTAGAAACATTTCTCTTCAACTTCTTATTAAAGCATTTTTAAAGTCGTTCTTACGTTGGAAGAATCAATGGATAAGCTGAAATGAGATTTCTTTCACTTTATTTGTAATTAAATATGTCTTTGGTTAAAGCCAGGTCTTCTTGTCCAAGATGAGCTCAGTGGAGGTGATGTAACGCTATCCTTTGGGAACCGCTCTGATGGCCCTGTTGTTGTTATGGTGATCGCTGAGCAAGCGGACTTTGTCCATCAGGTGTCTGATGGAGAGATCATGGACACAAGACGAAATGTATCTTTTATCTGGATTTTAATGTGGGTGGATTTAGAGCATTCCTTAATGGCCATAAATGTATATTTATTACATCTATTTAGAGGCAGACCAGAAGGCATGAAAAATTCCTGAATAGCTGGTGTTCATCTTTCAGGAAGAGTGTGGAATCATCTGCCAATTGAGTCACGGTCAGTAAGAAGGACACCTTTCACAGCGCTTGATCTAAGGTCTGCTAGGAGCTCGGATAGAAACGTATGGGGAGGCAGGGCAGCCTTGTCTGACTACTCTCGATAATCTCGTCTGCAGTTGGGTGATCTAGAGCAGTTACTCTCAACAACTGGACCAAGAGTGGCCGCGAACGCCACGTACTAGGCCACAAAAAGCTTTGGGTTTTGTGGCTGTGGGCAGCGAGGGCCACGGGAATTTGTTCATGTTCATTTGTCACAGAATTGGAGCGTTTGTACAGCAAAAATACAGGCTGCTAATTTGGCAGATTCATCACAGGTTATAAGGCAATATTTTGCAATTTATTTAGTGGTTTTTTTGCTTTGTTTTTTACAATTTATTTGTTTTATCTTCCGTAATACGGAAGCGTATTGCATTCACTTGAAAATCCCGCGAGAACGTCCAGCCTCTGTGGTGACGTCAGCCCCGCACTCAGACGCTTCATCCTAAACTTTCTGACTCGTCTCTTGAGTCATTATGTTGCAGCCTGAATGCATTTCAAATGCATCATCTTGTATCCGTGGAGCAGACCATAGATGTCCAGCTGATCCTGGAGAAACATTGCTGAGTCTCGGAGATCTGAATGGTCTTTGTGAACAACCGCAAAGTCTTCAAGTGCCTGCGTAAAGTCCATCCATCCATCTATCATCCATCTTCCTCCCCGCTTTATTCCCTGTGGTGTCGCGGGGGTCTGCTACACAGGCTGGACGTTCTCGCGGGATTTCAATGTGAACTCCGGTAACAGGGCTGGAAAAAAAATTACCCCGAAAAACAGAAAAAAAATTACCCCGAAAAACAGAAAAAATTACCACAAAAAACAGAAAAAAAATTACCACGAAAAACAGAAATAATTACCCCGAAAAAACACGGATTTTTATCCTTTTCAAGTGAATGCAATACGCTTCCTTATCAAAGCAATACTCGGATCAATTGAAATGAAAATGTTAATATTTAATATTTTGGGCCCTGGACCTTTTTATCCTGGGAAAACTGGGCCCAGAGGTGCTGGACGTTCTCGCGGGATTTCAATGTGAACTCCGGTAACAGGGCTGGAAAAAAGATTACCCCGAAAAACAGAAAAAAATTACCCCGAAAAACAGAAAAAAAAAATTACCCCGAAAAACAGAAAAAAAAAATTACCCCGAAAAACAGAAAAAATTACCACGAAAAACAGAAAAAAAATTACCACGAAAAACAGAAATAATTACCCCGAAAAAACACGGATTTTTATTTTTTTCAAGTGAATGCAATACGCTTCCTTATCAAAGCAATACTCGGATCAATTGAAATGAAAATGTTAATATTTAATATTTTGGGCCCTGGACCTTTATATCCTGGGAAAATTGGGCCCAGAGGTCATAAAGGTTGAGACCCCTGCAGAGTACTAGGAGTCAACTTAGTCTAAAAATTCTAAGAGAAAAGTCAGAAAGAACTTTCAAATAATATTTTAGTATTTAGAAGTAATAAAATTCCTGAGCAAAATATAGTCTATCTTCTTTCATTTTTTCTCTTTTTTTTATTATTAAATTTCAATTTTAATTAGATTGCGTGAATATGGTGACTCACACTCCACATCAGGTGATGGCGGTAATACGCCTTACGATGTTTGCAAACCGCAAAGAAAAGAAGCCGAAGAAGAAGAAACTAAACCCGGATGTGACATTATTAGAAGGAGCTCTTATAAAACCCGACAGCTCGCGTCATAGAAGCTAGTTCCGTCAATATGGATCCAAACACGACGATACTCCGAGTCAAGCGAAAAAGAGGTACCGACCCGGCCGATGCCTTGTTGCTGGCTTGCAAACGCATTCGACCAGAAACGACCCAGAGTTCAGACGAATCGGCCCCGCAGCCCAATGAAACAGAGGTGGAAAACTCCGTCTTTAAACTCGTTGCGACGGTAGCGACGCAGGTAAGAGGCTCGCCGACAGCAACATCCGGAGCCGTAAAAAGCACATAAATACACGCATGTTAACGTGCTAAACATGATCTTATTATCTCGGGTTGGCGTTGTTATTAGCTAGTTCGCTAGCTAGCTACAACCTGATTACTCACAAGTGTTCGCTGTACACAGATAATATGCCACATAAAGCTGGTTCTGTCGGAATTATAGATATTTCTTCAAAAATTCTCCCATCTTTGCCACTATTTTACTGTTTGCCCGGGTCAGCTGTTGACCGTTGGTGTTCCCACCGTCAGGACGCTGCGGTGGAGCCGAAGGTTCGGCAGGCCTTGGCCCGGCCAAGGGTGGCCCATGCTCTGCGTCCGTCAGCTGGCAGCTCCCACCGGATCATTGGGAACCTGAGAAGCACGAAGTCGACCATCCGGCGAGAGGAGCGCTACAGAATCATCTCAAGATCCCGCGCGGAGTTGTTGGACGCTCCTGAGCCCCACAAGCCTTCGACTGAAGCTGTGGAAGAACGGGAGAAAGGGCGGAAGAGCCCAGCCGAGATCCAGGTGGTGGATCTGGTTCACGAGGATGGGGAGGACCAGGGTGCGTCACCGGACAAGGTGGGTCGGCCGCCGAGGCCAATACGACGTCTGCGGTACCTGAACTTTACACTCGTGATCTGTATTCGAACACAAAGTATTCCTAATTTGCTGTTTGCTCTTGCGCAGGCGTCGTCTTTGGACCCGGAAGCAATATTGTGCAACAACACAAAGATGCTGCGGGAGCGTCTGAACATATGCGGAGACGGCCTGGGGGGGCAGAACTGGGATCCGGATTCGGAATACGTCTACGATCTTTACTACCAGGAGATGGTCACGCCCGGGTGGATCCAGGACATCCTGTCCGTGAGAGCGTACGCTGACGAGGGAGAGCTGGTGCGTGTCCGTGCAGGGATTGGGGTTTGGGTGTCCCCGCTGGGCTCACTGGCCTGCTGCCCCTGTCCCAGGTGCCCGACCTCGTGGTCCACGAAGAGGAGGTGTACGATGATGAGGATGATGAAAACGATGAGGCCAACTGGAGGAACGACTACCCCGATGAGGAGAGCGATGGCGACGATGACAGAGAGGAGCGCTATGGCGGTGAGTTTGTCCCTTCCTCTTCAGACCTTCTTCTGATGGCTGACTCAAGCCAAACTCCTTTTTTTCCCTCCTCTCTTCCTGGTTCTGATCCTGTCTTTTGACCCGAGGGCTGTTTTCTCTGCAGAGTACTGGGAGGAGGAGCACTCGTACAGCCGGGGCAGCTGGCAGCACTACCGGAGGGAACTGCTGCGTGAGCTCAGTTGCCACGACGACGAAGACGATGGCGGATGCCCATATGATTCAGACTGATTCCGCATCTTGTCTCGGACTAACGAAAAACTCGCAATCGCTACCATAGCAGGTTAGAAAAACCAAAACCGTAGCGCTTTGACCCTAAACCACTGAAGAATGGACGTCAAGCACCACCTTTTAAAGCGTCAAATATGAATGAGAAGCTCGGAATGTTTCTTTTTTACCTGAGATGTTTGGAATGATGTATATTGGTGTTTTGGGAGCGTGTGTGCCGTGTGATGCTCTTTTGTACTTTTGTGTGTGAAGGTAACACGTGTGTGATGTGCATGTTTGGAAGAATCCTGTAAAAATGTGTAGAGGTGTATAAAGTCTTAAAAACTAACTTCTGAATTATTTGTGTGCGATCTGAGCAGATGCACATTTCCAACGCGAGACTCGCTAATTCAGCTTGAAATAAGCAGAAATGGCAGATTCAATTTACAACCGGAATAAATGAGCTACTCTGAAGGGTTTTTATTTAAATGCACTGGAACGAAAACGACGACGCAGACAACCGACACGCGGAAAGCTTTGGTAAATACTTTTTCCTTTACGCTCTATCGAGTTTCAGCTCCTCTAAAACGGGCAGGTTTGCCTTCTCAAATCTTCTGTGCGTTACAAAAACATACTGCAGATCCTAAAGCTCAAACTTTACCGCCCCATGGTGCAGAAGGTAAACTGAAGTGAATTATCCCTTTAAAATGTCTTAAATAGCAGCAGGTAAACTCTCAGATTTATTTTTACTGAGAAAATCTTAGAGAAAGGGTTTTGTCGGAGGTAAATCTGAGGTCAGGCACGTATTATTGGCAATGCCATAAAAACAAGGCAAGTGTGTAATACAGTACACGGTCCCCTGAGTCCTGAGCACGAGTGGACCATTCAAACAGCTCCAGCGTGAGGCGTTCAAGTGTCCCTGCGGACTCTCCGACGGCTGGTCAGAGGCTCCCCGGATGCTACTCGTCCTTGTCCGTCTCTGCCTGTACGCAGTAACAGGTGTACTGGGTCAGCTGGGTCACGCCCCCTGCAGGGGAACAAACGCGCTGGTCAGAAGGGACGGTGGGAAAAAAGAAAAGAAAGTGTGCACAGCTCACGCAGCAGTTTGGTGATCAAAGGTGGCCGCTTGGACTCTGGTAGGTACACGCCCATGAAGTAGACGGGAACCCCCGACGAGGCGATGCCGATGCCGATCAGAGAGTTGATGGTGTCGCTGTAGAGCGGGACCACCACCAGGAAGAGGGAACACAGGCAGAAGAGCGCTGGGTAGAACAACGTCAGCTGGGGAGGAACAAGCGGAGCAAGAAACGACAACAAGGTGTTGTTACCGCTTGGTAATCAACTTTCAGCGATGAGGCGGGGGACAAAACGTGTCCCACATAAGGAATTAAAATTGAAAAAGATCCACAATAAAAACCACTGTGAAGGTCACCTCTGTCCCACCAGTGGAAACTCAGAAAACTGATTCTAAATATTAGAAAAAGAGTTATCGCAGATTGTTAAAATATATATAAATGCCAAATGAACTACAGCATTAAATAAAATATGAAATAACATTTTAATCATTTTAAATTATATTATCTCTAAAATGTGGATAATGGTGTGTCCTCATATTCTGTCAACTCTGTCAAAATTTGGTGACCGTGAACAAATGAAACCAAAGGATCAGCTATGACCTTTGTGGCCCTGGGCTGGTTCCTGCTTTGGGTGGGTACCACCATGGGAGACATGATCTGATACCTTTTACAGACAATAGCCCAGACAGACAGACAGACAGTTCTATTCTATTCTAACCCTGAAAACATCAGAAATAGATGCTTAAGGCCTCTGATCAGTTGTTAAACTGATCAATTTAAAATAATGTACTATTTTGTGTGTCTGATGGAATTAACATCTATCATGTTACTGAGGAATAAAAGACCGTTTTTTGTTTTTTTTTTTAAGTATTTTTATAAAAAAAAAACCTGTTCCCCTTACATTATTGATACCCAACAACCTATTTTGTCCTTCATCTTAAGATTGACTAAGTCATGTGGATGAAAAATATTAAAATAGATCAGTGGGCAAACTACGGCCCGAAGGCCACATGTGGCACGATGAACTGTGCAAGCTGGCCAGCAGGGTCCTCACAATTTCCCTAAAAGCCAAATTAAGAGTGTTTACCAGAAAAGGTTCAGACCCCATCTTCACCTAGCATCGTCTCTCCCTAGCATGCTAACATGCCCTCTCAATAAAGGTGGTGGTCGCCTTTTTCACCTTGACAGGTCGCGGTCTCGTGGGTTCTCGCCAGCGCAGGTAGATCTGTCCAGCGATGGACAGACCGACGAAGAACCAGTAGCTGAAACTGTAGTAGTTGATGAGCTGGAACACGTCTTCCACCGTCAGGTAGATGAGCGCCATCAAACACTGAGCGGAGACACAAGAACAAAGCAGGTTAGCTTCCCAGACCTCACCACTGTAGATGTTTCAGACACTGAGACAACAGTCCCCGAGGGCGTCCCGTTCCGTACATTGAAGACGAGGGCCGGTATGGGCGTGAACCGCTTCACGTGGATCATTGACAGCGCGTCTGGAAGGTGACCCTCGCGAGAGCCCACGAAGAACAACCTGGACACAGCAGGGCAGCGTTAGCGCGCCTCCCGGCAGGTTCCCAACGGGGGAGGCCACGTTCGTACCTGGATGCGGAGATGATGGAGGCGTTGAGGCCCCCGTAGCAGGACAACGCTACCGCGATGGGGATGACCCAGCTCATCACGCCCAGAGTGTGGTCTGCAAACGTCTGACACCAACAACACAAGGTGGCTTCGCGCGCCTTCGTACATGAACGCAGCGGAGGGTTTCATTCGTTTACCACCGCTACGGCGTCGCTCGCCACAATGGCGCTCATGTCCAGAACGGCATAGTAGGCCACGTTGGTCAGGATGTAGATGATGGTGACAAAGGGCATGGAGATGGCGATGGCCAGAGGAAGATTCCTGGAAAGACGAGAGGCTGCGTCATCGCTCCGCCGGCTTGCCTTGCTCCCTTTCTCCTTACTCCCGACTTTAAATGTACCTCTCTGGGTTTTGAATCTCCTCAGTGACAAAGTTGAGCGTGTCCCAGCCGGAGTAGGAGAAGAGGGCCGAGTAGAGGGCCAGAGCGATACTGCCAGGATCTGTAGACGATCCCTGAAAAGATGATTCAAAGTTGGATGTGTAACCTAAGACAGAAGCAGAAGAGTTAAAACAAACAACTACATGGACACATGTGCCATTTACAACAGACGTGAGATTATGTTTTTATTCGGATTAAAAAAAAAATCATTTTAATGTTTTTATAACAAAAAATGTCAAAGATGAGGGGTCTCTTATCTACGTCTCACCTTAAAACACCCTAAAAGTGTCATCGGATGTCAGAAAAAGTTAGAAATCTAATTTTCTCCAATCAACTAGTGTTATTAAATAGATTCCAGGATAAGCGTTAAAACACCGATTATTGGCCTCATCTAGGGGTCTCACAGTGGGCGGTCCACGGGCGACCCCTAGTGGCGATACGTAGAAATCCACGGTTTACATTTCTAAATTCCATCATTTAAGATTCAGTGTAAAATGAGTGTTTCTTGTACATTTCCCGCACAGAGATGAGACTGACGAAGACTG
This sequence comes from Tetraodon nigroviridis, assembly GCA_000180735.1. Classification (NCBI taxonomy): domain Eukaryota; kingdom Metazoa; phylum Chordata; class Actinopteri; order Tetraodontiformes; family Tetraodontidae; genus Tetraodon; species Tetraodon nigroviridis. The sequence goes on from CAAE01014607.1 coordinate 157,103, forward strand.
AGGTCGAGCCTCGCTTACCCTGACATAGCTTCACCAGTCCCGTGATGATGATGACGATGAGGGCGGCCACCTTGGCGTAGGTGAAAACATCCTGCACGCGCGTCCCCCATTTCACGTAGGCGGAGTTAATGAAGGTCAGTAAACCTGTGGAGAGGGAAGGAGAGAGAGAGAGAGAGAGAGAGAGGGAGAAAGAGGAAGTTTGACAGATGCCCCCCGTGGAACCCTGGAACATGTATACGTACAGATGCAGGCCGCGGCGGTGAGCCTGGATGCTACGTATGGCGGCTGACACGTGGGAAAGAGCGGCTGCACCAGGTAGTTGGCAAACGTGATGGCAATGACGGCCTGGCTGGTGGGCTCGATGATCAGCAGCGAAGTCCACAGACGAATGAAGGCGAGGAAGCCGCCGAAGGACTCCAGGATGTACGCATAGGACGCCCCCGACTTGGTGATGGTGGTGCCCAGCTCGGCGTAGCAGAGCGCCCCCACCACGGAGAACATGCCTCCGATGGCCCAGATGACCAGGGACAGCCCGTAGGAGGCGCTGTAGACGAGCACGCCCTTGGGGGAGACGAAGATGCCCGAGCCGATCATGTTCCCTACGATCAGGCTGACCCCGTTGAGCAGCGAGATCTCCTTCTTTAGCCGCACGCTCTCGTTAGGAGGGTCCTGAGGGTCGGCAGAGGCCGTGACCCTTTCGAAATCTTCACAACTCGCCATGGTTCCCTTCCGGGAGGCCGGCCCTGGAGACCCAGCAGATTGAAATGATTCCCGGGTTAGTGCAGTCACAGCACAAACAAATGGCCTTTTCATCGCCTGTTTTGAATCCTTCGTTTCCTCTGTGGAGGGGATTATTTTACCAGGTCAGCCGGTTGCGTTCATGCCACGTTTGGATGGTTAATCAGACGTTATTAAATTCTATCAATCGTGTCGCGGACATCACACGCACAAGGAAAACTGCGATCAGCTTCCGCGAGTCTAAAAGCCTCACGTCTGCATTAAGTCGCAGTGTGATCGACCACTGCGGAGTAAAACGCTAAAAAAAAGCTGCAGAGGAAAGAAAGGATTCCCTTGGCCTGTTGAAGGAAGGCTGCAACCATCTCAATCCTCCTGACGTCTCCCACGTCGGTGACCTTCACCATGACCTTGACAGTAAAATATTTATTCTCAGACCCTAACGCGCAAAACACATATGTTTTTTAATGCTGCACCTGACTGCAAGGGCAGCTAGAACCTTCTGAGGTTCTAGCTTCTGAGTGGGTTTTTCTCCTGTAGAACAAAAACAAGCTCAGTCTGCTGACTGGAGGCTCTGAAGTGTCCCTCTTTGAGTGTGTGACTCACTGGTGTGACTGAGGAATCTGTCGAGTGTGTATTCTTGCCTCTTGTTTGTTAACCGCTGAGACAGAATCCAGCACGGCCATCATTAGTAACAGATGACCGAGGAAATGAACAGAGCATGAAGTATTAGCCCACTAGCGCCAAAATCAATGCCCAACCTCGGTTTTCACAATGTCGTGCAAACACTTAGCATTTACAGAGTTTATTTTTCAGGTAATCCTGATGGGATTAAAGCAACGCCAGGTTCTGTGAAGGCTTTCCGTTCCCATTGCTAAATGGCTGCTCTATCGTCGTCTTACCACCAGGTGGTGCTGTCGGCACTCAAGACCTTCAGTCCTGAGGGCTGGGGTTGGGGTTGGGGCTGGGGTTGGGGTTGGGGAGGTTGGCTGCCCAATATATAATACAGAATAATAACCTTTGGAAACAGCGTGTTAGGTATTGTAAATGCTAAACATCCTGAAAGGATTTGTCGTTTTCTTTAAAAAAAAAAAACAAAAAAACTACACCTGGAAATGGGATGGAGGGATTCTTGCCTATTGTTACTTTTCTTCCACGTGCAGCACCTGCTGTACTTTGGTCACCTCCTCACATTTACACTTGTGCTCTAAATGCTCCAGAGGACCAAACCACAAGTGGTCCCCAGGGACTTGGAGATAAATCTATACCGTCATGTGGTCAAGTTCTAAACTAGCATCAAAAACAAACACCAAATATATGCAGATGATAATAGTGTTTATGAACAACAGTTGTTTTTGTACAATAAATTTACCACTAGGTGAGAAGGTCACCGTCCAGGGTACCAGAGCAGCCCTACCTCACATGGTGATGACCAGACATCTCTTTTCTCGCTCTCCCCCAAATATTACATCAGTTTTCACTGAACAGTGGTTTTAATGCTGCATCTTTTCTATTCAGAAAATGTATATTTGTAAAGTAGAAACTTTGAAGAACTGAAATTCTACTTGTTCAACACAATGGTTACCCAGTCAGAAGAGGCTCAACATTAAGCACTTTGGACATGGCCTATGATCTTTGATCAAAGGACAAAGGCCATCCGGACATCATCATCATCATCATCACCATCTCTTCATTGGACCATCGTCAACATCTGATTTAAATGTGTTTAAAACCTGTTTATAATTTTTTTTCCCTACAGTCAAACAGACAAGACTCTGGCTGTTATATAACCTCAAAATATTCAAATTTAATTTATTATGCAGCACTGGTTAGACTGGTTAGATTAAAACCACCAAGCCACATTAATACCTATGAAGATCACATGGACTAACTCTTCCATGGCTTAAAAAAAACATTTTATTGCAACCTTCAAGCAATGCAGATGTTTGTTTGTCTGTCAATACTTGGTGTTAAATGACCTATATTCACACAACTATTTTCCGCTCATGACTTTCATAGTAAATGTACTGGCGTCATTAGTCATTTGCGTTAAAAAATAATACGTAAGTCAGCGATATTCGGAAAAGTGACCATTATTTGGCAATAAATACAAACAAAAACAAAAACCTTGAAAGAAAGCACTATTACTCTACTTTTTTTTGCTTTTTAAACAGACTAGCAGACTCTCGATGTCCGGAAACACTTTTGCTAAATGCCCTCAGCTTGTCGCCATTTGACAGGGAGATGAGTTCTCTTTTGTCCCAGAAACGCAGATAAAATGGTGTATTTTGCTGCGAGTCCAGCCGACACGCACGAAAGGGCTGCCTTCAGCGTGTTAGCCGGTTTAGATTTCTCTCCTACCTGCGCTGCTCTGACGCTGACAGCCAAGCGACGCGGGGCCGTTCACAGGAGCATCCGTCCGGTAAACAACCGCCTGCTGCGACTGCGGCACAAAGGAGACGTCACGTGACTCTGCTCCGAGTGCACGCGCAGGTATAGACAGAGCTGTCAATCAACGCTGGGCGTCGGCACAGGTGCTCCGCCAGGTACACCCACAGCCGTCCAATCACAGACGACCTTAAAACCCACGGGTTTTTAGGGCACGAGGACAACAATAAAGGTTTTTATTATCGCATTAGTAACCATAGAAATAAAGTTTTATCCTGGTTGAATGTAATTATAGTCATTTAATCATATAAGTCTATGCTCTCAAGCAAAGCCCACTGTTTAAAAAAAAAAAAATCCAACACTTCACCATTCACTTTCCGTTTTTCAAGTGAAATAAATGGATTTTTTTTTACTCCCGATGAGTTGGAATTATGGAGACGTTCTGGAGATGAAGGAGGTTTTAGTGAACATCCACGGTGATCTTAGGATCAGTCGATCACAGTCTGGACGGATCTACTGGCGTTGCCCCTTTGGGCGAGTCTCTTCCGCTGCTGTTCAGGTGAAACACCGCCGCCTAGCGGCCAACCGCGTACTCATGAGTGAGTAAACGGAGCTGCAGACGTCTGCGTTTAAATCTCACGAGGACTAAATCTCCATGCAAAAAGCAACTGCGATGGCGTGTTCTGATAGCAAATAGAATCTTAAATGAAAAATAAACTTAATATTACTTAAAATCTGCCCAATTTTATTATTTGGCCATTTTACTTTGCAAAAAGATTGTGACTTCTCTGCACAGTCTGCTTTTCTTTGTGAGACAAGTCTTTTGCCCACTCTAAGCCAGAGTCTTTTAGAAGCCTCTTGTCCTTAGTCAAGTTTGTCACTGTTGTGTCATGTTTTCTCTCAGTCTTCAGTGTTCTCTCAAAAGTGTTCTTATAACTTCCACCGGTGGGATCCCTCTGACGCTGTGGTTCACAGATTTCTCTTTTCCTAAAGAAAACCTGACATTTGAACAGGGTTGTGTGGGCTCTTTAAACCCACTGGAAAAGTCTGACAGCAGAAAGGAGAGATGCACAGCTGGGCCGAGCCGTGGCACGACCCTGATGCTGCTGCTGCTGCTGTGTGAAGAACAGAAGTGTAATTAGAGCAGCGCTGCTAATGTTCAAGCCCAGAATGTTGGAACACTTGGGGGAAGACCAGTGAAAGGCGACATGCTACTGGCAAACACACTCTATTTTCACACCCACCCTCCAGCAGGTGACCGAAACTTCCAAAGGTGACCTTTGTTTCCATTTGGGTCTGATGTCAGAAGAAAGCTCCTTTCAAAAATGCAGCCAACCAATGTTATTTTTTGGCTTTATTTATGATATAACTACAAAAGTTCACAAAACAAAGTCATTTAAACAAAATAAAATTCATTCTGAAAATACAATCGTGCAAACATCACAGTATCTGAAATCTTTAAAGGTTCTAAATGAAATGTCTAGTTCAAATAACTTGATTTTTACTTTTATCTATCATTTCTACAGAATACACCAGCTTCTATCTCAGAGGTCTAAAATAAAAATGCATAACCACAAAATTCACCTCACTGAGATTTAAAAAACAAAAGTACAATCTAAAGTGCTAGAATCAAACAAGTAGACTATCAAAATCAATCAAAAAGGTAAAAAATAAAGCTTTCATTAAATCATTTCTATACATCAATGGAAAAACCATGGCCGAGAGGCCAGGAACTAATTTACTTCCCTTGTTTTCCATCAGGAAAAAGCTTAACTTTATCACTAACCTTTGATTTAAAATCTAAAATGAATTCTTTTCCAAAACTAGACCCAGTCTAGGTATCGTGTGAAGGCAGGCTCCAGGCCTGTACCATCCTGAGTGATCCAGTATAAAACAAAAAACTAAACATATTTACCAAAACTAGAAGTAGCTTTACAACAAAATCTGAACCAAAACAGCAGGTTTTGAATTTCCTTCCGGATCAATAAGGAATTTCTAAGTTTAAAACGGACAAAAATGTCTCCTTCCCAAATATTTTAGCCTGGTGTCAGAATTTAAAGGGAGAAAAACATCGCAAATAAGAACAAGTCAGTAAACTGGCCAGTAAAAAGGTGCATTGAATAAACACTGACTCTGAAAACGTCTTCAGCTACTTGTTAGAACCAGTCTCTGTATTTTTTACAGAGGTTAATTATTTTCTTTTTGGAAACCATCCTTTTTCTCCCTCCCAGAGGGGAAAAGCTGGGAACCCTCACCCAGAGCTGACTGGAGGTCTGTGGCGTTCAGGGCCTGTCGGGGGTCTAAGCTCCCCTGTGGTTGGACCCCGGAACCTCTCAAAGTCAGTAAATATGGGGGACAGAAAAGGACTGCAGGTGTCCAGCGGACTAGCTCTTCTCCTGAGCCTGCAGCATGTGATGCCGGGTGGATCCGCTGCTGCTGCTGCCCAGCGCGGAGCCGCCACCCTGCTTCCTCATCCGGTGCAGCATGCAGAAGCGCAGCATCAGAAAGAAGCCTGGAGGAAGAGGAGGTTCAGAGGTTCAGTCACAGCGCATCCATTTCCCCACATGTTGTTCTGCCACGGCCCGATTCCCAAATCAACTGTTGGTTTTTCTGCAGAATGTATTAAAATCAAAAACCAGGAAGTCACGTGTACTCAAGTATTCCCAGCCGTTGTCAAACTGAGCTCTGAATCCTGTTTCTGCACCTTCGTCGGGGTCCACCTGTGTCAGATTCAGGACTGGATTTAGCCAGACTCTGGTCTGCCTGAATCAGATCCCGCTGTGACGTCAGAGAGAGAACCTGGGCGGGTCTGGAGCAGGGTGTTAAAGGGAGGTCTGAACTAGCTCATGGGGCCACAGGCGGCCCCTGAGCCTTCGTTTGCTCACCTCTGCTCTGGAGGCTTGGAGGGCCCTGATGAGTGCAGGGGCCCCCAACCTCCGCAGGTGAAAGATGTTGGGAACCAGCAGGACTCTTCCGAGGGCTGGTGGGCCATCTAACCCTAACCCTAGGGCCAAGGGCCTCAGTCAGGGAGGTGACCCACAAGCAGGTACCACATTGCCAGAGCACAATACCATCGCTAAAGTCAAGCGTGGTGGGGACTAAAGGGTTCCAGTGGTAGAGAGTGGGGGACTAGTCAGTCTGGAGGGAGGGGGAGATGAATGCAGCAATGAAAAGAGGCATCCGGGATGAAAAGCTGCTCCAGAGAGAATGGGATGAAAGAATGGGAAATCCCCCCAAAAACAGCTGTGCCAAGCTTGTGGTTCCACATTCAGGACCCCTGCTGCTTGCTAAACCAAGACAAGGATTAAACACCTGAGAATGACAGATGTTGGAGGAGAATGACCTTAAATCGACAAGCTCATTTTTTAAAAACGTTCCAGTTGTGCTAAAGGTAGAGCTGTGTCTCTGGACCTGAGTCAACCCATGTGACAGGAAGTCGCTTTGTGACAGGCACCTTATCAGGCAGCCATTGTCTGATACAATACAGCAACGCCTCCAAATATAACCACCCGATCACCGGGGCAACGATGAAAATAACCCTGTCCCGACACCCACGGAACACTGGTCTTGACTGATAACGCTGCGCGGTGATAAAAATACGCTTTTGTATCATTAGACCTTTTTTTAGCGTTTACAAACCTTGAAAGGAGTTGAGGATGCAAAAGAGGAAGGCAAAGAACTGAGAGAATGGTTCAAAGTGGACGAAGGCCAGGAGCCAGGTGGTCCCGAAGAGGCAGCTCAGGCCCCACATGCTGAAGAAAGCCAGGCGGTTCTGCCTCCACTCGTCCCTGTTGCTGATCTGCCGGAAGACCAGGACCAGCATCACGCAGCCCGACAGCCCCACCACCACCAGGATGCTCAGAGTGGTGAAGTAGTGGGCCAGCCAGGCACGGGGATTGTCCTTCATCCAGCACCTGGAAACATCCAAACACACCTTAGAACACGAAAAATGAGGTGTCTCTTCACGCCATCTTTCTGAGTGAAAACATAGTTTACATCTGATAGGGATCAGAAGGGTCTTCACAGCCAGGCAAGTCTCTCACACCATACATGTCCCCGACTGCAACAAGAACTAAAACAGGAACGGCGGGAAGACCTGAAAAGAGAGAGAGAGCGCGGTCAAACCGCAGTGACCAAGTTACCGTATTTTTTGAACTAGGAGTCGGTGCCATCAGTCAAAAAATGTGTCCTGGAGGAGATAAAGTCCCACCCCGGCCAGCTATTAAAAAAGAGCAACTTACAGTCCAGAAAACAGGGTCATGTGACTGAATGAAATCACCAACTCACCGTATCCGACGGCGTTCCACAGACAGGGCGGTGGGCTGGGGCTGAACACCATGTAGACCAGCCAGAAGGTATGAAACACCTCGATGCCCATCCAGGTCAGGGACATGAGCAGAGCGTAGTGGAGGGCGGCGGCCACCCACGCGCACACGCTCTCGCCTCCAACGTTGGCCAGGATGCCGGTGAAGAAGAAGAGCAGATTGAGACAGAGGAGAGAAACCACCAAACCCAGGTGGATGGAGGTGGACTGGTCCTTGGAATGCCTGCCACAGCCAGAGGGACAGGCGTCCGCGTCAGTGTTGCCTCAGAAAGCTCTCGCCTTTTCTTCCCGATATTATCTACGCTCCATTTTAATTGAAATGAGTCCTGGCTCAGTGGTGTTACCTCTTTCTGCAGATATAGATGAGAACAGCAACGCAGCTGATGATGGAGGTGGCGCAGCCCAGAGATGTAACGACGCTCAGCGCCAGTAGGTGGCAGACGGGACCAGGTTGGAGTTGCTGTCAGAGGTCACAGATGAGCAAGAAAAGTTCCACAACTTTTATGACCTTGCTGCCTGCGCTACACCATGCTGTGTTATCTCTGTGCCACCAGTGGTGTGCTGTTTTTTTGTTTGTCTCACCACCAGTACAGAGAAGTAGGTCAGGTGGTTGCAGAGGCACTCGGTGTGATCCGAGCCGAGGTGATGCGTTTCACATCCATCTGTGGTCCAGTTCACCTGCAAAGAGTCTGCACGAAGGAAGCCACCGGTTTAAACATGTCTTATACGTGGGCGCAACAGACAGGAGGGATATGAATGAACACGCACCTTTCCTGGTGTCCCATGAAACACATTTACGGGAGCAATTTTTCTAGGGGGGAGAAGAAAAGCCATTAAAGTCAAGTCAAAGTCTGGGCACGGGCGCGTGGAAATTAGAAATTAAATTCTCATGTTTAAAGTGACAGATGTTCCCACGGCACAGTTCACCCACGCGCTGTGTGAACATGGGCCACCGTGACCGGGAGCCTTTCAAAGGTTTGAATCGTGACTTTTACACACGGAAAAACGGCTGCGTGCAAAAGGTAAAGTGGGTTTCGACTGCTTTTCGAAAAAAAAAAAAAAAGGGTTTCTTTCGTGTGAGTTTCACTTTAACCACAATGTTGCATCTTTACAGCACGTGAACTGTCTCTCACGGCTCCTTTTCTTCGGTGCTGTCTGAGCACAAGCGCCTGAAAAAAACCCTCCGCATTTTACAGTAGCGAAGCAATTGTGGGTTTTTTAAATGCTGCCTAAACGAAACATCACATAAAGAAAAACACAATCAGCAGACTGGAGATGTACATCACTGCAACGACGCCAGCGTGCAGACCTACAGGTATGACATCGTGATGAAAGGCAATTCTGATTGGCTCGGGCAGGTTGCTGATGACCTCATTTTCAACCGTTATTTCAACGACGTCATCCAGAACCCTGGCGCTTTTCACCGTCTCCTGAAAGACAAACACAAGCCAGCGTTCCTGTAAAAACTCTCCCGTAGAGACGACGCGGGTGTGTGGCTGTGTGCACGTGTGTGTGTGTGTGCACAGGAATTGAGGAGAAGGGAGCAGATACCTGGAACAGGGAGTTGTTTTGGAAGAAAGTGCAGACTACTTTGTTGGTGGCTTTCGCAACGTCTTTTAGAACAGGAGGGATCTGGACAGTGATGGCTGGTTCTGCAGCAGACTCTTGTTTGAGCTGAAAATAAAGGTAAATGTGTGGTTTTAGGGGAATCAAACCGGCAACCTTTCAGGGGAAACAGTGGTTCTCCGCTGCCACATGTTTATCAGGCAAAGATAATGTGCTTTATGGCTTTATTTAGCTCGACGTTGACTCTCTGGACTGTGGTTAAAACCCGAGGTGATGCAACTGGACCCAAGCTAAAATCAAGGCCACATCTGGTTTACCAACTTACAGGCGACGTGACGTTGTAGCCTTTAAAATCCTTCTTCATGAGCACCTCAGAGCTGCGAGCGCAGGGGTGTTCAACGTTTCCTGCAGACTGGGGTCCATTAGAAACCCTGGACACAGAAAGAATGGCATTTAGAACACAGTTTTCAGAACTTTTTACAGCTCAGTATGCAGATTGTAATCTGTTTACTGCGCCGAGCAGCAATAAAGACAAAGCTGCCTGGGCAGAAACAAACAAAGCTAGCCTGTTGACTATCAAAGGTTATATGGCAGCAAATTGGATTAGAGAAGATAATTACATTGTGGCACTGGTGAATTTCCGGCTTTCTTGATCACATAATTTTTCTGTGAAAAGAAAATAAGGAGAGATATATTTTTTTATATCTTAAAAAAAAAGGATGGAAATGATCAAACCATTGGTTTTAAATACTGTATTTTCCAAACTATAAGTCACACTTTTTTCATAGTTCGGGTGGTCCTGTGACTTATACTCATTTATGTAATATTAAAATATGTTAATTGACACTGACCAACATGACCAAAGAGTCAATATTACCTACAGCCACGAGGGGGCGCTAGGCTCGTGACAACTACTGGTATGTGCTACTCCTGTACCGCTGAAAATTAATTTCAACATTAACTTAAAGACAACTGAAAAAAGACTGAACTCAAACTCCCCATGAAAGAAAATCCTCTTTATCGAGAATAAGAATTCAAAGGATTCAGTGATGTCGAATGAGATGGAGATTTTAGTAAACTTGCTCATCGGTAACTAACTGGGTTGCTGGAGTAGCAAACTTGTTGTTCAAACTTGTTGTTCATTCTGCCTTTTCAGCCTCCCACATAGCTTCTCTCTGCTATTGTGTAGTTGAAAACCTGTTAATGTGCTATCAAACCTGACACCTTTTCAGCCTGTTGCTCTATAATCTAGAACTTGCCCTTTCAGATAAAATACCTGTTCTTGGTCTTGGATTTTGTAAAATACATTTCCCCCCCAAAAAATTTTGACTTGTAGTCCAAGTCACTTATATATGTTTTTTTTTCCTCCTTCGTGGCGCATTTTTGACTGGCAACTTGACGTGGCGACTTATACTCCAGAACAGCTTAACGTCTGAAAAATAGGGTCGTTTATTCGCTTACTGCACTCAGTGGGGGAACCACTAAAGCTGTAGGTTTCTCGTGTTTCAGCGGTGATCGGATCATCTTTGATCATTCCATTAACAATGCCATAGTAGCCATTTGGTCCATTGGGGCCTTGCGACAGGTCGGTGCAGCAGGAGCCCTGCAGCCTGGTGGGCCAGCACAGGGTGAGGTTCTTCCCACCAAACTGCAGTGAAAAGCAGACAAAACTCCCACATCACACGTGAAACCACTGTCTTAGCGCGACACCTGTATCCTTGCACTTTCTGAGCAGCAGAAATCTGCGTCTGTTACCTGAAACTTCATTTGGTCGTAGAACGGCTCCCAGTACAAACAAAAGCGGCTCTCTGTCGAGTGGATCCCAGCGCTGTCGGTGAGGAGAATGACGCTGGAGCGCTTGCACTGCGCTGCGATTTCTCCGCTGATGGACAGAGTTGTCTGATTGGCTGAGATTGAAATGTCCTTGCAGCCTGTGGAGATGTTGACGTGGAGACTGCGTGAGCCTCCGCCATGGCGCCAGGTGCCACAAAACTGGAAATCCCAGTCGTTTTCACAGGAAGCTGAAGGACACAAAGACAGATGAAAGACAGCACGGACTGGCTCAGGTTTCGTTTGAAATCCAGGAGAAAATGTTATTTTGCCAAAGAAAAAAATAACTTAAACATCTATAACATCAAAGTAAAAGTTGGGAAATGCCAAAAGAGCTGGTGGAAAACATAAAAATGGGATGACCCTGCAAAAGATTAGTAACAAAATAGGAAATTGAAATAGTTGAAGATAAAATAGTCGGTAGATAAAAGCTACACTGGGAAATGTGCAGCAAGACTGAATATAAAGATTTAATTGTCCCCAGAATTTAATCTTATTTGTAGGGTCAAAGAAACTAAAGAAATATCTATCTATCTATCTATCTATCTATCTATCTATCTATCTATCTATCTATCACTGATCACCTTTGGGTCTACAGATGACGCTGCACTAAAAACATCAGCTATGACAACGGGAACAAACAGCAACTGAAATCCCACAACTGTTCAGTAAAAATGGACGCCTACAGGTGTTGACGTCTCTCTTCCTCTCACGTTGTCTTGTCTTACCTGGTATGAAGAGACTCAAGGTCAACACAAACAGCCTCGCTTTCAGCTGTAGCTCCATCGAGGAAAATCTGCCACATACAAACAAAGGAATGAATTGCAGGTGTTTAGAACTACAGGTCTTTATCTTAAAAAGACGAGGGGTAAAATGAAAATGAATTGTGAGTGAGCTGGCATGTGAAGTAACCGCAAACAGAACACTCATCATGTTCACTTCACATCA
>CAAE01014607.1:208386-231088 GCA_000180735.1 Tetraodon nigroviridis
ATCGAGACTGCACCGTACATCTCTTCAAACTCTGTCATGGAGAACTTCCACTGTCATTATCATCCTCTTTTCCGTCTTTCTTTTTTAAAAGGGTTGTAGAACTGACACGAACTAACATAAAGGAAATAAAGAACAAGCGGTAAATTGAAAAAAAAAAGCAAACAACCATGTTGGCTCTGACAGTTACTGAATAGAACTCTCATTTCTCCTTTTCTACGAGTAGGTTTTTGCTGAAGGCAACAAGTAGTTTTAAGCAAATAAACATTTTTTTCCTGTTTTTCCCCTTTCCTCCATAACCTGTTGGAAAATCAAAAGCTTTACATGCAACTAGGCTGCTCGGTCGCTGCTGCTGTTTGTCTCATCATCAGGACAAGGAGAGGAGTCATGCTCCTGCGTGTGAGGATAATCTGTTTCTTACACTCCCCTGTCCCATCTCAACCCTTTGGGAAGAGGTTTTATCCCATCCTCTTCCAAACATAGGCCTTGTTGGCCTGGGAAGCGGAGTAGCATCTCTTTTTCAACAATCAGTAGACAACCGCAACCTCCAGCATCAGTCCCATGAAAGTCAGGAGGCCAAGTTTTTGGAGAAAAACATCTCATTGCCTGCAGATAGAAAATGCTACATGGAAAGATATTCATTTACTTAAGACAGATGATACAAACAACCTGACTATGATGTTATCCCAAATGTCAGTTTCATATTTAAACAACACGAGTTACCGCGCTTATCGTAAATGAAAACTCTGCATGTATCAACGGCAAATAAAGAGAAATTAAAAAAACAGAGCTAGTGACTTTACAGATAAAATACTGGAGTGAAGACAGAGAACAGACAAAAGAGGTTTAGAGAAACAAACAGTGAAGCTTAGCAAAATGTTAGAATCATTTATTTACATGTATGTCATTTTACATATTTTTGTGTATATATGACGTAGTGTATAAGACTCTATAGATCGACGTCCCTAAAATGATTAGAAATTTTTCTTTTAAATTCAACAACCATTGTTTATGATGTACTGGAGCGCCCCCCAGTGGCCATTACCAGGAACCCCAGAGAGGACAGCGGGAAGCAGAGTAACAGCGCAGGTTTATTAAAGCTGATCATGGCCACCGTGCACAGCAGGTGCGCAACTACTTTCACCTTCACAAACAGGAGAATCTTGATAACATCGACACCTACAGGAGCGGAGCCGGGCGCGGAGGTCTTCCCTTCCTCGGATAAAAGCGAGCATCCCAACAGCACCGGCTTAGCTGTCGTCGGCCTGCAGCATCTTCTCTATCTCCTGATCCCACTGGTCATCTTTGTTGTCCGACTCGGTCACCACCTCGTAATCCTGAAGCTCCTGCTGCAACTCCTCCTCCCAGTCCGCAGCCTCCGACTCTGAAACAAGTCAGACCGATTTTCCTCACCGTGCTGGTTTTATCACAAAAATAATGATATTCAAATACAAAAAGGAGGTAAAAACTGATGTACTGGGTCTGGCCAACTGATAAATGATGGAGAGAGAGAGAGAGAGACGGTGGTGTTTACCATCAGGGGACGAGAGGCTCTTCTTCTTATCCAGCACCAGCTGCTCCATCTCTTTCTTCAGGTCCTCCTGGTCAATGGCGGTCGAGTCGAAAGCGTCGCTCACGAACTCAGACACCCCGGGGCTCGTCGACATCTCCTCCTCGTCATCCCGCTGTGGCTGGGGGTCCCAAAGACGCACGGTCTCAGGGTCTAAGCCAGGACTTAACGTCCGCACACCTTCAGGTTCTCACCTTCTGGATGTCACCGATGGAAACCGGAGGAGTTTTGGGCCGAACTGTGTCTGCGAGAACAACCCAGGAGAACTCAGTCAGTGTTTGACCCAGAGACATCAGATGTCCCAGATCCGCCTGCGCAAAGTCTCTAAATATCGCTCAATATGTACAAAACCCAGAAGGGATCTAATAACACAATGATAATTATCTTTAAAGGCAATAAAACACCATTTTTTTACATTCTACCACACTGGGAGCAAACAATTAACATTTACTGGAATGGAAAACAGGTGTCCAGCACGTGTGAGCGCGCGTGTTTCTTTCGGGCGTGTCGCTCCACAAAACGACAACACAAAACAGGTCAACGCAAAGCCGAAGCGCCTGGGGATTAGCCCCGGTCGCTCTGGGCTTCCGATTTGGAGAGCGGAGCATCAGAAGCCGAGCGCATACAAGGAGAATTTGAATTTTCCCTGTGACGGACGCTCTGATCACACATCAAACTTAAGGTTGCCACTAGGTAGTGATCGACGATGATGTGACGAGATGATATGGGATGCTACTGAACGCGAGCGATCGCTCCCCTCAGACGAAAAGCTGACCTGTTAAAATGGCGTCGTCAGGCGAGGCGCTGGCCGCCCTCTCGTCCACATCCTGCTGCTGCTGGGCCGCCAGCGCGGTGAGCTGAGCCGACTGCTTGACCAGAGACACGCGGTAGAAATAATTCCTCCAGAAAACCTCCTCCTTCACGCTGGCAAACACACCGACACGCGTCTGTCAGGTGACCGCTTCCGGGCAAATGAGACGACCGACTTTCTGCTGCAACGCAAAGCCCCCAGAAAGGCAGGCAAGGAGACGGCTGGTTTACTGACTGTTTCGGGACCAAGTCGAAGCGCATGCGGTTGAGCAGCTGGTCTTCTTCCAGCATCACCGCAGCTAGAGGGTACATGTGTTCCATGTCGAAGTGGAACTGAACGCCGGCGGGGGGGTCTCGCAGGAAGTTTCTCTTGTCCTACGATCACAGCGCGCAATCAACAACCCGAGAAGGCGCCAGTTTCACCCCAGGGTGCGCGTGGGGTGGGGCCTTACTGCCGACAGGGCGAGGATCTGCTGCTGGATGGTCTCCTCCTCGTTGTAGCCGACCCAGGGAGGCACGGCGACATCTGGATGGGAGGGTGACGCGCACAAACGTGAACAACGGCGTCCAACACCAGGGCTTCGAACGGACCACTCTCTCCTTCTAGATGTGCACAATAACCTTGGCTGCTTGTACATTCACCTGATTTCTTGGATTTCTTCTCCTGGACAAACTTCTTCTGCTCCTTCTGAAAATCTCCCAGAATTGTCTGAAAATGCCCAGGCGGAACAAGCTCAGAGACCCGTTTGGAACGTCCACACTGACAGAGTACCGGCGTTTAAACCTTTAAAGGAGAGTCAATGGGGAACGCACCTTGTCTATAATGTTGTCGATTTTGCCCTCCTCGACAGTCTTTTTGATGCTCTGGGCCGTCTCTACCACAGAGTCTGAGATCTTCCTGGTGGCAGTGGACGCAAAGCTGAATATGTAATCTAAAGATGAAGAGGAGGAGACGAAGGTGAACTTTTCAGATTACAAATTCATTAATGTACCATAAACAAAGAGTTACATTTATATGCGGAAGTTAAAAGGTACTTTTTACCCTAAAGATAGCATCCTTTACCTAAGCTGAGAAGGCAGCGCTTCCTGGTTCACATCAGTAGCGAGTTCCAGCCATTTCACATTTAAAATCACCTTTTGTTAGATTTATGACTCCTAAACAAGACGCAAGCAGACTTCTGCCAAGCAGCTCATTTCCCCACATTTTGTGATCACCACAATTTAATCATCTCTCCGGCTCATTATCAACATTTCCCAGAAAGTTCGTGAACTCTGTATACGTTTCACTGTGCAAACAGAGCGACTGTCGCCGAACGTCCTTGGCGAGAGGTAATTACTGACTATTTTCTAAAACCCAATCCGAAAACATGTCAGTCGCATTTTAAAAGCAAGGCCAACCCCAGAGAAAGAGTGAAACCTCACCACCCAATCCTTTGCTCTCTTCGGAGTTTTCCTGCTTCTCTTCTGCTTCTCCATCCTGCTCAGCTGCTTGCTGTTTGTTTACCTCGTTTTGTGCTTCCACAACCTTTTCTTTCTGCTCCACGTTCACATTTTCGGTGTCATCCGGCGTCGTTTTCGAGTTGACAGGACTCTCCAGTCCGAACCACGTCCCTAAACTTTTGAACATGTCGGAAAGACTGAAATAAAACCAGTCTGGACCCCGATGTCGAAAAACAAACGATCTGAAGGAAGCTTTTTCTCATAACCAGGAAATACCTCGACGGCTTTCTTCTTCGCTGATTGCGTTTGTCAACACCTCTTCTTCTTCCTTTTTCTATTTTAGGTGGTTCTCAAATAAGGTTTTAGCGCATTACCGCCACCCACTGATTGGAGTATATTGCTAAAATCGACTTGAACAGAATAGAATAGAAAAGAAAATAATAGAATAAGGTTACGGTTAGGGTTTTATTCTAATACAATAAAATTAGAATGTCTATGAAAACGTCATCACACTTCATTAAAACATGTCATTGTACGTCAAAGATCTGTGTCTTGAAAGTACAAAGCTGATTAGTTAATATAAGTAGAGGTAAAAGGTGAAAAATTCTCATACTGGGGATGAAAAACAATGCTTAAATTAGAATAAAAGTATTGCTCATGATCGTATACAGCTTTATTACGTATTACAGATTTATAAGTCTTTAGTTGAGGAACGGTGAGGACACAAGTTGCAACTTCTCAAAAAGTAGCAGGAAAAAAGCCACACTCCAGTCCAGTAGGTGGCATTGATCCATACCGGAGTTAGCGACCAGCCGCCAAACAAATTAAAAGAAGAAGAAAAAGGAGGCGAAGAAGACAACAACATCCGATGGACGTCAGGAATGTCAAAAGTAGGCTTCTGGATTCCATTTGTTACCAACAAACGAATATTTTACTTTATATCACCCAGAATATCTTTAGTGAGGGGTTTGTTTTTTTTAAAATCGCACCTCAGTATTGTTGTAACTTTCGTAATGTAATTTCAACACATTTGGCCCTACTGCAATTTATAAAACAAAAATAAGAAGCGGCATATAAAATTATATAAAAAAAAATACCTATCTCAAAGTTCTCTTTTATTTGTTCAGTAAATCTTGTATTACATATAAGATTACAGGATAATGTGTTTGTAATCGCGTTTAGGACTTGCTCTAAATGTTTGCTTTCATTTTTCATTTGTCTGGATGGACATTTTATCTGAGGCTGTAACGAGTTAGTGGTTAAAGAGTCATAAAAGCTAAGACTAACCTGGTCACCCCTCACTTTTCCTTGTTAAGACTAATTATTTTGGGGTGAGACAAGTCTGATTGAAGAGAGCTGGTGAATATTGATTTAGCAGCTAAAACGAAATGGAAGTTGCAATTTCTTAAAGCTGCATTTCGTCACTAACCTAATTTATGTTAATTAAGCCCAGAAACACTCTGCGTTACTCTGTCAAACTCTTGTCTTTGCACAGGTATCAAAAATGAAGATTCTGATGGTATTTGACTTTGACCACACCGTTGTTGACGACAACAGTGACACCTGGGTGTTTAGGTAAAGCAACACCTTGATAAAATCAGTTTATACCTACTGCCTAACAAGATTGGAAATAAAAAATTCAAACCTTTCCTTGTTTCTCTCATGCTAGATGTCTCCCTGGTCAGACACTTCCTGACTCTATAAAGAATACCTACACAAAAGGCCACTGGACAGAGTTCATGGGCAGAGTCCTGAATTACATCGGTAAGAATCCTCCTTTCTTGTTATATAGCGGATGTGTGTGTGCATTCCCCCTTCAAGTTCTCCTTAGAGAGCTCCCCGCTGAGCTGTTTGTGTGCAAGGAAACATCCAGTTTGACTTCAACCTTGTGTTGTGTGCAGTTGTTTTTTCCTTTTTTAATCTCGTGTTGGAGTGCTGGGACTATATTTCTGTTTATTGATAGTTTGAAGACCTGCATCAGAGTTTGTGTGTAATAATGGCCATGCTGCTCCCAGAAGACTGCACGTACAGAGGCTCATTTTTAGTTTGGCATGAAGAATGGTGTTGCTATTGCTATGTTTAGATTATTACGTGAACAGAGGAGATGCATGCTTCTTAAACAGTTTGCTGACTACCTCAATGCTGCTTTTAAATATGCAGCACTGGCTAATGCAGACCCATTGCTGTTGCTAGTCTGCTTTCTAAAGTTGAACAAATTATGTGGAAAGAGTCAATACAATCATTACTGTTGCAAAAATCTTTTTTTTGTTTTATACTGCAGCTAGACACAGTACACAGTAACTACAAAAAAAACAAATAGTTTATGTCAGAGACCTTGGTCATGTGATCACAGATGGGCACATTCTTCATGAATGTATCCTGTAATATGCGCAACAAACGTATCGATATGGAAAGTTGGTTGCTGCTGTGATGAATGAGTCTGACTCTCTTTTAAGCTCATTGCACCAAACTAAACGCTGCACATCTTGGGTCACATCCTAAAAAGAGGGAGCCTTGAGCCTTGAGCCTTGAGCCTTGAGCCTTGAGCCTTGAGGGACCACACATGGCAACTTTACACTGTTTTAAGAATTGACGTTTAAGCTCACCGGCTGTCTGAGTAACTGTAAATATGATTGTTTTAATCGGAGAATCATTGCGCGCACTGCCACAGGCTGCGCATCACAGCAGCATACACGTCCATCCTTCCATCTTTCCGTCCATCCTTCCATCTTTCCGTTCTTCCGTCCGTCTGTCCAAGCCAGCCGTGGGCAAACTGCGGCCCATGGGCCACATGCGGCTCGTTAAGGTTTTTAATCCGGTCCGCTGAACTTGGAAAAAATCTACTAAAATCTATTATCTTATTTTCACCAACCAACTGCCATATGCCTGATATGCAGTGGGACTGTGGCGGTTTTCAGGAAGTACAACCTCTAAGAATTACGCTAGCAAGCAGTCAGTACAAGAACAGCTCTGCACTGTTCCCACTGAAACTAAAATGAAGTTCCTCCCCTGCCTTATGTGAAAAAATACATTTGAAAAATGATTTGTTCGATAAGCCTGACGTGTTACACATCATTTCTGTTAACGGCTGCAGCTAAGTGGTGCGCAGGTGCACGTACGCTCTCACAATAACACACCTCGGATGAAATATATGGCGCTTTGCATTATATTGTGACTCTGTTGCACCCTTTTGCTGGTTGTTGTTGTTGTTTTGGCCTTTGGGACGCACATTGAACAGGGAGAAGAACAAGTGCATCAGCATCTTCTTGTAGTCATAAAAAAGCTGTATTTTCAGCGTTTTAAGAGTCGTTTCAAAGACAGAGTTTTCGTTCCAGTGCTTTTGTTCATTTTTAGATGATTTCAAAGCCCGTTTTCTACATATCCCATGATATATATTTTCTCCAAAACGCTCCATCTGCTCCTGATCCGGCTCCTCTTGTCAAACTTTGGAAGCCGTTTTGGCCCCTGAGTCAACACGTCTGGCTGCTCTAAGCTGCTTTTATTGTCTCCTGTGATGTGCATCCAGGGGAGCAGGAGGTCAGTCCTGCCAGGGTCCGCAGCGTGATGGAGACCATCCCCCTCACGGCTGGGATGGCAGACTTGCTCACATTTATCTCGGAGCACAAACGCGCCGTCGACTGCATAGTCATATCCGACTCCAACACCATGTTCATCGAGTGGATCCTCCAGGCGGCGGTGCGCGCGGCCGTCGATCACGTCTTCACCAACCCGGCCCGCATCAACGAGCAGGGCCACATGGAGGTGCGGCACCACCACTCCCACGACTGCGAGCGGTGCCCTGTCAACCTGTGTAAGAGGAAGGTTCTGGAGCACTACCTGTCGCAACGCCGCCACGGAGGCGCGGAGTATGAGCGGATATTTTACGTGGGGGATGGCGGCAACGACCTCTGCCCTACTTCCTGCCTCCGAAAACACGACGTGGCCATGCCCCGGCGGGGATACACTTTGGAAAAGCTGCTGGCTAAACTGGCGAAGCAGAGAGACGACAGTCCTCTCAAAGCTGAAGTGGTTACCTGGAGCAGCGGAAGCGACATCCTCCAGGAGCTGAAAGCAAGCTTGCGCGCATAGCCATGGAATATCGATCCAATCTAATTAGGTGTCAGTATCCTCCCAAAAAATAACCATGAAGAACATCTAAACTGTAGGTTCATTTACAACCAGACGAACAAATGTTTCTCCATTAGGCCATGTATAATTCAACACTGACTACAAATATGGAAGTAACATTATTTCTATTGATAAATAAGATAGTGAGTCACAGGAAATTCAGGTTTTGAAAATGTAAATGACGTCGTACATGTACATCGTCAGGTTTATAGTGGCGGGCAGTTCAGATGAGGTTATGCTTGTTTAATATAGGAGATCTTCATTATTCTATACACCCTGCTGTCATGGGGGGGGTTGGCCGATAATTACTCCATCCTGTACCAGCAGGAGATTGGCAGCATTTTTATTTATGAACAGCTTTTTTTGTTTGAGTCAATATCAGGTAAAATAAATCAGTATGGTGCTGCCAGTAACACACACACACACACACACACACACAAACCTTTACTAGTTTTTGAACAACACTATTCAGCACGCAAATGTTACCATATATCTGAATCATGGAGGAATTTCAGGACTTTTTAACCATCAACTACCTCATGTTTCTTCAGTTATATGATTTATTTTCTTTGGGTAAAATCTACACAAAGAAAACCTCACCTCTGTTGCGTTGTCAGTATCATCCTTCGTGCAATCACAAACACCCTCTGACACTTGCTGTTAGTTCTTTATTTGCACTGACAGAGAACGGACGATGTTAATATACAGATATGTATTCATTAACGTTCTCTGCATAAACAACCTGAGCTGCCTGGATAAACAGGCATCGTCAACCACCTTTGTGCACATTTGTGGCCCCAGATCTCCGCACGCTTGCTCCAATCTGGTAAAAACCAGTTGAGATTGTGAAGTGATTTGCGGTGCTGAAAGCACCTTGTACATATTTAGTGTGAGACTTTCAGCCTGCCGTTCGTTCTCACACCAGGAAACCTCTTTTCCTTTCCTATCTTGTCTTTCAGTATCTATTTTGATAGTGAGAAATTATGATAAAAACATTTGCCTGTCATTAAGCCGTTTTTAATTTAGAATTTCTTTTATTTTCTCGGCCTGCTGCAAAGACCACTGAGTCGCGATTTGGATCTCTTCCTTTATGATTTTAAATCATAAATCTGATGTTTTAAACATGTCCTCTGCCAATACTGTTCAATTGTTTTCAATCAGATCTTTGTCATGGCTGTTTTTTAGTGTGATGTGCAATCTGCGCTCTTCATGCTGCCACCGGCCCACCAGCGCCTGACGGCTGGGTGCCGCGCATTCCCTAGTCAATAAAAACCAATAAAAAACGTAATAATATTGTTGTTTTTGAATCTATTTGTTCTCCCGAACTGTTATTTATCATAATCCGTGTGGCATTCCTTTAAAAAAAAACCCCAAATCCTCTACAATTCCTGTTTCTAAGCAGACATTCCGGAGATTTCTTCGGTTTCTTCAGCCCTCTGCTGTTTTCTTTCCTCTCTGTTGATTAAAAGTCTGCTCACAGCATTGTTTTCAATGTCAATAATGAATAAATTATGGCGTTAAGCAGCACTTTGGGGGCATGTCTCTGGCGTGAACGCCTGCTCTATGTCTCAGAGTCTCGTAAACATTCAAAAACACTGTTTTACACCATTTTACCCTGATGCTAGTTCACCTCTCTGTCACCGTAACGGATCCTGACTCAGATCTCAGGAGCAGAGGTGTAGCTGCATTTTTCCTGCTTTGGCGTTATTAAACTTAATCTTCAACAGTCGCGAACCATTTCCAGTTGTCTTAGGATGTCTTGTTTTTCACGTCTTTGCTCTGCGCCTGATTTAGCGACGCTCTCGCAGCTTGAAGTTGTGGATATGGATAAAGGCAGAGCGTTAAACTCCACAGAGCGAGGCCTGAGACGGATTCAAACACATTTTCTGATCTGTCAAATAAAACACCGACACTATTACAGCTCAGCGGCTTCAGGGGAGGCGAAGAACACACAATTTTACTCTTTTTATTGCCCAAACAAGGGTTCTGTGGTGACACACGTTTGCACTGGACAGCAGATGTGCAGCAGAAGTCACAGTTTCACTTACGTTTGGCTGACATTTCAGTGTGTCTTTATTTAAAGCATCTGTTACAAATGCACTTGTGTGCAGGAGCTTTAAAGAGGCCCAGGCAGGAAAAACTCCATTTAACAGGACAAGCACATCACATGGTACACCAGATGTGGGCAAACTGAGCCCCGGGGCCACATGTGGCCCGAAAAACTATTTAATCTGGCCCTGTCTTGTCGAGCCTTTACAATCATTTCTCCAAAAGCCAAATATAGGAAGTTTGTCAGCTTGATGGGTTAAAAAAAAAGGTTCAGATTCCGCCCCCTCCCTTTGCCTAGCATGCTAACATGTCCGCTCAAGAAGGTGGGGGCAAACATCAACTGGAGCTTCATCCTCCATCTCTAGTTGGCTCAGAGAGTTGGGAGAGGGAGAGAGAGCGATTGAAGCTCCAAACGGCACAAAAAAAGGTGTAAATAGCATCAAGCGGTGACCTAGGAGAGGACTCACTTGTTAGGTCCTTAAATGTGCAATGACCCCTTCTTTTTTTCTTTCTTTTCCCCCGGGCGATCATTAGATACACTGAAATAAGGATTGTTGTTTTTTCCAGCGATGACAACTGCTCACAACCAGATTGTGAGTGGAAGAGAAGCAGGGAATTTATTCAACAGTGTAAATGTGGCTCTTAAACCCAAATCATTAAAACCGCATCTTTAAGATTTAATAAATGGCCAGGGGGTAACTTTAATAATACTTTCTCAGATTAGTTTGTTAAAATGATTTTGTTACATTCTTTTATAGGATGGGGTTAAGCTATTAATTTTTTTTTGGCAACTGTGAAGTGGACTTTTTAATTAGAGAGTTATATTACTGACCAAATTAACTTTAGTGCAGCACTAAATGGGAATGTTGATCCCACTTAGAATAATGATCTGATTCTACAGATTCTGAGCTTTTTAATATCTCGTTAAAACACTAGAGCCGATTCTTTTGTGGATAATAAATTACTCTCATGATCCCATGTTATTTTGCCATCTTTTCAAATAAATTCTCAGCAATTTGAAGATTGTTTTATCTGAAAAAGGCGCAAAAGTACAAGGCAACACCCTCAAACTGCTTCTGGGTTGCAGAATCGTCATATAAACCTCAAACGATGACGATGACTTAAACAAGTCGGTCAGACTCGTGAATAATTCCCTCTGTGGAAGGTAATATGTTAATCAGAGGCCCACGGAGCCCCAGACACCATTCACCACTGGAGGAAGCCCAAGGTGGTCCAGGGCCAGCAGAGAGATCTCACGCGTCCAACCCGTCCTACGTCTGTCCAGGACTCTCGTCAGGGATGGACACTCGTCGGGTATGAGCCACAGCTTTCACACTCGATGCAAATGTATGTTTTTCGGGCACATCGGATTCTGTGGAACCACGCTGTGGTTTTGGTGTCACCACTACAGCCCTAATGGCTCAGAAGTGCTCTGGCGTGAGCTCAGACCTATTCAGAACCTCTGATTCTTGTCACGTCTCGCTCCCGGTTGTATATAAGTTGTGTCTGAGCGCTCTGAGTAGTAACCTGGACCTGGTGGGGAAAAAAAAGAGATAGCACTCTGGTCCGGAGGAGACAAGGAGGGACGGGGTCATGCTGAGCCGTGACTATGAAACTGGGGGCCAACTGATCCTCTGCAGGCTCCCACCTGCAGAGCATGGAGAAATATAGAATTACACTTCTTCAGATCCATAAACCGAGAAGATGAGCAGAGCCAGGCTGAGCCAAATTTACTGCTATGCTGCTTTTGTGACAACAGACTACTGGATGGACTGGTTTAATGGCTCTGCCACTCCATATACCAGCTGCTCTTGAAGCGTTCTGTCATCTGGATCAGCTGCTTTTCCAAAAGGGTGTGTAATGACCTGGTGGGGACTCGAAGCAAACCTTACCCACTACTACATCTTCTACTGAAATCTGCTCCCGCGGTTGATAAAAATGGGGGGGAAAAAAGGAAACCTCGTTCATGCTTGGCTCTGGGGCGATTTAAACAGTCTAGGAAAGTGTCTTCCCCAGGTAAGAGAAGGGTGACATATATTAATTACTATTGCGTATAACAAATATGACATTAGCTGCAATAAAGGAAATGTGCATTTTTTAACTTCTGTGAAATCCTATTAGGTATGCAAAGAACCCGCTCTGAACCAACATGACAAATGCTTACCCTTTTCTACCAATTACTCTAAAGTCTATGTTCATTGTTCTTTTTGACAGTAATGGCCCAGATCTAAATCTCCTTGACCTATTTCATTTTAAGTTGCACCAATGTGCACTGAAGATGGAACACCGGGCAAATTCCCCGCGTTCTCCGCAACTTTCTGTCACGTAAAAGACACAGCTGGGCCCACCAGGAGGGGGCACTGTTGCTCCACCCTGAAGAGACCGAAGGAAAGGTTTCATGTGAGTAAAGATCACCTAAGTCCTTCCTTTCAGGTTTCCCTCAGAGTTCTGTCCAAACTCCAACTAGCCCGCTCTAAAGGGCACAAACACACTCTCTCTCCCTCTTACACACACACACACACACACACAGACAGCAGAATAAAAGCAGACTGCATTGGGATGCTGTTCCAGTATTAGGGACTAAGGCCTCCATTCTTACTCGACTGCGTGTTGCAGTTTTGCCAACTGAAAAGTGTGAAACATTTAGCTTCTCTGAAAACAGCTGTTTTAATATCTGCCAAGTCTGCCATTAAACCCCACCCCCCCCCCGTTTAAGTAGCTCCTGATAAAGGTCCAACATCATTTTTTGGTCACCGGTTCATTGCCGTATTTCATTTTAACCCCGAACCAATACATTAAAAGAATTTTCCCTCCTTTTATTTTTATTTTTTCCCCTCTCTCCGCCGAAAGCCGTGATCCTTGTTGTTTTCGCCCACTTAAAGCTGATAATGAAATGTATGCACTGGGCCAAGCAAGCGATTAATCAGAGCAGATGTGCATCTAGGTGAGTGCCAGAGGAAGTCTCCAGAGCTCAGAGGCGGCTCGACGTCTCAGACTCCATTCTGGCTTCTGCGGGGAAGCCGAGCCCCCGACGCTCACCCATAGCTGTCACTGCCAACACATGTGCCAGCCCGCCTTATTACAATTAATTAGCTGCTGTCGGAATGTCCTCACACTTCAGAGGCCATCACGTCTCGTTGCCATGAATGAAAAGGCTGCTGGTGGGCGGCTGTCGCATTCGCAGCCTTGAATAATCTGGGATGACAGCATAACAAACTGTACTTGTTGTTTTTCTTCTTCAGATCTGTGACATTAGGAGCTGGAATGAAAGTATCCGCTTGTACCGCAGTCCTACACATTTACTTCCTCACTATTTTAATCAAATACTGTCAGCCTTACATTTTCTTCTCCATAAAATTTCCCAAACAAGCTGCGATAGGAATGCTACCCTATCATCTGAAACGGTAACATACTGCAACAACCTAAAACGTGAAGCGAATAACATAAAATACAGTATATCATCACAGGTTTAGATAACAGTACTGTAACTGTAAGTCGCTACGGAGTATAAATGGCATCGGTCGCCAAAAAGCATCCTGAAGGAGAAAAAAGCCCCTCATATAAGTCACATTTTTACATCTTTTGTGGTAGAGGTGTATTTTACATACCGGTTGTCCAAAACCTAAAACAGACTATTCATTTGAAAAGGCAAGTTATAACAATAATAACAACAATAGAATATAAAACAACAGGCTAAATAGGTGTCATGTAGGATCATGTAACACATAAACAGATAACAGTTATTCAGCTAGTTCATCAAAATCTTGATCTTATTCCACATCACTGGATCCACTGAATTCTTCATCCTTGCTGAAGAGGATTTTCTGTTGGGGGCATTTGTGTTAGGTCCTTCTCGCTTGTCTTTAAGTTAATGTTTAAATGAATTTTTAGTGGAACAGGAGTAGCACATACTGGAAGTTGTCACAAGCTTGGAGCGCCCTCTCACCACTGTAGCTAATATTTACTCCTTGATCATGTCGGTCAGTGTAAATTAACATTTTTATATACTGGTCGCACCTGCGTACAAATAACAGTACCAGCCAAAGTATTAAAAATTACAGCTTATAGCCAAGAAATTACTGTAAAAACATCTAGTTATTACCATCTTTCAGTCATTGTGATAGTGAATACAGCTTTCCACCCTGACTTACAACGACCTCCAGCGGGTCGGTAGTGATGGCCATTCGTTACCCAGTCTCCTGGCCCTCAGCTTAACACCTTCCCCCTACTCCAGAACCTGCAGATGTCCTCCTCTTCTTCCCTCTGTCCCCAGAGCTGCGAGTAATTTCCACCCACACTGTGCTGGGAAGCTTCTGCACCTTCCCCACTGGGAGCAGCCACCCTTTGTCTCTGCACTGTCGGACCAGGTCTTGGTACTTGCTGGCTGTTTACTCAGGATGATCTTCTTGGCCTCCTCAGACCACATGACCGTGTCCTCCTCATTCCCCACCAGTGCAGGTTTGTTTGTGTTGAAAGGGTCTCATACAACAAGTGGAGTGGGAATGAGATGCAGACAGGCTGCCATTCTCCAGAGTTCAGGCCAGGCGATGTTGCATTCTGGCAGGTTTTCTTTCGTCCAGGCTCCTTGTGACAGGAGCACCAGGGCCCTAGATCTTCTCTCCTCTTCCCCCAGCTGTCGAACCTTTTCTTGTATCATGCCCCTCTTCTGTCACCCGTTAGCGTCCCCCTATTGCTGTAGGTGGGTGGATTCGCCAGACTCAGGGATGTGTCTGCATCTAGATCTTGTGCTGACGCCTGCCTGAGCCCCACCAATGTAAAACCTGGTAGAATACTGAACAACCTGTGGAGATATCTGTTAACTTGCCTATTTAAGAAGTTATTTAGAACTTTTTTGGATGATGTGAAATAACTTAAAATACTCTGTGGAGTTACCTATAATGTTTATTAGCATATATCACAGCGGTATCCATTTTAATCAATATTTTTTTCCCAACACAGTTTAATAAGACTCAACTTATCCTTTTTGATAATATATTGTAAAACTTAGCCCACCAAACTTTAACATTTTATAACATTAGTTTTGGCTTGTATTTGTTCTGTTGCATTGACAGTTCACTATATCATGTTTATGTTCCACAGGAGGCACAAGTATTTTATGGTTAGACTCTACTTTATAAAAACATTGCTTGTTTAGAGTTTTTACAGTTTTTAAATGAGCTGTGCTTCAGTTTACTCTGTCCACTGCACAGATCCATATTCTGAGTGAGCAGATGGCACCATTCTATTACTGTTATAGACATTCAATCCAGTACGTATGTACTCTGCCAAAATACATAAACAAATAATAATTTAAATGTGTGAAAATATAGAAGTTCAGCTCTTTGATTGGTTTGATTGGTTCTGTATCCTCACTACATGTGACCATTGTTATGAACTATGATTTTTCTGCACAGGTACTTGTAGGACAGTATAGTTTTTACAACAGTCCCACTCATTTGACCAAAAGTGAGTGGGTTCCTTCTGAAGTCCACCTTGTCTTCATCTTCAGTGCGTTTCTCCCTCACCCCTTCAAAAGTGATCCAACAGGTTTCCCTGTTTCTCTTCCTGTCTGCTCTGCACACACCTGAGTACGACACCTGTACATCTCTGAAGGTACAAAGTGGTCCATGAGGTCTCTACCCCTCCGCAGACCAGATATTCAGCCGCTGGGCTCCTTACTTAATTGCTGGTCCATAGGAGCAGGGGAGCATCCACCTGCAGGTTTCCAGCTCTGCCTTCATCAGTCTGGGCTGTCTGCTGTTGAAGGACAAGCTGGAGAGTCTGGTCAGGATTATTCACACTAGCGCTGGGCTCCAGGTGATCTGCTCATGGAACAAAACACTGATTAAAATCATTAATACTGTGGCTTCTCCTCAGCTATGCTGTCCCCACTTAACCTCCGAAAGCCGTTCATCTCTGCCCTCTTTTGCCTCATTTCTCTACACTTTCTCTTCCAGTTTTCTATCTCTCAGACTTTTATTGAACTTCCCTGCACACATTTTGATTCTGCTTGCGACCCAGCACTTCATTTTTATTAAGGAAGGACTGGCGGCCCAAGTGGGGATGTCAGTGTCCAGATAAAGTCCGCAGCGCTCAGGGACACAGTGAGGATGTTCCATCAGCGTTGTTGCCATGTGGATCACACAGGTAGTTCTAGTCATTGTCTTTTCTGCCTGCTCAGATTGTTTCTTCTGTCTCCTTGTTGGCTGCACTGGTGCTCAACTACAGGCTCGAAGGGTCTGCTACATTCTGTCTTTATGCACACAGCTACATTTTTGCTTAAGATAATTATATTGTAAGAATAATCAGAAAATAAATTGCTAGAGTGAGGTTGTTAAAGATTGAACTTCAGTTGTTTAATAAAAAAAGTCAGTTTTTTTATCGCCGCAGCTAAGTTTGATATCATTTAATGCATGTTCAGTAAAAGAAGACTGTTATGGATGCTTTTCAATAAATGGAGTGTAGAGTAATAATAAATTACATGTAATTTGAGTAATGTAGAAAGAAAAGTTGCAGTGTTCTTATATTTCTTATACTTGATTAATTGCCAGAATAATAGATAGAGTACTTGATTACTAAAATAATCGATTACTACAGCCCTAGTATTATTATTATTGCCTGTGGTAATGTGCAGCTAAAGGTTTGCTGCCACGGTATGCAACTGTATTAAACTAGAATAATGGAAAACTAGGTTAAACTGAGGGGAAGGAAATTAGATTGTGTTTTATTTACAATGTATTATAATGCAAATACCAAAAAAATAAGCTGCGGTTTGTCTTGGGAATTTCACAAGATCCGAAGGAACTGAATTTGTGATCGAAAATGCTCTTTTCTGGGAATGGCTCAGAGTGGCTGTTGGTCAGAGGTCATTTATCAGCTTTTATCCTCCAATCATCCCGCTGAAGCCCAGCTTCCAGCACATCCACTGCTCCATTCAGCCCAGACGTTCTGAGCGTCTGTGGGATGAACTAAATCCCAGCATCTATCCAGTGGACATCTGGTTTGACTGCGGTAAAAAAGCCAACCTCTGCTGCTGCTGAAGACCACGGTGCTGAGCTTCAACAGGTTTAATGACTGTCTGATTCTGAACCAACTCTTCTCAGAGTAAAAACGCTTACTTGTTCATGAAACGTTAACACAACTGTTTATTTTTGGGGTTTTTTTCGTAGACATTTTAGTGGAAGCTGAGCTTTCCTTAGAGAACAATGGCCTCTGCTTTACACCGCGTTAGCATTACCAGATAGAGGAATATTACCCACAATTGCCTTGATGTGAGTTATTGCCTGTGGTGGATAAGATGGATGAAAAGCCACCCGGATCTAAATTCAGATAAAAACTATACGGGCTTATTTGTCCAATCAGATGTTATTCTTCAAGGTTGAACAGGATTAATGCACGGAAGATATACTGTAAAAGAAAGATCTAAAGAATTCTTCGTTTTTAAGAAATCAGAGTTCTCGTTCAAGTCGTTTTCCGCAGGAGTCGCAGCTGCTCAGTCAGCTTGGTCGGATTTGTGAAGGAAAAGCAACCACAGAAGAAGAGGAGGTAATATGAAATGTAAATCTTAATTACTCAGCATGCAAAGAAGAGTTACTGCACCTACTCAAGAAGAGACAGATGGAAATAAGAAGAGAAGAACCGAACTAAATGGTTCCAACGGCTGTAAGATATCAGAAATAAATGACTGTGGAGGTCAGTTATGTTAAGGCCAGAGATAACACGTCGGCTCTGAAATTTCTGTTTGGATATGAAATCCTTTGTGTTGCCTTTTCCTTTCCTTTAATTACTTCTTGGGCATGTGTTTGTGTTGCTGTAGCTCTGCCTCTTATCTCCTTGTCTGTTTGCACCTGAAGTGGTTTTTACCCATCAGGGAGGAGATAAAAAGACGAGTGAATCATCTCACACAGGGAGTGTGTGGTGGAAACAACACACAGAAGAAC
This sequence comes from Tetraodon nigroviridis, assembly GCA_000180735.1. Taxonomy (NCBI): domain Eukaryota; kingdom Metazoa; phylum Chordata; class Actinopteri; order Tetraodontiformes; family Tetraodontidae; genus Tetraodon; species Tetraodon nigroviridis. The sequence continues at coordinate 226,321 of CAAE01014607.1, forward strand.
AGCAGACAGAACATCTGAGTCACGTCTTATTGTTTTTTAGTTTGCTTGATTTTCTTATTTCTTCACTGCACAGTGTTTCACGCCAAAAGCAGCATTTCCAGACTGAGATGCGATCAGTTCGTCTTGAACACAAGCTGATGAGAGTCTGTCGACCCGACATTTGTCCTCAAAGAACAAATAAATACTTAAGGAACAAGAGTTGCGTCTGTTCCAAATCAGATGAAAAGCTAAAAAAAAAATGCCTCAGAAGTTAAAAGTGAATTTCTTGCTGTGTATTTGTGCTGATGTTCCTTCACATCTCAGGAGCTTCACTGGTGGAAGTCATCTCCAGGTGTTTTTACTGTTTCAAATTCCACTGCATCATTTGTGAAGGTAATTAGTCCACTATGTGTTCTGTTGACAGATCTGGATCAAACGGGCCTTTTTGCAGAACATCATTTTATCCAAATCATTGTTTGATTATAATGCAGAGAAAAAAAAGGGCATAATTGTTTCGATTTTATGCAGAAGTGTCAGTCAAGCACATGGGTGGGCAATTATTTAGCCTGAAGGGCCACAGTGGGTTTTAGGTCTTGATGAAGGGGCCGGCCAGGTGGTGCAGGAGGCTAACATCCCAAATATGTGAGGACCAGAGATTAGCTAAAAATCCGGTTAGCTAAAACATTGACTATGAAAACATGTTGAAGAGCTTCTTAATTTGGCTCTTGGAGAAATTACTGTGAAGGCTCTGCAGGCCGGATAAAAGAGACTTAGGGCCACAAGTGGGCCCTGGGCCTTAGTTTGCCCACCTCTGGTCCAGCACCTTCTCTCTGGGACTGCTGGAGAGTGTTTGACAAGATGGGCATTCAGATATCATCACGTCAAATGGTTTTGACATAAACATGTAAAAAAAAAAGATGAAATCTGAAATCAGCTAAGATTATATAATCTTTTTACATGAACCAGAAGAATATTTGACTTTTTTTAAAATTGTTATGTGACATGTTGGCCTTATCTTTACAGCTTATTTTCATTTCTTGGCAATTAAGAAAAAAAAAAAAATCAACTTTAAATGGCTGAAACTCTGTTTTCCCTCTTGGTTGCCGTTTCCACAGATGTGGAGATACAGCATCTCTAAGTAGTTGGATGTGAGTTTTAGCGAAAGGTGTCTCAGACGAAACATTAAACTGTGGTTCATCTCCAAGGGTAAACACATTTGAAGTCTTAAGATGTTAATTTTCAGCAGTCATGAGAGGGCGAGAGGCAGAAATGACACCCTGGATAGGTCGAAGAATTCAGTCAGACCAGTACAGACACGAAAAGTGAGATGAGCTGTACACACACACACACACACACACACACACACACACACACACACACACTGTGTGGCCCACTGTGTGGGCCATTTATCTGTTTACTCCTGTGATTCTACCGTGATGGTTCTGGTGAGATGAGAACACATCAAGTCTTCTCCATAGAGGTTGTTTGCTCAGTCAGTGCTGCTGCTGTTTACATGGACACAGTTGCCATGACGGATGCTGTGGAGCTCACAATCGTTTGGGTTGTCTGTGCTTGTCATGTTGCTTTTTGACTGTACATGTTGTGAGTTCGCGCAGCATTTCTGCTCATTGTGAAAATATTAGGTTTAGTTTCTGGCTGTATTAAATAAATAATGGTAGAACCTACCCATAAATAACTGCAATAAACTCACACCACTGGAATCTGGCCACACCCTCTGAGGCATGGGCGGGGCAGATGGGGCCCTCAATGGGTCTAAACTGTCACGTGTATAGCCACTGGGGCCAAGTCTCCACTTTGATGTGTTTTTCCCAAGTAAAATAAGTAAATTAAGTTGGGCAGAGTTTTGAAAATCATGTTTCAGTGTAAACATATAAAGCTCAAACCAACAAAGGATCTTGTTATTTACTTGTATAAAAAAAAAATAACTTACCAAGCATGATTTTCTTTTTGCCTAGTGTCGCTCTCATTGTTTTTTAGTGTGTTTTGTTTTGTTTTGTTTTTTTTTTTTTCATTTTTGGGGTGCCCTTGTTATCTGCAATATTTCCAAAGTGTCTACATGTAAAAAAATATAGCTACATTAATTTGAGACTTTTAAAGTGATTTATAGTAGCTATGTATTAATTGAATATAAAACTCTGGATTTGTCGAGTGTTTATTGTTTAAAATGTATTACTTTGTAAACTTGATACATTTTTTGTTTTGCTTGTCTGACGTTTTTGACATTAGTTTGATTAAAAACCTCATGTATTATATCATATTCAGCTATTACACCATCAGTCCTCATCCTCAGGTGCCCTCATTTCTCCATTGCTTAGCGGCTGCGATGTCTCTAATTGATATGCATCTTCTTTGACCTTCTATCTCCTCACGCCATCTCTTTTAAAATGAACATAAAAGCAGAGTGCGAAAACAACAAGTGGTCATCAAAAAATGCCCTCTGAATAAGGACCGTGTAATTTTCAGAGAGAAAATCTGCTTGAATATTTGGTGCAAAATAATCTAAGAGGGATTTCTCCTTTCAAAGAGAAGTGCCCTACATAATGGCACCCTTTACTTCCTTTGTCATTTTACAGGACAGGCTTACCTGGAAGGGCCCGTTTAACAGTGAAAGGATCACACAATCCCATTTGATGCATGCTCTGTGGATTTAGCCACTTTTTAAATTCAAATCACTCATAGTACAGTGTCAGCACGGGGGGAGGGTTGGAAGGGGAAGGTGGCCTTAATATAAAACCCAAATCCCATTAGAGACGGACTGCAGGAAAATGAGGGGTTGGCACTATGTCACATTAACACAGGATGTGAGGAGAGAATTCTTTGATGAGGGTCAGAGATGATGTCCCATATTGGCCACATTTCGTTTTTGGGTGTTTTTTTTTTTTTTTTGTTTTCATGTGTCTACCCTTCAAACTGAAAATCGCCAGAAGTGAAATGTATCATTACGGGATCTGTGTCCGCAGAGGAGCAGGGCTAGAAGGAGGAGGTGACTTATCTGCCACAGACATAAGTCTTTTGGGTAATAAGGCATGCATGAGAAGCTGGTTCCTTCATCTAAACGGGCTATCCATGTCGCCTGGTCCCTGTGTAGCCTGTAGATTCTCTGAAGTGGATGACTTAGCTTGGCCTTCTTGTATAATTAGTCTCTTGAACCATGTAGGATTTGTTTCTGGATGGCCCAACTCCCCTACTTTCACTAACCGTCTCTTACATGTATGCACACATGCCACAGAAAGAAACGACAAACACAGTTGAACTTCTATTTTTGTGAGGACTTACATCTTCCACTCTACAGGTCATTGCTCTAGCCCTCCAACACTTACCAAACCTTAATCTAAACCTATTTTTAAGCTTCTTTTTTTTAAAACCAAGTCTCAACCAAGTCCTCACAGCTACATGTATCCTCACCCCAAGAGCAGAGTCTAACAAAGTTTGGCTGGATCAAAACAAACCTCTACTCTAACTGAGAAACGTTCAAAAGCAGTGCTTTGTTCATTTTAGAATTATTTTTCTGCCACTGACAGTCATGTGACATTGACTGACAAGCTCCATTAAAGTCCCTTCGTCACTGAAAAAGGCAGATTTTAAACTCACAGAGCATACCCAGAAAAACCTTTAGGCAGAACAAATAAGCAACGTTTGTAGTTTGAACCACTTTACCAAAATGTGGCTGAATTGTGTCTTCACTAACATTTATGATATGTTTCACAATAATGTTTCTTTAAATCAGATTTGCAATTAAATAAATACAACAAAAAAGAAGGTCTTAGCTACCATGGTCCACATTGGTAGTTAGATATGTAAGATATGTCTGTACAATGCCCCATTTGTCAGAGAAAGATGAATACGTACTTGCTTAATTATTCAACAGTTATAAAATGTAATAAATAATATAAATAAATAAGGTAAAAATATGTCCAAATGTCTCTAAATTACAATCACATAAATATATACCGGTAACTCTGACACAGACACTGACTTGGTTTTATCCCAGTAGCAACAAGAATCTCTGATTGTCCTGGTTTGAGCAGTTATTTTGGTTTAAGTTTTAGGTTTTAGGACTTACTAGTTTAGTCTAGTGCCGTGTGTCATGGCACAGTCACACAACACATGCGCTTTACTAAAATTTGACTTCTGTTCCTCTCAAACCGAATACTGCCTCTATCAGCATTCAGTAAACACATTAAATCTATATTGTATTGATCTATTTTTCGGTTTGACAAAATAAACTCTGTTTGGCATGCCTGATAAAAGCCATCTTGTGCTATTAAGTTTGGTAAATAAATGAATAGAACATACTCAAAAATCTGGATGAGAGTTGATTCCCCTCCGGACCTGCTGGACAATTCCTCCTCCAGATATAAAGTAGATTTTTGCCTGTGTAATGCACCTAGAGCCAATTTTTTATGAAGTATTTTTCAAAAAAGACAAATTGAATTGAATTGAATTGAATTGAATTGAATTTATGAGCAGCAGGCAGGAGTGCGCATTCTTTAGGCTACAGATATTAGCATGTTTCAAGCAAAATTCATCAATTCTTTTTGCTGATGTATGTTTTAACAGTGTGTAATAATGAAAATGTGTTTTAATTAGTGAGCTGAGCCAACTTACTGCATAGATTACTAATAATTCCTACTTTTGTCCTCACGGTTTTTCCATTTTCCATCGCAAGCAGCCACAACATATTTCCATTTCCATTTTGAGTAAACTCTTAGAACTCATTTCTGTTCATGTTCATTGTTCAGGATACATTTTTCATGATAATGTTGAA
>CAAE01014607.1:232204-242587 GCA_000180735.1 Tetraodon nigroviridis
TAACATCAAGTACCAAATTAAGACCCAGCCATTAATCATATCCTGTGAAACAGGTTCCTCAATCCAGTGCAACAAGGGTTTGCAGGATGGAACTGCGGAACCCTTGTGCATACGTTTGTCTTTTTTTCACATCTTTTTTTTCCTCATCCCTGATTTTTATGCCACGTACACATGATGCCTTCTTTTTATTCCTCTAAATTTGTCCAGGGAATCATCACGGTGGGAGGGTCGTCGTGGTGGGAGGGTGAGTTACACATGACCTTTTCATCCCTTTTTAGGTTGATTTCTATATATCTTTATTATTTCCTTTCTTACTTCTCATGAAAAAGGTTACAATTAAAACTGTGCGTCCCACATTGCACACAAGGTCTCAGCAAGGTTTCTGTGTATTTAAAGCACAAACCTAATGTCTTCCAAAGCTTTACAATCTCCCCTTCTGCACATCTATTATCACCATAGGCAATTGCTAAATGTGATTGTCAATCCCATGTTCTTTGCAAATTGACCTTGTCTACTAGGGGAAAAGCACAATTTTGCCTTTTCCCAGTGGCACCACACTTGGATCACCTTCAAAGGAAGGCTGCTCCCAGTGTGTTCAATAGAATGAATAATGAAGAATCTAATGAAAAGATAAAGAAACAGCAATTTCAACATCCAAAAACCTCCCAGAAAGTGTCTTTTATGTAAAGGATATTGAAATGTAGTGAAGTGAACTGAGATATTCTTACAGAAGTTGCAGCTGAATTGTAAACTAACTTCTCCAACAGTGTGAAAACATAAAAAAAGTCTGAAATTTATCATTTTTTTCTCAAAAAGTCTGACAGCCACAAGTCACTTAAAGCACACAGGACTCTTTTTAGTTTATCAGAATCCTTTATGCTTTCCATTAAAGGCAATCAGGAAGTTTTGATTTTGTCCCTGCGTACACAATCAAAAGATTTATTCCTTATGCTTCTTTATTTCTTCCTATAAAATTAAAACTATTACAAAATCCCCTTTGATTCCAAAAGCATTACTTTTTTAAGTTTATACATTATCACATTTTTGTTCCAAGACAGCCATTCCTAATCAGTTTAATTGACTTCTGAAATACTGTATATACTACATCTACTTATTATTTGCCACTAGACTCTGGTAGGTGTTTGTGTTTTAACAAGTTATTTTATAAGCTGTAAAATAAAGTATCAATTTAATTGTTTGCAGGTGCCAAAAGCTTCACAGTCACAGAGTCGAGTGCATTTAACCTAAACTGGAGCTTTATTCTAAATGAAATTTGTATCATTCTAAACTTGAAGTTTAATTACATAAAACTTTTCACACACACACACACACCCCTGTACTTTCTCCTTGTGAGTCATTGTTGTCATAACTAACTTTGCCTCGCCGTAAATGGCCTTAATGTTAATTTCATCTTTCACTGCGTTCACTGTCGATTGACTTTTCTGGAAGGATTTCATAGTGAAAATTGTCATTAAATCACCAAAGTCTGATGAAGACAGATTGCAGGTTAATAAGGAAAAAGACAACAGGTGAGACGTTGTGATGAATTAGTCGTGCGGCAATCTTCAAGTCTTCAAGCATTTGTTTTAAGATTAGAATGTATTATTCCACAAATTTTATTTTGTAAAATGCTAACGTAATAAAACCAAATATTTAATGTAAAGTTAGTAATGAGAACACACAACAGAATATAAAAGATGCTACGAAACAGTTTTATTTTGTTTTTTTTAAATATCTATCTTTCTTTGTTAAACCAGGTTGTTACATAGCACTAAAGAATTGATTAAACAGCGGCAGGTAAATTTAATTACGGTAGGAGAATGTCGCACTCGTCAGTGTTAAAACATACGTAAATGAAAAGCATACACATAAAAAAATATAAAATGTCATAAAATGCATCAGTATCCAAAAAAAAAAAAAAGTACACACTCTGCTGGGCCTTTTTCACGTAGCATCAGTTCTGACAGTCGATCATAAGTAGGTGTGAGACCACAAACCAGCCAGTTTATCGCTGCTCTGACCCATTTTGATCCGCGGCCTGGTGTGTGTATCGCAGTCAGGGCCACCTTCAACTAACCTCCTGACCTAAACTCAACTCCAACCTCAACCTGAAAGTAACAGGTCCTAATTAAAAAAAAAAGGGCCCTTAAAGTTGTTCTCACTTCCTAAAAGTATCGCAACTTTGCTAGTAGGATGACCATTTAGGTATTCTGTATTTAGCAAATACAATACACACACATACGCTTACACACATGCGCAAATGCATGTCAGCTGAGTAATTTATTTTAAGGCTACCAGTCTAAGAATGCCATTTAGTAAAGATGGCAGTAGGTAATAAATCCTCATCAAGTCTGGAACATCCTGTTAGCTTCCTCTCTCCTCCTGACAGCTTTTTAATAAGCTGTGTGTGGTCCTGTATGTGTACTTGACATTTACTAGCCGATGTTATCCCTCCCTGTCCGTCAGTGCACATTATGCATATTCAACCAAAACCGGAGCGAAGCCTTACAATATCCTATAACCACATCAATTGTGCTTTTGGAGGACTCGGGGAATTGGGCTCGCCTGTTTGTTTGCTGTAATTGATTTCTTTTCAGCAGTGCAAATTAGTTTCTTATTTCTTTGAAAGTTATTTATATGGTAATAGTGGGAGGTTGTGACTATATTATTTGAGTTATTCTCACTTCTTCCTAAAGTCACCACCTCTTGGGAAAACTCCCTTTGTTGCCATTTGCTGTTTTGCTGATGCTGTCAGCAAAAATTAATTGGTGTCCATTTTAACTTCCCTCGAGCTTTAATTTCTCTGAGCATGGATATACCCAGGCCTAATTAGGTAGTGTAAATAACATTTGCTCTATAATTGCTTCAATAAAGATTTATCGCCAGCTCTTCATTGTCCTTATGTCAAGTTATTGCAAAACCAGCCAGAGAAGACAGGAAAGGAGGCAAGGCGAAGGGCTGAGGGTTGAATGGTGCCTGCTTGCGCTCTGTGCCTGTGCAACATGTTATTGTACTGCGTTAGCCGGGAAAAAATTAAAGCAAAGAAAAAAAGTTAATTTAAATTAGCCATTTTCACCATTATATTCACACATGTTTTAAAAACATTCTTACAATAGCTTTATTTTAAACATATAACCTTTAAATACACATCCCATACACAGAAACACTGATCAGCCATAACATTGAATAACATGTGACTAAAGCTGTGGATCGCTCATCATAAAAAATAAATAAATAAATAATTTACCTTATTTCAAAGGTGGTTCAGGAGAAATGGGCAAACACTAGGATTTAAGCAAGTACAAATTCAAGATGGATGACTAGATCAGAACATCTCCACAATCCCGTGAGGTGTTCCCAGTCGGCAGTGCCTCCTCACCAGATGCACTATCGATGGAAGGCAAACCAGCAGGGCCAGTACGATGCTTCGGGCAGTGTTTTCTCGTGAAAGTTGGGTCATGCCATCATTTAGATGTTGCCTCAACACGTAGCACCTACCTCAGCACGATTCTGGATCATACACAACCTTTGATGACAGCAACATTCCCTGATGGGCGTAGCCTCGATCATATAAGAAGCCAGAATTTGACTCACCCAGAGCGATGACTGGAAAACAAATACACACATATCAAGGTCACAATCTAACCACGTTAGATTACTAATGCTAACATCAGAAGAGTCCTAGAATCTGTGCCTTTTGGTGTGAAAACCAAACTACTTCTGAGTGTCGCAGTTACCATTGTTTCAGCGTGTGACATTCTGTGCATTGAAAGTCAAAGACTAACATTTACTTTATATCTTTAAGACCATTTATTACAGTTAACTTCTGATCTCAAACAAGTATACAGAAAGAAAAAAGGCCAGTCCCTTTGATGTACTACCTTTGCAGAAAGGTTCTTAGAAAGAGCGATTTGGTCAGCCATATTGATCAGTTTTAAAAAAAGCAATTAGTGATCAAAGTCCGCTGTTCTTGGGGGACCTTGGAACAATCAGCTAGCCACTATCACCAAAAGCTGCTGCTGCTTGCCTATTCATCTTTTTCCATGTATGATCCAAATAAACACGACAGTGTTAAGTCTGCCAGGCGGATCTGGGGCTTTCACCCCCTTTCATTACCTCTGTTCCTTTCCTGTATTAATAGCTCCTCAGGAGAGCCGGAGAGGTCTGTATGTCAGGTTTTATCTCCAGAGAAGAACTAGGAGAAACTAAATGAAGCCTGAACTTGAGAACCGCCCCGTCCAAGTTTCTCAAGGGGATACTCCGAGCACATTAAGGGAAGCATCAGTAATGTGCAAAACAAATGGAGGCTTGTGAAAACCCCTGAAGACATTCCTCCAGCAGCCACAGTGAGCTGCTGCCATAAATCTCAGGACCCCTGTGCACACAGTTGTGTCCAAACTGGGGAAGAAACTCTGCTGTGCCAGGTTTCTTCTGCACGGTTACACTTACACTCTTTTTATTCATCTTAAAGCCTGACTCCCAAACAAACAGCAGGTTGCTCCCTGTGTCTTCGCCAGTCTTTTTAGTCTTGATGAGCTGAACAGAAAAAGAGTGACTTTATTTGTCTTTATTCGAGAACAATTACCCTGCTGCTGCCCAGAGGATTTGTACTGCACTCGGTGAGAGTCAGTTTGTAACTACATGATTTGGATAAAGACTAATGAGGTGTGAGTTAAGCAGAGAAGCAACAGCTTATCCTAATAAAGATGTATCATGGCTGAGAACAAAGCACTCTAGAAAAGTATCTGACCAGAGGCTTACAGATTGTATGTGAAGTTAAATAAACTCACATAAATAGTTTTTGAACCACAACTCTGGATTCCAGCAACTTTATTTTACCCACATCTGTTTCTCCGCTGTATGATATAATGATTATCATACTCCCTGGAGTATAGGTCACATCAGTTAAAAAATGTGTCCAGAAGAGGAAAAAACATACATAAGTTGCATTTTAGGGGGTGAGATGTGTTTTACAAAATCCAAGACCAAGAACAGACACTGCATCCATGAAACCATTGACTGTAGCTAATATTTACCCCTTTGTTCATGTCTGTCAGTGGGAGTTGACATATTATATTATATATAAATCGCACCCGAGCATAGGCCACAGGACCAGCTAAATTATGAAAAAAGTACAACGTATAATTACGATAATAAGGAAAAACTTTGAACTACAATATGTATTCTGCTTAAATGTCTTCTTGGTGTTTACTGTCACGTGATGTTGCCTGTTGTCTGTCAGGGACTCCGGTATTGATTTTTGGATGCTAAATGTAAGTCTGACGTGTCCCTGCATCAGTATTCCCACAACCACGGAGATGGTTGTGATGATGTATGGCTTGGGTGGACACGGCGAGCATCTGCTGTAACGAGTAAAAATCACAAGACATCAGCGTAATTTGCAATAACTGGCCTCTGCATCAAACTGCAAGGTTGTGCTGAATTTACATGCTGTAGTTTTAATTGCATCACCACCCATCACAGATTTCTGCAGGGCACGCTTCCACCAAGACTAAAAAAAACCCAAAACAAAACAAAAGATAACCCAAAACAGTCTAGCAGCTGTACATTCTTTGCGTTCAGCACAAACTTTACAATTTTAGTCAAAACAAACATTTCCTTTAATTTTAAAAACCTGAATGCAAACATGAAATGCCATATGCTGCACTTCACAGCAAGGCAACAGAAATATGGACAAAGTAAGATGAAATCTCACATCATCTCTGTTAAAAATGCCCTACTTTCTTTTTTAGTTCAGTAAAATTTAAAAGGATATGGTATTTATTCTAAAATCGTCTCCTGCTGCTCCAGTTCTATTTGTTAGCCTGGTGAAGGTGCTGGAGTTGTTTGCAGCTTACGTGCACACAGCAACGTCTCCTGCTTCCCCTCTAGCTGTTGCTTATTCCAAACGGTCAGACTAGCTTGCCTGGCCTCATTTGCTGGTTAATTGCATTTTGTCGTTGAGCTAAAGACCTGTCATCTGTTTCGTGGGTTTCATTTATCTTATGAGTAACCAACAGAGGGGGGTTAAAGTACCTGAACAAGGCAAATCAGCTTTTTGCTTGATTTACTCACATTTTTCTTTAAAAAATGATTTGAAGATTCAAACTATGTGTCATGCCATGTGACTACACGGGATTTATTTTAGGGAATTAACAATGTTGTATTTATCAGAAAAATGGTAATATCTACAAAAAGGGATGCCTCTAAGTTTGGGAATTACACCAAATGGCGATCAGCACATAAATAATCCTTTGATTTGAAACTGTGGGTTCATTAATAGTCATCTAATAAAACAAGTACAGCATTGAAATTAACTTTGCATCCCTGAATATTGTTTTGCAATTTTTCTTCAAGGTAGAGTATATTCCCACTGCGAATGGTGTCCCCATTCTTTGTAATTATGCAAATGACACATTAATGAGGTGTAATTGTGAATTCATAAAACAGCGGGGATAAACTATAAAGACGCTATGTCTTAATAGGGGTAGTGGGAGGCTTCATCGTTGAGGGGTTGGATATACTAATTGTTTACCCACCACTGCTACGTTAAGTGGCACATATTCATTTTAGTGGCGCAAAGTCTAGTTATGCATTCATACTACTTAATGAAAGCAGTTCGGTGTTTATCATGCAAGGAGCTCTTAGTGCACAATCGAAACATTTTAAAACACAAAGGCACGATAAAACAGCTCCGAGCAAATCCCAAATATTATGAATTCTCATGTAGTGTGAAGGGTGCACTACGACTATGTTGTGCTGAGTCTGCAGTACCACAACCACGCAGTCTGTTCTGGTGTATAGAAATAATGCAGGAAAGCAAACGCCTCCCTCACTGTCCTTTCAAACACTGTGTGCGTCACGGCTAATTACCTGGATGTAGATATCTGTAATAACCACTGTCATGGAGTGTCATTAACTATATTGTTGAGATCTCCGATTAACACTGGAGGCAGGACTGAATTTGGACTAATGAGTAAAGGCAGACTAAACTTTGATTTCACCTAATTGTAACAATATTGTTAGGGTTGGGATTAAAATAATTTGCCCTTATTGGTCACTTAAGTATTCTTAAACTCAAGAGTAACCAGCTGAACATTGTCAAAGTAAAGACCAATCACTGAAACGATTCTTTGACGACTCAAGTCCATTTTGTGCAATTAGTGAAGGACAGCCAGTACTAAACTTATTAGCAGAATGAGGGTGGACACCAGGGTGAAGAGGAGAAGAAAGACCAACATCAGAAAAATGAAAAAAAGTTTAGATGTCCGCATGGTGCGTGAAGCACCCGACCAGACTCAGAACTTCCTGAAAACAGTTTTCAGAGTCAAAAGAACAATGGCGGCAGCGGGGACAAGTGCAAGAAAGATGTCGTTCATTTTTGTGGCTACAAGCAGCGGTGAAGTAGCAGTGAGAGGAAAACGAGAGGAGTGTGTGTGGGCACAACCAGCACCTGCTCAGTTTGTGTAAAAAACACTCTTTGTTACACAAAAAGCCTTCAGTTCCATAATGAGGAAATTTGTGGGTTCCTGCTTCATTTATATTTATAATCTAAATGCACCTTTGAAACAAATGTATTATCTATTTAAAATAACTGTGCCACTCTCTGCAAACGAATAGTGTGTTTTAGCCTTGTGTAATAAATATACACCTTCACTTCTACCAATACCACCTTCACTGCATTAAAATGCAATGAAGGTGGTATTGGTGATTTTAATGTTATTTTTGGGCATTTTAAGTCGTTATTGTGTAGAGAAATTAGAAAAAGAGAGCAGAAACATGTGAGAAGTGGAACGGGGACTTCCAGATTATCTGCGGCGAGGAGTAAAATCTTCACCCATCTGATATAATTTGGCATTTTTACCCATTATAAAAGAACCCTGCAAGTACACCTCACCTGACTCACCTGAAGTAAGACTAGCATCACATACTCGAGGCTGTTAAATCAAGCAGGCAAATAAACCCCACCTGGAGTCTTGCTGTGAGATATGAAACAAAAAAACCCCATATCCACTGAAAACGGCACAAAAGCTCCGTCCCTCAGGTGTGTCTGCCTTTGGATAATGGCTGCTTCATGATGCATAATACCACCCTGCTCCAGGTAGCTCTGGCTGATGTGTGTCTGCAGAGTCCAAGAACTGTTGAGTTGTTAAGTAACTATTGTCATTTCTTGCCAACTTTCAGAATTTGGAACGGCATGTATAAAGAATAATGGTGAAGGAGCCCAACTCTATTATATCATTTCACATATAAAATTGATGGTTCATCAGATTTGCACATTAAACTACATAACAAAACGGGCAAAATTTCATTTACAAGTAAATAAAGTCAAATAATATCTATATGCTATTACAATTTAAGGGATTAGAATGTGCTTTGCTGATCACCATGTTCCCTTAACTCTTCTAAGCATTCTTTTCAGCCTTACTTCATTAAAATATACAAAAAAAAAACCCCCAAAAAAACAAACCCTTTTTGTGCCAATGTTTTACTTCTGTGTCAGACTAAGAATGTTGAGAAAGTCTTTTGGGTCCTTTGGTTCTTGTTTGTGGTGTGAAGGTAAAACAGAACCCCCCCCCCCTCCCAAAAAACAAACAAAAACAAAGAAAACACATCACATTTTAAAATTGCCATCAGAAAATCTGCCAGAGAATGAAACCACAACTGTCACTACAGGAATGTGTTAACGAGACAGTACGATTTGTATTCACGACACATACAGATGTCTTGGAATCAACTGCACATGTCACAGCTTTAATTACTTTGAACACCAAATCGATGGGGGTTGATTAATAAGACAGGGGCCGGTGTGAAGGTGGAGGCAGGTTACTGAAACAACAGAGCCTTCTTAAAGTAAAAAAGACATGATTGCATGAATTATTCACGAGGCCTCGTTTCTGTGCAATCATGTGTTTTGTTATTATTTAAAAAAAAAATAGAAAAATCTAAAAAAAACCCACAAACAACGTTAGAGGAAATAAAGTTTCCTTCCCTTGAGGCCCAAAGGAGATGGAAATATTTCCTTTTTCGCATGACTAAGGTGAACAAAAGTGTTTTGTAAATCTTTGTGAGACATCTTAATGCTTGTTCATATCATAATCAACAAGAATACACTTAAGTGATACAATTTGGTGCTTACAGAAAAGTGCACTTTTTAATTAGTTCTAATAGAAATAATGAATAAAGACGATAAAAGAGATGAAGCTTGCAACACCTTCAAACAGCCTTTATTCCTGTTGATCAAAGCAGGGGTGAGGGGTGCTACATCTGCACAAGTCAGGGGTGGTGCATCCGCTTGGTCGCCATTTGTCAGTATAAGCAGACAGGATACCATTAAATCACAGATCAAACCTTTCAGCAAGATTCTGGTTGTACCAGAGAGCTGCAGCACAAAGCTGTGTTAAAATCAAGGTGATGCAGCTGTAGCACCTATCACCTTCCATCCCACACACCTTATGGTGGAAGAGTCAAAGACGCCTCTTCCTTCATCTTTGTGCGTGTGTCTTAGCTAACCCAGCGGAGCACGTTGTGTTCCTGTTCTTTCAGGTAGAGAACATCAGGCACATCCACACAGGCTGTTTATTCATCTTTCTCTTCTGCGTGTGTGTGTGTGTGTGTGTGTGTGTGTCTTCAAGTCGAGGAGAACTCCTGCTTCCTCGGCGTTAGATTTAGAAAACACTTTCAAGGTTGCATCTAAGCAGCAACTGCAGCGACAAAGACGGAAAAACTCGCACACTTAAATCGCTGCGATGGAAACGTACCTGTCCACCACAACAGGAAAAAATATATAAACAAATAATCCTATAATTGCACTTTCAGGATTATCTGTCTCTTGCCATCATTATCAATTCCTCCTGTCTTTTATTATTAAGAAAGTTTCATTTCTGCTACAAAAAGCTCAAATTACAGGTAATTTTAATTCCTTTTCTGGCATTGGAGGTGCCATCTCATCAGAGCCTTCCCTGGAAGTGACACGACAGCCAGGGTTATTTAAAATGACTCATCCTAAACCGTGCAGGTTAGAGGTCCTGTCCAGAACTGGACCAGGGCTTTCAGGTGGAAAGCGGGTGGACATGTCCTGTAAGTTCAGCTGAATCCATGATAAGCAACATTAAAGCGCCATCAGACTTGCAAATTGGAGTAGATAGTTAGGAGTTCAACTGCTTTGTGTCCAGTTAATATGTTTGAATAGAAATCTCTATCTATCTGCGTCTCTCTGCCTCTCTCAGTGTATTTAAATATGGGGGTTTTGTGGCAAATTAGAATCTGTCTTTATTTAACCGTGCAGACCTTTTTTGGTCAACCTAACCAACCCAGAATGTCATCAAAATGAATTTCAACAGGGCTCTATCTGTCAGGACTTTGCAAAGTCTAATTTCAAGT
>CAAE01014607.1:338368-364428 GCA_000180735.1 Tetraodon nigroviridis
TCTGCAAATGTAGTAGACCTTGTAGTAAACTTTACCCATTTATTTAGATATAATGCGCCAAAAAAGTATGGTAAATAAATAAGAAGAAACCCCTCATTAAAACACTATCAGAAAAGTTTAGGTAGGTTTATTTGTGATAAAGTAGGTCTATTTGAAGTGTTTTTGTTTTTTCTTCATATCATTTAAATTGGTAGAATGGTAGAGCTCTGAGTTTATCACCCAAATCACTTCCTGGTTTCTGTGTGTGCATTTGAAGATGCGAGTACTGCCACTTTACACTAATGTAAGGCTGAAGATGTAACTTTTGTGCAATGGTAAACAGTATTAATGTGTACTTATGAAGAAACTGGCTATCATTATTTGTTCAGCTGGTGGCCTAGAGACTGCTTTTTTACTCCTGATGATCTAATTGGCTCTGGAAGGATGAAAATGCAATTTTAAAAATGTTGCAACATGGCATCTTTTAACACACAGTAGCAGCTTCAGTAACAGCATTTTGGGCTGGCAAACTTTCTCCATAACTCGATTTTGTTCAGACATTTATAGCCCTCATAGGAAAACCAGTGAGTCAGTCCCAGGATTTTAAATAGCATTCTTATTTTACCCAGGGATAGTTGGTCGGAGTTCCGCTCCTCTACTCTAAAGTAGCTACACTGCGTCTTGTGGCTTTCACTGTGTAAAAACTCAAATTCTCTTCCCTATTTCCATACATTTGCCAACACATAGAAAAAGTGTCCTACAGCAAAAAAACACCTCCCCTTAATCCCTTCACCATTATAGTTTGTGCATTTTCTTCTATTTCTACCATTTGTAGCCACCAAATTAATAAAAAACAACACACAAACGAACTAAAAAATGCTGTTTTTTTTTTTTTTACAAGACATAATGAAAATACAGTTCAAAACAGTTACAATAAAGGAAGTTTCAAGTTAGCCTTTTTATGAGAATCTGCAGGTTAGCTTTTTTTTTTTTTAAAAGATTTATGGCCAACGGCAGTCTTTTAAGGCGTTAGACGCATGTAATGCAGAGAGAGTAAGTCTAAAAAGAGTCAGAATTGTCCAAAGTGTTAAGATGTTAATCTGGCAATGTATTTTTAGTCTTCCATAGATCAGGCCAGTTTTGTTGCTTGACTTCCAGTGTTTTAGCAATTCAGACAACTGTCAAAACATATTAGTATATCAGTTCCTCACCACACATTTCAAGAAAACTTAAGTCATAATTTCCTTTCTTTAAAAAAAATTGCTGGATTTTTCAAGTTGTTGCTGCATCTGGCCAACTCACCTATTTGTGTCCCCATGTCTCGTCAGTGTTAATACATGCTCGTCCTAATGAAGCTGGGATGGAATTACTGTTTGTTATATCAGTGGGGGTCTGAGGACTGTCCCACATAATTGGGAAGTAAGTGGAGTAGATATGTGAATGCAAGTAAGTAAGCTCACTGTAATTAATGGGGACTGATGATTCAACCCCGTGTTTTTCAATTTGCATGATTAAGATGGTAGTTAATGTGTTGTAGCCACACGTTACAGGTTGTTCATTCTCAAAATGTCAACATATCAGAATTCTCAACACTGCGCTTAATTATCAACAGGAGCTTTATTTAAAATAAGCTGAATCAATTAACTTCAATCCCCGAGCAATTAAAGTGTGACTTTGAGTAAAGCTAATGTACATACATCTACTCAAACTTAGGTGTTGCCAGACAGTTTTGCCCAGAATGAATCCGTGCTCAAATCCGTGGGATATTTTTCATTCACTGTCATTTTCATATTCATCACTGGTTTGGGTTTAATGTTGGATTTTATCATTCAGATGAGGTCAACAGTTACATATTTTGACATTTAATATTCAGTTCTTTGGAAAAGATAATTTTTAATTTTTCCTGATATCAGCAAATGAATTTTTTGCCGGACCAGTCCAGGCACTCTGTTATCATGGTTAAACATGCGCAATTACTGGTATACATGTCTGTGTGCCATTGTATTGTTGAACAACAACCAAATCTTTGCAACAATGTTCAAACAAATGCTATTTAACAAAAATGAACAAGAGATGTAGAGGATAAGTAAAAGGTTTTTTTTTTTAATCATCTTTAATCATTCTCAATACACCGATGTTAAAATATCCACTTTTTGATTAATCTGATTTTGATTTATCATCAGTAAATCAAGACAACCAACGGTTAGGACTTAAGATGCTCTTGATTTAGAACTAATTACGTGCACATAATATGCAACAGCACGTGTGAAGGAAATGATGCTGGGTTGTAGTGCTCAACAGTGACATCTAGTGGAACCGAGTCACACCAGCCCTGAAGCACAAACCAGAGAACACAGTCAGCAGTGCACATACACATTTCAGTCCATACTTGTTAGTTTCAAAATACAGCAAATATGGAAAATGCATGCTTTTTATTAGCTGTACGAGACAAAAAAAAAAAAACAAAAACCAAGGCTACAGATGTTTTGTTGTTGTTTTTTTCTTTCTAAAAATGGTCCTGGGTAGCTGTGAGCCATTTATGGATTTGAAGATGAGTTTCGTGGTCACACAATGGGGGGGTGCCTACAGCCAATGGAAGCAGGGAAGTAAATCCAGGTGAAAGGGAAGCTGGACTACGGTTTACAGCAAAAGTTGCTCTCCGTCACACCAGGCAGATGTTGCTGGGGTGAAACAAGTAACATGTCAAACTTGAAAGCTGTTATGATTTAAACATTTGAGAAAAAAAAAAAGTGTTTGCACACTTTAACTGCACGTTTCATGATCAGATAGTTATTGATTCATCCATAGCAACTAGAAAATCCAAACTAGGCAGCAAGCCTGAGTGTGATGGCAGTTACTACAAAGGTGCCTGATCAGTTTTAGTTTCAGCTGTGGAAGTCTGTGGCGCTCCCAGCAAAGACTGTGTGATTAATACCTCTGACAAAACAACAACTAATGATTGATCGCGGATGCTTGGGTTCTTGAAACCCTTTCAGTTCACTTCAGTTTGCCGGCTTCCACAAAGCCAGCTGATGTTCCGATGGGTTTGGGGTCACAGCAGGCTAGTTCATCTGTTTTTCAAGTTGCAGCCTTTTCATGTTCATTTAGGAAATTCAATTTTGTTTAATACCAGGCCTTTTGGAGGGATTAGACAAAAAAAAAAAAAAAAAAAGCTATTTTGACAATGACTTTTTTGAAGTCTTCCAACCCAGACTGACCCCCAGTGTGCTAACCAACGCTCGGATTCACAATGAATGGTACACACCTGTCTATGAAATCTTGATTCCTATCAAGAGAGTGAAATATTGTGCAACATTTACAGTCTAATATATTATGCAAAGAGGCTTTTAAAAAAAGATTGGAGAAGTCCCATCTGAAATGCTGCAGCAGCATCAAAGCACAAGTGGGAGGAAAAATTAAATGCTACCGAAATAAATAATGAAGGACTGAATGTTTTGCTAATTGGGAACGCTGGTGCTTGGGGTCAAAGGGTCGTCTGCCTGGCGAGGGCTGGAAGAGCAGCTCTATTGCATTATGATGCTAACGCTTGATAAGGTGGCGATACCCCTCAAAGACAACCTTTATTGGATGTGCAGAATGTCCGGGATAGGGTTAGAATTATGGTTGAAGTTGGGGGGTTGAAAATAGATCTCTCACACACACACGCACACGCACACACACACACGCAAGTTTTTCTGTTCACGCGTTTAGACTGCAAACTTGATCATGTCTGGTTTTTGAAGACATGACTTTCTGTCATGTGTGAAAAAAGAGGGAGGGGAGATGGGAATGGACTGGACTCTAAAACTGGACTACGAGTAAAAAGAATCAGGATTTCCTCATTATCTTATTGTTTGAAATAAAAAAAAATAGATCTGTTTATTTGATAATTCACTTTTTGAATAAACATTTACCTAAAGACTAAACTACATTATCTATAATATTCAATTACAGTTTTTCAGAAAAAGTACATTTATTTTTAGAATTAAAACTAATTATTAAAATACCAAGGCTATTGCCCTGTGACATTTTAATAACCTTTTTTAGTTTTTAACATGCGCTTTGGGTTTTGCTCAAGACGAGCCATGAGCTTCATGACGATCCACACAGCCGCGTGTGTGTGTGTGTGTGTGTGTGTGTGTGTGTGTGTGTGTAGCATCCTTTCGCGCTGCGCAAATGTAATCTGCTCTCTGAAGTCCCGTCAGGCTGCTGCCGAGCAGTCGGACAGACACTAGAGGGCCCTCTGCGGACAGCAGCGTTGGCCCCTCTGGTGTCACTTGCTCACACACGCGCACACGCGCCAACACAATCCACTACGCCATGATAAGCATGACCTTTTCTTAATTGTCTCAATTAGAGGCATATAACACTTGCGCCGCGCTCTTTGACAATCCCTCCTGCGCACCAGAAAAGAGCGGCGCGGAGCGGTAATATCACATGGACGCTTTTCGCAGTGCGCGTGTCCCTCCGTGCGTGGCCTATCAAATGACGGTGCTAATGAGCCGCCTCGGATACATTTCATTTCAGCAGTAAGGCTGATAGATGGGGAGTCCACT
The DNA here is from genome assembly GCA_000180735.1 of Tetraodon nigroviridis. NCBI lineage: Eukaryota > Metazoa > Chordata > Actinopteri > Tetraodontiformes > Tetraodontidae > Tetraodon > Tetraodon nigroviridis. Next base: position 342,904 of record CAAE01014607.1, read on the forward strand.
CATGCGTCCTCCCCACAACACACGCGCATCCACGCACGCACGCACGCACGCACGCACATAGAGTTGGGGGGTTTGGAGAAAAACCCTGCAATGATGAGACGTCAGCAGCACGCTCCCCCGTCGTAGCAACAGACAACAGTTTGAGACGATAACCTTTGGCGCGCTCGCTGTGCGCGCTCATTTGCGCGCCTGTTGACCCAATGAGCGCCGCGGAGGGGAGGCTCTGTTCGCCGTCGCTCGCCTCTCCTCCATCTCCTCCTCACTTTTCCAGTCGGCCAGCGAGCGTGTCGGACCTTCCAACCACACGGAACCAACCCCCTCCTACCTTTCAGCACGCCAACACCGGCGACACTGTCACTCTCCCCTGACACGCAGCTGGAAGGAATCATAGCCTGTCGCCTTCTCCTCCTCCTCCTCCTCCTCCTCCTCCTCCTATGCTCTTTCCCCGCCACCTTGAACGCATCACGTTGGACTTTTGTTTCGCTTATTTTGTCGGAGACAGACAGGGGAGGAAAAAAATGGTGCTGTACTAAAAAGAAAAGATGCAAGTCTCACAAGTAAGTATGTCCCACTGCCGAGCCACGCAATCCTCACAGCTTTGGCTGAATTTCCGGGAGGGCTTTAAGTACTCCCGCTGTCTCCGTCGCCCGAGATGCGGCGCGTTCTCACCGGCGCGGGAGCTGCCACGGAGCGTGGGGACGCGGTCCAACTTAGATGCGCACACGTCCACGCAGGTGTCTCGTCGCGGATAATTGCTCATTTACATTTTTTTTTTTTTTTTTTTTTGCGTTCGGAGGAACCACTGTGCACTCTTTGTGCCACGTTTGCGGTACAGGTCTCTTAAAAAAAGCCCAAACTTCATAGAGGGACAAAGGAGGTTTGTGACCTCCTCCATCATGACCGATGCGTAAAAGGTAAGCGGCTGCTTCAAACTTTGGCCGGTGAGCAGGCTGAATTGGGCTTCACCCCGCGCCGGGTGATGATGGATGGGGGAGCGCAGTGCGTGTCTGGACCACCTCCTCTGCTGCTCGCCCGGCCGTCTGGAGCGCGTCTCTGGCGGGGAGCTGTCCTGCGTCTGTGGTGCTGAAACAGATAAATGCGCCAACAGAAAATGAACCAAAACGCAAAACGACCTCAGTCTTTATTGCCTTTGTAGTTTATTACCTTCTGCGCTATCTCGTTCCTCCCCCTCCGTTCCACCTCTTTTATAATTAACTGAGTGCTATCTTTTACTCTCCGGGTCAGAGCCTCCAGTCGGAGAATGACACAGTGACTCGGATCGGTTTGCGTTTGCGATGTTGCAGCTGACGGCAGGAGGAAAACCGGAAAGCTTCTTGTCCTTGGAATGGGCTGTCTTGACGCCGTGCAAGCATAGAACCGCAGGGAGAGAATAAAAGTTAGAAGGACTGGCTGTGCCACCGCGATAGAACGTCCATCTGAGTCAGTTTCGGACGAACTCGTCTCTTTGTGTCTGTTCCTGTCTTTGCGCTTGTTCAGATACTAGAGCCAAAAAGTTTACTATATTTAAAGAGCAGAATTTACACATTACCTGTTTCTTGATTTTCTTCAGGGTTTTATTATTCACACACCCCGCTCTAAGAGTTTATGAAGCAGTTAGAAAGAGATTTGATTCAGTGATCAAACATACATCAAAGTCGCTCGATCTCATCTGTTTTAGTGCAAAATGCCATTAGAGCACCATGAATCTCATTTGAACAGTGCATTTTGAGCTGAACTGAAACAGTATTCAACTGAAACGGTTTAGTCAAAAATGCTAAAATAAATAAATAAATATAAGTACTAATCATGAGGAACATGTCATCTCACAAAATCTTTCCTGGATAATCCCCCGAACAACAGATTAAAGCAAGGCAATCCAGTGTTGTGGGCAGAATAGCCTCAGAGAATAGACCATTACCCGTTTGTTGTCACTGGATAATATGAAGACAGGTTTGGAAGGATGCATTGCTGTTCCAGATTAATAATCAAGCGACATCTTGAATAAAAATGAGAATTTTAATCTCCGATTTTTTGAAAGGGGTCTTTGATTTGTCATCCTTATCATCTTGTCGGATTTGTTTCTGACCCTACTTTCTCTTCACTCCGCTGCCCGCGGCTTCCCTTCTAGGTCCCCTCTTCAGAATAACGCCAAATGGATGCTGCGCTGCGCTCCTCACCCCCTCAGCGACTGCTATGGAGGCATGCCAGGCCATGTAAGTGACCTTTATCACACCATGAATGCAAGCTCCGCCACTCAAAGAGGACACGAGTAATCTTCTCTTGTTATCTAAGAAGGAGCTGTGGATTTCAGCACACAGAAGAGTTGCGTGAAACCCAAACCAACATCGGACAAAACGCACAGCGACAGGATGCTAAAGCGGTCTGAGGAGATGCTCATGGATCTGTGGATATCTCTGCTGCTGGTGTGGATTACTTCTGTTCCCTACGGGTCTTTGAGTCCCATCACAAGCCAGTCCAAAAGTACACAAACTGGTGGGTCTGCAGTGGTGGCGAGTGGTCTTGGCGAAGGACAAAGATTACTGAGCCGCGCCAAGAGAGGATGGGTTTGGAATCAAATGTTTGTGCTGGAAGAATTTTCTGGACCCGATCCAATCCTAGTTGGCAGGGTGAGTGTTGTTATTGTCAGCGTTATATTAAGCTTGCTTATCGTGAGGAAACACTAATTCGGACATTTGAATGTTCCCTTCTTTATAAAAAAAAATGAAAAAAATGACCACGGGCAGTGAGAGAGAGTCTGAAAAATAAGAATGGGGGTAGAGGGTAATGGGGAAGGGGTCAAATATTTAAAAAAAAAAAAAATTAATTAAAAAAATCCTCTCATTACACAAAAATGGAAACAGCTTCTGCTGTTTTAGATGTCCTTGAAAGATATACCATGCAGCGGTAACACAGGCGGGTGTTTTCATCTGCATGGAAAAGCATGAATTCCCTTTGTTTCCTAATATTAAAACCCACTTTTGTCCCATCACATATTTTTCCTTAAAAACAAATTTGGTAAATCTGTGCATAACATGTACCGTAACGTAGGGTGGCAGAGTTTTTGCTGTAATGCAGATGACTGCGGGCTAATCCTGCAGCTCGGGGCCACCTGCTCCCTGGCCTTTGTTGCGCAGGTTTTGCAGGGACTCCAGTCCAGCCCGGCCAAAGCAGCTTGTTCACAGCTCATTGCTGGGACTCACCTGGGGAGAAACAGGCTGCCAGCCACTCATTCGCTTGCCTCCGCCCAGCGATGTGGGCTGAACACAGGCCACCTAGCCTATTTGATCTTCCTCAGTAATACCTTTTGCAAATAGTGCTCTGTGCCTAATTAGAAAAAAAAAAAAGAAAAAAAAAATAGTGTCTTCCCTGTGTTACGGGTGTACCAGGCTGCAATGATAAAAAGCAGACAGAAAGCACAAGTATTAAAATAAAAATAAATAAATAAATAAAACAGCCATTTTAAAATGAAAGACACACCATTAAAACTTTTGAAATCCTTGGTCTGCATGTCCCCCCCCACCTCTTTTTCGTTCCAAGCATTGTCATATGGCCACATAAATAAAATATTTGCCACCTTGCAGGATTCCCACCTGTTTACAAAATACCACATGAACACAACAATGCTGTTAGGAGATGCATTAATTTTTCAAGCAAAGTCAATTAGATATCCCCACCTGATTCTACAACAGACACTCATTAGAAAGCTAAAAAAAAAAAAAAAAGAAAACCAAAAAACTGGGACCATGAGCATGTGAGCTAAAAAAGTGAGCTTAATAAATATGACATACCTGCGTCTGTAAAAATAAATGCTTATTACCGATAAATATGAAGCATAAAGAATTGTAGTCTATAATGCTTACTTCGAAATGACACAATCTGTGGCTCTGCTCTGAAGCTGAATGTTTCTGCCAACACACGCTCTAATTGTTTTCTAGCTGATGAGTGCTTTTTACTCCCGGTATCTCAAGGCTTCCGTTGACTATCTGCAGCAAATCCGACTGAAAGACAGGTTAGTCTGAGGTGTTGAAGGACATCAATGGTATAGGGGTAGCAGAGGGCGCGTCTGTGGGTAAAGAAGATCTCAGCTTTGCTTTCGCAACACTGATGATGGCTTTACATTAGCTGCAAGGTTAAGTGCTCATGAGTGTATCTGGCAGGGCTGTGATAAGTCCCCTGTTACTCCAGAATAGCTCTGTATGGCATAGAACAGATACCCCTTCTCCCTCTTTGTCCATATGAGTCCCATTCATCCCAGCGCTCCCTGTGTTCCTTTCATTTTTATTGTGAAATGAATCAAATGCAAAGAAAGTAGAATTCAAACCGGTCGGACACCTCTTTGTGTGTTTTGCACAATTTCCTCTGTGGGGTGTTCCAGCAGCAAGCCAAGGTTGGACGCCTTCCATCCGGTGGATTTGTGGAGCTGGTCGTCTTCTGAGGTTCAATCACCAATCCTTGTCTGGGTCTGAGCTCATCTTGACAACCGGAGTGAGAGATAGTGTTTGTGAAAAGGACAGAGAGAGAGAGAGAGAGAGAGAGAGAGAGAGAGAGAGAGAGAGAGAGAGAGAGAGAGAGAGAGAGAGAGAGAGAGAGAGAGAGAGAGAGAGAGAGAGAGAGAGTGCCATTGATTTTTTCCCTTTTTTTAACAGGGTGTCATTTGCTGTGTTCTCTTGCAGCGTAGACTATTAGCATAAATGCAGTAAAGTGGAGAGGGAAAGGAGGTGAGAAGGATGGCCACTAGTCGTGACAGCACCCTTTCCTTTTTTGCTGTTCTCGCTTCTTGACATTGCGATTCAGTAAGCGGCGTGCTCGTCAACCCCCGTCAGTCCCATCGGCGTCAGGGAGGCAGACACGCAGTACCTGTTAAAGCGAAGCTGGGGAGACAGCAGAGAACGCTTGTTGCTCGGCTGTGGCTTAACACGAACAGGGTTTGGGAAAGGATTTTAGGATTACTCATCATGAGCCAAGAACTGTTTGGAAATAAACTGTCATTAGGAGTAGAAACAGGCAAATGGAGTGTGAAAGTAGGAAGGCTGCAAGCGCAGCTACATTTACATGGTGTTGATGAGTAGTGAGAGATACCACTTCAATATTTAAAGAGTCTTGTGTAGGCCATTGAACGGCAGGCGGAGGGTGATTTTAGGCGAAGCAGCTCTTGATTTAATAATGCACACCTGTGTTGGGAAAAAACAGCAGGGGCTTCAGGTGAAGTCTGAATATTTGTGTGTTTTCTAATGCTCAGCGCCGACATGAGCTACTTCAGCTCTGGGTAACTGTACCTGGTCTCAGCTCCTACTTTTAGTACTACCTTTGAGACTTAAAGCAGGTTCAAAAATATGTCAGCCAAAGAGGAGTTCTGCAACTGCAAATATTGATCTCCCTCTCGTCTCTCTCACTGGCTTTTTCTTTCTATCTCTCTATGTTTTAGATAGTTCAACATACTTGACTCTATTTTATAGCAATTTTATATTAAATTTTCCCACATTCTCTTGGGCGCTGTATGAAAAGGCACCTCCTGATACAAAAAGCAGGTTGAGTTGAGCCGAGATAAGCTGATACTGTTCAGCAGAAAAGTGCCATCTGAGCCATACATCCACACCGACTTGTTTTTCCCTGTTAAAAAAAAAAAAAAGAAGCTATTTCAATTACTAAAAAAACAAGCTACTCGTTTACACAAGGCTATTAAAGACAACATGTTGTGTTGGAACTACAGACAAACAGTGAACAAATTGTTGTGTTTGAACCAAAGAGAAATCAGTTTTATGTTTCTTTTGTAATGCAAGACGGATTGATGGTCGGCCGGTCTCAGAAGTGACATGGCGCCACTCCTTTATTTCTCAGTGATTATTTGGAAAATAGCATGCGGGGATAGCTGATGATGATGGATCCCAGTCTTTGGAATTGCAGTGCAGATGTGGTAAATTGATGGATTCCTCACCAATACTTTTATGTGCCGCAGCGCTGTGTGCATTTCTACACAAAGGGAATTGATAATCAGCCATTAATATTCATCAATTCAGGCTGAACTGGGAAATTGTGGGGACTGACAGTGATACAGGAAGATAATAAAACAGCGGAAAGCTTTGATTCTTAAGTCACCAGAGAAAACTGGTGTTCTAGAAAAAATCTTTATGTTTATACATGATAAGAAAAAAAAAGATCAGCCTTTATACATTCAAACGTGCTGTTGGACGGGATGGCTGAGGCAGAGGCCGCAGAAGCATTAGATGGGTGCTGTCATCATCAGGTTGTTTAATTGGAAACAGAGTTGATGTTCTACAGATTAAATTATGTCACCGTCGTTGTTCCAAAACATTCTGGCAGGTTGTTTCTTCCACTTTGTTCAGGTGGGAGCACGCCGTCATCTGGAAATGTTCAAGGTTTATTAATCGCAAGTGGAGAGTCATCTTCCCCCATCTTTTTCAGAAAGATTTTTCAAAAATAGTTATGTTTCTTTATTTTTAATCTGCACTTTGCTAAAATCAAACATCGCGTCGAAAAATCCAGATCTGAGCTGCCACTTTGCCTTTACTTTTACTTTACTTTTCACTCACGCACTGAGGCTTGTGGCTGTCTTTTAGTGATGACGCAATTACGATAAAATGGTTTCGGATCCTCAAGTAAGCTCCCTCCAATTTCTCCCAGCTAAGGTGAGAGTGAGTCCTGCAGGCAGTTAGCGAAGCAGCCTGATAGCAGCGAACGTATCAGCGGCCCTGCAGCTGCTGCAGCAGATCAAAGGCTGACCCCAAACTCCTCTGGACTTAATTGTGCCAATACGGCGTCTGATTTGAGGGGATCTCCCAATTTAATCTGCATTTACTCTGGCCCAAGCTGTTGACTGGCTCTCTGGCTCTGTCTTTGATTGATGGACGAGGTGTGGGAGTTAACAAGTATATTAGCTGAATTATTGCAAGTGACTGATGGCCAATTTGACACATAAATTATACGCACAGACCAGGATATAATCCATTTTGGAAAATAGCCTGAATTAGACACAGTCTCTGCATGCTGCCACAGTGAGAGGGCGTTGAATCTGAGGCTGTCGTGAAATCCAGAGAGGGAAAACCCATCAGTGTTTGTTGGACAGCAACTTGCTTTTGGCTTCTCACACCCACAGCACTTCCTGGAACACAGCTCTGTAGTCTTCTCCAGGCACAAAGATCCATACTGTCTAGCAGCAGCTCTCCTGTCCGTCAGACCTCAGATCTCCCCGCTCCTGTGTAATTTATAAGTAGTCATACCAATATCCCTCTGTCCTCCGCCGTAGCTTTAGTATTTTTCCCATTCCCAGCAGCTCACCTGAGCTGTATATCACAGATGTGGAGAGAGACATTATCCACGTCCAGTCTCCCTCCTGCTTTCCAGTCTTTCCCCCCCTGATCTGTAATAAAGCCGAGGGCCCAGCGGTGACTCTGATAGAGCTGTGGGATCACATTAGTCCTGCCCTCGAAAAGCTTGACAGGTTGTCTATGGCTTTGTGTTGTGGCTCTCATACCCATTAACAAGCTGTGTGTGCATGTCAGACGCCGGTCCATTTTGAAGCCAGCACAGGCTTGGATAGATTTAAACATAGACATTACCTTTAAAAAAATGAATACACATTTAAGATGATTTATTGTGTAAAAGAATAAAAGCCCGTTGTTACGTTTTCACCAGCATGCCGTGCTATTTCACTAGACACATTGTCGATGCTATTCATTACTTTTTGCTTTACATTTCCTGCTAAAACACACATGGAAACATGGAAAATACATGGTGTCTGTTGTCCTGGAGTTTCTCCATCTGCATTCACACGGGGGAGCTGAAATCATGTTTTAACTCAGTGCATCATAAGGAGGCGCGCAGCGGCGGCTGCAATCCCACGAATGTCTCCTGTGTGCATGCATCAGCTGCAATTATATTTTAACAGGAAAGCACATCCATTCACATAGCTTCAGAGTCCCTGAGCAAAATAACAAGCTTGCTGCTATCACTCACATCTGTAGCTCAGCATGATTAAAATCCATGTCGTACCATGAGTAACTCAAGCGGGGGCCACTTTCCCGAGGTTCTACTAATCCATAGCAAATGGCTCCTGTATGGTTTTATCACAGACAGCTTTGCTGTGATAAGCTCTCTACCTGCATGTCAGTGTTTGTCAGTCAGCAGCATCAAACTCGACTCCTACAAATCCGAAAATATCACCTTCACCTTGGTCTGCCATCCCCTCTTCATGCCCCCCCTCACACCGGCGGGCTTAATGAGTGTGCCCTATGTGGGGGTGGAGCGCAGCAGGCTAAATCATCTGGCACTCTGACTTGAACTTTGCTGTAAATCATTTATTCAAATTAAGTTTTCTTCACCTCTGCGGATGTGCTGTTTGCATAAATTGAGATTTTTTTTTGAGTCAAAAATTTTTATTTTAGGTTGATAAGGTCCCTCGAAGCGCCAGGAGATACATTAATATTTACACAGCTCTGGTATTTTGGCCTTTTTTCCTCCGCCAACTTTTGGAACAGTGCGGAGCTCCGACACCCAGGCCAGCTTGGAAAGACATTTCAAACGGAAACAACTGACACCTAAATCAAGGTGTACTCAATCTGCTTGCTTACTTTTGAAACTGAGCTCTGTTTCCCAGCATTAGTACCAGTAAATTAGGTTACATTTATTCAAATCAGATTATTCAAATCAAAAGATTATGATTATCTGAAACCTGCTAATTGGCCTTTGCATCTGACGTACCAACATAAGCGTAAGTGGCAACAGTAGCGGCGCCACTGTGCTCTTGTGGGCTCCGTGTTTGGCTTAACTCCCCAGGAGGCTGCTTCTCTCCTATGTACGAGGCGCAGCAGTGAAATGCTGGAGGGGTTGCAGGCGGCTTATCCTTGCGCCTCTGCTCCCATACGCGTCCCATCAGCCAAACTGGGACTGCCGGGGTAATCTTGTTAAGAATGGATGTTGGTATTGTGCAACTGAATGTGCATTTTTGGCTTCTCGCTTTGCTAGGAGCACACGTGGGCCGGAGCAGCGGAAACAATGGGGAGAGAGCTTTTTTTGGGGGTGGTGAGTGCCTATTTCTGGCCCTTAAGAGACGATAATACTCAAGGTTTCTAGGTCCTTTTTGGCTCTTCTTAGTGGCTAATGCCACTGTACAATACCAGCAAGACAGTCGGTGTAAACACTGGGTGGGGCGCTTCCCTGCACTTAACTTGTGCACAATATTTATTTAGGTTCATGAATGCGAGTGAGCTGTTTTCATCTGTTTAATTTAAGCGAGCATCTGCGTACACACTTCAGAAAAGTGGTGGTACGTGTCATTAATACATCAAGGTAGCAACAACTTTTAAATTATTGAGAGTTATTTGTTGTTTGTTTAATCAGTATTAATGTGATTATAACGTCTCAGGTAAATATGGCTTGTGTTATCACCTCCATAAAACTGATGTGAAGCAGGATGATTAGTTGAAAGGTTGCTCAGCTCCATCAGCCTAAAAAAAACCAGCTATTGAAGAATCAATGATTCAGTTCTTTGCTCCTGTAACTCTCTCAACGCAGCAGCTTCTACCTGTGGTATCTGGGTGCCAACAGACTGTGGTTTTGACCTTTCACATAAAGGAATTATTTGGTTTAATGATCCCTTCTGCTGAGAGAACAAAAAAGTAGCTCAAATAATAGCCAAGACAGGAAAGGTGTGAATGTATTAAAAGGCAATACCCAAACACCTTCTTTTTCTTAACTCAAACTGTACTTTGATGGAACCTACAGGCTTCTGGAAACGTCTCTGTTTTTGTTTGTGTCTATATGCGATATGGTAATATTGTGTTTGTGTGTATGTCAGAGAGAGAAAAGAGGAGAAACATAGAGAGCAGAAGAGAATGAGAGCCAAAGAGAGGGAGAGAGAAAGAGAGAGAGACAAAAAGAGAGGGAGAGAGATCTCTAGGAATGTTCCTGTCCCCGAAGCGGAGTCAGAAAAAAGGGGGCTGGGAAGTGAACGAGGGACGTGGTGCGTTGCGTGCTCTCTTCTCTGTGATGGCAAGAGGTGGCGGGGAACGCTGAATGAAGGAGGAGGAGGACGGACGCCTGAAACGTGAAAAGCTTTTATTTTTTGGGTTAAAGGTTATCTGTGAAACCTGGACTAGCTAACTGTCTCGGTCTAAGCAGCTGCCCATTGTTGTGGTTCTGGAATCAAACACATTATTACCACCCAGTTAAAGAGACACGTCCAGCATTATGAATAATTAAATCTTTAATCAGCGTGAGATCGTGGCATCGCAGAGGTTGATCAAACTGGTGAAGGACAATGTTGGAGAAGTGAGAACATTTATTCCTGAAATGTCTGGAATGAGCAAATGGACAGAATTATGTGAGCATACTACCTTTAAACTAATTCCAAAACTCTTTTTATTTACGGTGAACGCTGAAAGACTGTACAGCACTAGCTGAGACCAGATTCTGGGTGTAACAATTTACTTTCTCACCTGCAGGCAATTAACACTTTCTAGTTCATAGCTTGAGATTCTGTGGCGCACTCGAGAGAATATACAGTAGATCATGCTGGGCATCCACACAATTGTATGCCTTTTATTAATTAATGTTCCTTTTATATTTAAAGTCAAAGCTGCTGACACTGCAAAGACAAAGGCCTGATTTGTTATTTACTTGATCGAGTAGTGAAGAGGAAAAGCAATAGTGCAGTACTGTCAACAAGAACGTGCTTTGAGGAAATTCTCCTTGGGTTCTCTGCTTTGGAGAAGAAAAGAAAAATGCAAAAAAAACTACAAATTTCACCAGGGCAAGGAGTCAAGTCTTGGAGGGAACCCCCACTTCCCATTTCTTGAGATGACCCTCCTCAGCTGTGAGTACAGGAACATCAAATGGCGCACTGCCCTTTCATGCTGCTTTCTGTTCTCTATCTGCATCGGGATGCCTTTGCTGCCATCGTTATTCAAAGAAGACAAGTCAAGTGAGGCAAGCACTGTTTTAATAGCTCCACAGATCTTTGAATGATTGGTCACTGGGGCTGAAGGAGCCCGGTGACCAACCAGCAACAGCTCCCCATTTCCCCATTTCTCCAGCTTTTGGAACGTTTTCACTGTTTAAACGAGCCAGCAAATCACCACGTGCCAAAATTTGATCATCATTTATCAGCATCTCTATGCAGAGAGAAACATACAGGCAGAAACACGGGAGCAAGTTTACAATCCAACCAACACCGTCTGAGTGACACGATGAGGGGCCAGATAAGGAAAACATGACTTTATCATGTGGATTTGTCTGTATCTGTGGACACACACACACACACACACACACACACACACACACACACACTCACTCACTCACTCACCAACACTAGGCATCTTGCAGCTCTCTTTCCTAATTTTCCTTTCCTTTCCTAATTTTCCTTTCCTCTTTCCAAGTCTACATAAAATTAAGTTTCAGCCCTCAAATGGTCTGCTGGAGATGTGAGGATCAGCCAGTGTCCTCTGTTTGCCGAGGCAATGTGCGATCTGTTCTAGACGGTCCACAGGAACACACTCACACGCCTATGCTCAGAGGCCCAAACCAGTCGTGCACCCAAGCATGCAGCCGCTCATGATTGTGTATGAGCCATCATATTGTGAAGTCCAAACACTGATGTCATATCTGTCTTGATGGCCTTTCTTCTTTGTTGATGTCTGATGGTTTTATAAATACCAAGCTGATACCCCAGGATGTGTAATTACCACAGTGCAGCAAACTACTGCCTCTTTATTAGATTTCTAACAATGGCCGCACTCCCTGAGGAAGAGAGAGATAGTAAAACAGAGAGAGATTTGGATATGACTGCTGCTTAAACACATCTGATAAAGATGAAGGATTGTGTAAATGATATTCATTGGTCTATGTTATCGCTCCTTGCCAGTAGTTATACTACATATTATATGATATTACAAATGCCTACAAAATTTAGATAAAATTGAATGGATACATTTTTGATATCTATAATATCTTAAAAATGTAAGTCATGCATACTACTTGACTGAAAAGTGTGTTGTATATATTTATAGATTTAAAAGTAGAAGTGTTGCATTAATGTTATAAGAATAATAAATAATTAATTAATAAAGAAAGTAATTATTCTCAGCTCTTTTGTAAAAATGTATAAGATACACTTAATTAAGATTCCATTGTAAAATTTCAATAATTTAGTTTTTCTCTTCTATATTTATATATTTATTTATTGTCGGAACATCAGCACCTACCACAGCAGATAAGGAGACGACCAGATTTGTAAAGGCTTGTTAAGCAGCGCTTTGTACAATAATGTGCGCTAACATTTCCAAAGCAAAGATGAGAGTGAGCTTCCTGCCTTTATTGCATCAATAGCGTGGAGAGAAAATGCATGTCAAAAAGGTCTCCGTGCATATGTAATGGGATCTTTCTGTGCAGCACTTCAGTGTTTGTCGATAAGGATCACACTCTCCAGGTTTGACTCTGGGGATTAGGGCAAAGGCCGTTTGATCTTTGTGGTTTTGCATAAAAATCAAAACTCTCCTGAATTCCTTCAGCAAAGGTGCTGAGTTAGCTAATTAGGAGGTGCTGCTCCATGGCACGATGGGCATGCTGTGGAGCTTCACGTGGTGTCCTCAAGATGCCTTTGACAAATCTGCAATTACATTACAGTCAGTTAATGATGCTTTTTAAGTGGGGGAAAGCAGAAGGATGAGTTGAGTCATGCGGCACAGACACACGCACTCCATTATAAACCTAACTCATTTTAATCTCAGCCAACAATCAGACAGGAAACTAGTCTTATCGCAAAATGTGAGTTGTGGTCAGCCTCTGTTGGCTCTCAGAATGCCTTGTGAGATACTGCGAGGCTGTGTTCAGGGTCCCCTGCGTCCTCATCCATAAGCGCCTAAGTGGCCGACACAGCAAAAGCAGAGAGGGGTGTACAAGTTACGGAACATAATTGCTACTAATGACCATTAGGAGTTTGGTTTTCATCCTCCCGGGGGCTCAGCAAAGGCCTTTCGTCTTATCAGTTGATTAGAAGCAAATAGACGGGGCCGGATCATGCATATTAAGTAAACAGGGGCCTAAAATGGTGTAGCTCTATCAGGGGAATGCCTAATGGAGTGGCAGCGAGCTCATCTTCTGTTACTGCCTTTGCTCCACCAAACGGACAACTGCTCAGGAGCCTCTGATTGAGCTCCTGTACTCTGGATGGTTCCTAAACAAAAGCAGGCAAGGATCCTCCTCCAGCTTGTGGTTTGTTGCTTTTTTGCTTTTACAGCCAAGTGCCACCAGACCTTTGTGCCACTCTACAAAAAAGTCACTCAAGCTTTTCCAGCGGAGCAGCTAGCCAACTGTCAGCCATGGCAGCAGAGTTGTTGTTTTTTTTTTTTTTCCTCTCCATGGATTCATTTGCATTATGCAAATGAACTATTGATATAGATCTTCTTGCACATCAATTTGTCAAGCAAGTAATTACTTATTGATAGAATGATATTGCACAGGAACTGATCTATAAGCTGGCAAACTTATCCCACTCAGCCAGTAGCACAAATACTAGTAATAATAAAAGCAGGACTCATTAGTGAAATGGACCTGAGTCCAAAAGGCCTGCACTTGTCCTGCTATCCTCTCTTTGCTGCCACCTGGGGTTGCACTCTGGGCTTGTGGCCTAGCATCTTAATGGCTTCCAAACATGATCAGGGCTACTGTTTCTCTGGTTGTGCTGTAGGAACATTGCGCGGTGTAGGGGGAGTTTTGGGGCTGCATTCACGTTCATCTGCAATCTGCAAATGAGGATTTAAAAAAACTCCAGTGCAGGTGGTGATAAATGTTATATAAAGGCTGCTTATCACGGACATGTCTGTGCAAAGGCCAGAAATACTGACGGGAACAAATGCAGAGATGAACAAAAGTGTTTGCCACACCCTCTTGACTCATGTTCCATCTGTTCTAAATTTAAAATTTTAAAAGACATTGTTAAGATGCTCCTCTAAGATCTTGCATTTATATTTATTTAGCATAATACATTGTTAGTGGGATGATGTTTTTCTGCCTTGATCAAATACATCAATGATACAGCCTGAACAATTAAAAAAACCCCAACATCTCATTTACCGGTAGATTATTTCTGCTGTTTGGTTTGGGAATTGGATTTGGATATTTAGACTGATTTCATGTATGCTTTCTTACATTGTACATGATTTACTATTATGTAAAATCAATGACAAGGCAACAATATGCACTTATTACTGGTCCCTCAAGCTACTTTGACTAAAAGCACATTTTACTGTCACAAAGGTTTGAAACCATAAGTGGCAGCAACAAATCTGCACATAAGAACTCGATGGCTGATGCACACGGCGCCACACACACGCACACACACACACACACACACACACACAGACACACACACACACACACACACACACACAGCAGTAGAGTGGAACTAGAGAACCTGGAGGACCTTCAGACAGTGACACAGTGAGAACATGACTCCAGGACCTTTGTGCAGGGGGGCGACTGTGTTCCTTCTGTTTAAGTATGCTGTAAAAGGCTCCTACAGGTCCACCCTGATTAGGAATCAAAGGCGATGGACAGAAAATACTTTGGTGAATGGATGAAGAATTTGGAAAGAGAGAAATTTAAATGGTGCCTCAAAAACATTGCTCCATCTATGTTAACCTTTAATAGCACTGAGAAAAAAAGTAAGTTATCAATGTCAATAATGCAATTACCATCAGCCAGTTATGTTATTTTCATTTGGTCATTTATACAATCAGGATCCTTTGGCTGTTTCTGGCCTAACTGTAGGAGGAAATTATTTTCCCATTGTGTTGTGTTTGCTTCAGCATCATTCCAGCTCTAATATCAAGCATCCCCAGAGATTGGCACCTGGAGGAAAACAGAAAGTAGAGAAGAAAAAAAAAGAGCCAGTATGCAGCTGCATTTTGTCTCTCAGTAATCGAATCCCTCAAAAAGGACCCATTTTTCTTCATCTCCCCAGGTCCACAGGACCTTCAAACAGAGTAAAGCACCAAAAGAAGGCACCATAGAACACAATTATAATTCCAATATAGTCTTGTAAAGAAAATGTAAACAGATAGGTTGGGCTGCAAAACTGCCCCAATTTTCCCAGAAGACTGGTAATAAAGTAGAAAAGATGTAACAGTGGAAGAGGCTTTTTACCCCTAGTCCTCTTCTCACTCTACAAATTGAAAAGTGTGCCTCGTTGCAATGATGCTGGCAGAGGGAACGCTTGCAGATTTATGAGATTTAAAGAAAAAACAGAGGAGAGGTTAAGATTTTTACGAAAGGCATTACTGCAGTTTGGCAAATCAACTGCAATGCGCAAGTATTGGTAAGAATAAATGACGTTCTGCAACCGCAGCTACATCTCTGCATTTTTCCTCAGATTATACAGATTTTTATCTGACATAATATGAAATGTAAAAACAGGATTTAGGGCAGCGGGATGGTGCAGTGGTTAGCACCGTTACCTCTCAGCAAGGCAAGTCCAGGCTGAGGCCCCCTGGGTCTAGGGGCTTTTCTGTGCAGAGTTTGCCTGTTCTCCTCGTACCTGCTTTGGTTCTCTGGTTCTGTCCGACCAGCCTGGCTTCCTGTTACGATCCAAAAACATGAACAATGCAACAATTTGCCTTTAGTGATTCGACCTGAATGGTTTTGTCTTTTGCATGAGCTGCTGATGTGTCCAGACTCTCCACGTAAACCCACTTCTTTTTTTTTTTTCTTAATTGCAAACTTATCCATACAAATGATATTACTTTGCAATGAAAATTCACAAGAAAACTGCGCAGAAATATATAAAACAAACAAACAAACAAACAAACAAACAAACACAAAATAACTTTTCTTATTTTACCGTCTTTGCATCAAGGGCCTCAGGTTTGTGCTCAGAAGCCTAGTTACTAAAAGCAGCAGTAGTTCCATGTTTTTAAAGAAAAAAAGACATTATTGTTGTACATTTTCCTAAAAGTAGAAACAAATAATAATAAAAAAAAATAAATAAAAAACATGAGTTACTTAAACCCTTGTGTTAATGACATCTCCAGAAGTTGGCAGTGATAATCACCATCATTAGTGTTAAAATGCTGCATTTGTGAATTATATCCACTTACTTTTTTGGCTGCAGGAGCCAGTGAGATGATGACTGGCCTCGCAGCTTCCCACTGATTGCAAATCACAAGAAGAAGAGAGTCACGGGTGTGTGTCCATGTGTGAGTGTACACGTATGTCCTGATTGTGTGTGTGTGTGTGTGTGTGGCCATGAAACAGTGAAGCCCGGCAGGCTGGAAAGATCTGGAGGAGGTGGAGGAGTGGGGGGTGTGACAGTTTAGTGTGAGAAGAGGAAATGGCATGGTGCTACTGAAGCTAGTCATCCGTCTGCTGTGACACCCAGCGTGCATGGAAGATGTCCGCGGGTCTCCGCCAGGCGGAGAGGAAGCGCACAGAAGTGGAAGTGTCATCTTCTCTGTAAGTGCCACTCTGTCTTTGGTTCACTGTCAGCCTGGACCCGGCCGCTTTATCTCCGCTACACTCTTGTTTTCTCTTCCCAAATGTTCAAATATTTGCAGAAAAGCACACAAACCTGTTGAGCTCTGGACTGCTGACACCGTGCCTGTGTGATCTCTACCCAGAAGGAACGCATGATTCAGATCTTGACATTTGACAAGATAAAACAATTCACCAATGACAATCAAAGACAATCAAAGACAATCAAAGGCAATCAAAGAATTGTCTTTGGGTTGGAAGAGAACCTCCCTAATCAGCGTTTGTGGCCAGTTCCCCTAAAGCAGCTGAACTCTTTTCAAAAGCTGTTTGATCTTAATGAAAAATGTGATTAAACAAGGCATTCGATTTTGAAAAAACAAACAAAAAAACAAAAAGACTAAAAAGTAAGACTATACTGATCATTACACAAAATAAATTGTTGTATATTAGCTATTCAAAATATTTTAATTATTGCTGTAATGACATTCTTTAAAAACAAATTTGTATTTTTATTTGAACCTACGTGCTTTTAGCACACATGCATAAGATTCCAAAATTAGCCAATTAGGGGGGGAAAAAGCTGGTACAGAGTAATTCCTTTTTCACTTATTAATCCCCATTTGAACATCGACAGCAGAATTGGGCAACTAATTTCTGATGCAATTTTTATTTACAGATGATCAAAATCAATACACTCGATGTTTGTTTGTTGATGTACTACTGTTCTCCTAATAATTATTCTGATCATTTTTTATTAAAAATAAGCGCCATGTCTAGCCTTGCTCGTGCAACTGGAAGGTGGGATGTACAGATCTTTTAGGGAAAATATTGTTGTGGTGCCGTCCAGAATCAGTAATGCAACAGATCAGGTCATTTTTGTTTTATGGACAAAGAAAAGATGTGAGAAGTCATCTGGTTGAATTTGAATCTTAAAGTGATTGATGACTGCACTACAAACAAGAAATACATGCAAAAGGTTAAATAAATTTAATTCAACGTTTAAAAAGGGAAAAAGTACAGTGTGTGTGTGTGTGTGTGTGTGTGTGTGTGGCAGTAGCAGAACTGCTTTAGTACTGGGTAAATACAATATTTGTTACAATTAAAAACTTGAACTTGAATTTGACTAAAAAAACTAAATGTAAAAAAAAGAAAAAAGAAAACAAGAACTCAGTTGTAGAAATACCGTGGCAGAGAATGTGGACAAAGTGATATCAACTGGAGATGCATAGCGATGTTTAATAATGGCGTTGCCTTCAGTTGTCGCAGTGGCTGACCCAGTTGGGGGAGAGAGACAAAGCGACACAGAGAGTCTGAGGGGGGAGCCAGAGATGCAGGGATTTTAATGGCTCCGGCTTGCCAAGTGTGGCCACGAGCCTCCAGTGCACAGACAAGGCCTAATCAAAAGCTCCACACCGCGTGAGTGACAGCATCAAAGTGCATGAGCGTACTGCAGGGAATTCTCTCAACTTTCTGATTCCTTCACAATTAAAAGAAGTGAGGCAGGAGAGCGTGCTGTGATGACCCCTCCTTCCTTCCCTCCTGGTAAAAAAACACGGGTGCTTATCCTCTTAGCCTGTTATGTTTATGTACATTATTTCCAAGCCCCCGTGAGGCCAACAGGAGGAGAGTGAGAATTAAAAAAGTGCAGAGAAACGGCTGTGGAGGCGGAGACAGAGGGGGATGCTGATAAGAAGAAGACAAGTGAGGCAGGCAGAGTGGGGAAAGTGTGAGAGAGTTGTATTTTAAGGACATTACGGCTGAGAGTTTTAGCACCTTGAGTAAGTACACTACAACAGAAAAAGTGATGCTCTCCTGTATAAAAACATCTCTCAACAGGACGACCTGCAATTATAGAGGTTGTGTGACAAACTATAAACAAGGCTGAATGATTTTAACTGGTTGAAGTTCTTACACTGATATTTTTTTGCCAGTGGCCTTAAATCTTTTGTGCTATTTTTGTCTTTCCAAGGCAATGAATTCTTCACACTCAAACACAGAAAAAGAAAAAAAAAGAATAAATACAATCCAGAGGAACAAAATATAGCTGTTGGATTTTTCTATTTTTCCATCCTCACATTAGGATACTGGCTACACTGTCAAAGGAAAATGCGAAACCCTGCATGAGCCAGAGTAATTTAAATTACTTTGCTGGCTTCTCTGTATGGTACTTGTTTGAGGGCAGGAAGATTTTTCAAATGTAATTGAGATTTGAAGCTTGCACAATTGCAAAACGGTTTTATTGGGAATAAAACACATTTGATCTCGCTTCTGAATATAAAGGTGAAAAAATCCGCCTGTTCTCACGAAACTGGTTGGCCATGTCGACCCTCAAGCTCTCCCAACTTCATTTGGGTTTGATGCTGTAAAAATAAAAGGCTTCAAGTAGCAGAGCATCCCGCTATCATCCACCCTAGTAAAACCAACTCTTTCTGTTGGCCTAATGCTGATGATGATGATGATGATGATGATGATGATGATGAAAATGATGACCATAACTGTGATCAGTCATTGTGAATGAAAGTTGGATGACAGTGGCGGGTACAGTCTCCAGCAGGATCCTGTATTTGTCACTGTCAGGTGCAGGTCTGCAGCACAGGCCAGTAGGTTTGGCCACCAGTTTTCTGTGTGCGTAAGCACTTTTGCCAGTGTCTGCAGCAACTAAATAGATATTGGATACTACAGGCAGGGACCAACAGAATGCTGGACAATGGTTAAGATTGATGAGTGTTTTGGTGCTTTCCCTGTGACCCCACCGCATCTGGCAGGAACAAATTCAGGCAGGTGTGACAGCCAACATCCATCTACCAGTCAAGTGTAATAGGGGGGGCTGTGTTTGTACAGGGACACACATGCACAGTGCACACACATAAATGCAGGCACACACCTTCAAGCACATATAGACACAATTAAAAAAAATAAAAGGGCTTCCCAGCAGGCTTCGATGTGTGTCTTTCCAGGAAGGAGTCATTTTGTGATGCTGACTTCCCTCAAATGTCTGCAAGCTCTCATGTCCTATTATAGGAGACAAATGACATGTCGAACTGGGGCTGCGTCTCCACTCATTCGCTCTGGACAATCCTTCCACTCTGCCTCTGCTGGTAAAATTATGAAATGCTAGGCCTAAAATAATTAGCTAAAAGGAAATCCTTTTTAAGAGACACTATATCTACATAGATAAAATTATCTGAATTTGCTCTCATAACAACATCGTTTACGAAGGATGTTTTTTTTCAGTTTCATAGCAGAAACATGAGAAATCAATGAGGCTATCTATTTTTACCATACTTTTTTGCAACACAGCATCATGATGGTGTCAGAGCTACAGTAACGATATGCAATGGTGATGTAGCACAAGTTTAAAAACAGGATGTTGTACCAGCCACAAATCTTTGTATTCAGGAACTTCATAAACACATGCTGGATGTTTGACTATTACATCCAATTACAGAGCACATTTGTTTCTGTAATTACAAAACGTTTCCCCCTATAGACAAGGTCACATTAAATGGATTTGCGCAGCATAAAAAAAGGAGAAGACAAAGCACTATTATACAACAGCCAAATGGGATCTTAAATCAGCAGTTTGCCATTTTAAACATAAATGAAGTGAAAATACAGAAGTGTAGGATGTTGTTGGACAGCCGACTTACAAGCACAGCACCTTCATCTTATCCAGCACTGATATATTGGTATTTTTTGTTGTCTGTACGAGACGATGCCAGCATTATCATAAAATAATAATTGTCATCAGATGACTTCTTGCTTTTCTTTTTTTTTTTTTTTCTTTAAAAGTGCTGGTTACAGGTGAATGAGAAAAACAGACACTTGCACTTTTTTTCTTTTTTTTGATGCACTGAAAGTGTCCTTTTGCTGGCTGCAACCCTCTCAACAGCCACCAGCCCCCACGAACAACAGTCCTCAACCTCCTCCAACTCACCTTTGACCAGACACACACATCATCACGGCACCTCCATTTGCTGGCATGAAAAATCCCCCATAAGCCTCTTCTCTGATGTAAATCACAGGTAGGGGAAATGTGAGCCAGGCTGATGTGCCAGCAGTGTGCCAGGAAAAGACACAGCAAAGAAGACAGAGCAGATGCAGGGGAGGAGGATGACAAAGAGAAAGAGCAAGAGTAGTAAAAGAGCCATATGTTGGAGTATTTCATAGAGTCACTGATGTGAACTCAGCCAACTTGCTCTTTAAGCTCTTGATGAGATCCTCCAGCTATATCTCTATAAATTATAATATCTTGAAAACATTAAATATTTTGTGTTACTCATTTTGGGAAGTGAAGCGCATACAGTATTTAGATTCATTACACATAGAGTAAAATACTTCAGCCCTTTATTTCTTGAAATTTTGATGACCGTGGCTTACAGATAATGAAAACCCAAACTTCAGTGTCTCAGAATATTAGAATACCACATCAGATCTGTCAGGCCAGGACTCCGAAACCCTGAGAAAGACTAATGCTAGAAGCCAATGTTTTTTTCAGAATCTAAAGTTTTTCAACAAATCATAGAAATGATCAGACTCAAAAAATGTAAATTAAACATCACTACTGATACATGGAAAAGCCACACTGTCAAACTAGACACAACTGAAAACCCTCCAGACTGGAGAATATTGGAGGATATATTCTTTTAAAAATGGATGCTTTAAACCTTCTTTGGAAACCTGTCTAGAGGCAACAAAACTCTGCAACCGGAGGCAAACAAACACATCTATGAATAAACCTAAGAACAAAAGGCCAGGGTGCACAAAGCGAAACACCATGGACCAACACCAGCTGATGCTGCCCAAAACATCACTGACTGTGGAAACTTCACACTAGGTTTGAACACACTCTCCACTTTTCCCTAAGACTATGAGACCTTTTTTGTTGACTTTATCTTCTAAGACACAAAATTTTAAGTTTTTAAAACCCGTAATATATATATATATATACATATCTAATTTTTATATATATATATATATATATATATATATATATATATATATATATATATATATATATATATATATATATATATATATAAA
>CAAE01014607.1:365924-376824 GCA_000180735.1 Tetraodon nigroviridis
AGAAAGCTACTGCCAAGTGCTTCCGTGAGGAGAATGGCTTAATTGTTTCTGCCATGCCTGCACGTCCTAATTTTTCTCTTTTTCCATCCTAATCCCATAGATGGGAAAATTAAGTCGTTATTTGCACGTCTAATGACACTGGATATCACAGGCCTCTTGACAGAGAGGGTGCAGATGATTATTAATACAGTATAGCCACAAAAGCTCTGATTTATATTGCCTTTTGTTCTTGGGTGTCAGCAAAAACTGCTTTCCAATACTTGTCTATTAATAGCCATATCCCATGTAGAGATATAATCTCTTTGAGTCCAAGAAAAAACAAACAAACAAATAAACAAATAAATCCAGAAGATTTTTTTGTGTGTAATCCACTGACACCTTTAACACTGGTGTTAAATCCCTAATATATGTATAAAAAAAAGAAAGAAAAGGGAATTTTGGTCAAAACGGTATAGCCCAGATATTGATCCATCTGGAGACAAGATCAGTAGACCTATTCTTAGACATTTTACATCATCCGTTTCTTTTCTTTCTTTTTTTTTTTTTTTACCAGTGGTCTTACTCATCAGTCTCAAAGCATTGCTGTTTTTGGTTTTCAAACTAGACAGATTTTTTTTTTTTTTGCTAATTGACACCAAAAGTGCAGCCTGCAGTGCTGTTAGAGGAAGACCATTCAGTAGGACTTGATGCAAGACGAGTAGAGATGCTCAGCAAAAGCTGTCTGAGCAGTTTTTCAAGTCCTTACTATAGAAAACTGTACCTGCCAGAATATTCAACAGCAGCAATACGCCCCTTTCCATCAGAAGGCATTGAAAGAGTCTAATTTGCATGGTGGCTCAAGTATAGAACAATGATTTTGACAGTTGAAATATTCACTGTGGAGTAATCAGCCTTTTTCTGCAGGAATAAGCCCTAAAGTATGACTACATTACTGCATTCCTTCCAATTATAGAAAGGAATGTGCAATACATGGAAGAGTATGAACACCACATGCAAAGTTCTGGGTGAATTTCAAGACATGATGCTTTTTTGCATGTATGTTGGCTCTTTCTCATTTAGATGGATTCATCTAACTCGTATTAGTTAGGCAGAAAATGATAAGAGGTGGACCAGTTACCCCCTTTTATTATCATGTGTTAATTACGTTCTTCTGTGAAAGGAACAGACTGAAGAAATGCACTTTTTAACCCCTTCATACATCCACGTGATGGTTCTTGACACGTATATCCAATCCAGTAACAGTGTGCAAAACAACACATCAATCACGATCAAGTAAATGACCCTTATTTGTGCGATTCTCATCATCAAAGAAACAATACAGAAAGAGATCAAATGTTTTTTACAGTAATTTCTACTCGCTGTCCATCATATTTACATATGTAATCCACCAACAGATCTCATGTTCATGCAGATTTTGGAGAAGGCTCGAAAGATACTTCCTCCCTACATACTTTCCTTCTTTTCAAAAAGATGTTGTCATATTCTTCATGGCTTGTTGGCGACATTTCACAGGATCCGAGAAGAAAGAGAAAACTGTTGTGCTCCTTGATTAAGCTTATTTTCTTTTGTGTTTTCTTGCACACCCCTTTACCGGCATGCTGTGTATATCAATGAGTTTGAGTCGCGCAGGAAGGGTAACAGCAGCAGTCGAGGTTAATGCCCCAAAATCTCCCTCTATTTAAGACTCTGCATGTGCACCACAAGCCAAAATAACCAAGATTTAACAATTTTCCATGGCTCTGTGCTTTTATGGTCTTTACATTAATTTATTTTCAACGGTTTTCTCAACTTACAGTTGTTTCTCTTCACTTCTGAATATTTTTTCCCCTTTTTGTAATTTTATTTGCAGCACTCGAAATTTTAAAAAGAGATTAATTTTTTTTTTTTTTTTTTGCTTTTGCTTTTTTCTTGGCTAGTGTTAAGCTAGTTGTGAACATCTTTACAGAGGATGATAGTGGTTGTATGTTGAAGTAGTAAAAGCTGCAGTTGCTCGAGCTGATGCAGAATCTTTTTTTTTCCCTATCCTATTTTGCTGGTGACATTGTAGTCTTTGTGATTAAAATGCATCGTCCTGCATCTGCCCTTGCAAACAAAAATGCTTTTCATGGGTGGCTGAATCTAATTGTCTTGTCCACTCGGACTAAAGGTATTAACTTATTCTACTAAAGGAATGGTTTGCCAGTGGCAGTGAATACAACATGTGATTACTGAGAGTGTGAAGAAACCTGGGATGTATTATCAGACATTTACTTCTGTGCAGATTACACAGTGAAAATTGTTCTTTCTTCTCTCCCATTAGGTCATGATTGTCCAAGAAGAAAATAGAACAAAATGAAAACAGAACGCTTGTCAATGACTCAGTTCTTCTGTCCAATGGGAGAAAAGTGTAAAGCTGAGGGCGCCTAGACTGATTGTGATTACTGTACCTTTGCATTCAATTACAAAGTGTCACCTCTTTTCGCCTGTGGGTCATGACACCATCTCTTTCCCATTGTCCCTTTAAAGCACAAATGTCTGGAGGGATAATAAATAGACAGAAAAACATGAAAGATGCTAATTTTACTGCTTGGCCTCTCTGAATACCCTTTCTGACCTCTCTAAAGAGCAATATTGATTGTTGATTTAATACAACAAATGTTCATAAAATTCTTCAAGGTTCCAATTATTACCTTGGCCAAGGGAGAAGGTGACGTGACAGCAGCTGTCTGTGTGATTATTAGCAGAATATCTTAAAAAGCTCTTAACAGGAAACAGGTTCTAGAGAGCAACTATGGCTCTTTTTTTGTCCAAAGACAACATTACCATTGTATTACCACTATTCTCAATGCTCAGAAACCGGGTACTGAGCTAGCCAGAAATTTTATTATGTCTGGAATTTATATGACAGTACACCAGGGGTTATAACTTCAGAATTTTTCTAAATAAAAAAAGAAGAAAAAAACAATATGAGAGTTCTAATTTCACCAATAATCTTTAAGCAGGACTTATTCATGTAGGTGTAATTAACACAGTCAAAATCCAACAAATGGGGAAAAACTACATTAAATTTCGAGACTTGTCAGAACAGATATTATCTGGAGTAACTATTTAGGCTACCATAGCCTAAGGCTGTACAGATGGGGAGGATGAAAAAAAGTGTTAGGTCTAATTTTATCATTTTTGGCAATGAATTAGCCCCATGCTGGCCCCTGGTTTTAGTGTGAAGCCCCCTTGAATGAATCTGCTGGACTGGTTCCGTGAGACTGGGTCAAAAACAAGAAGTGGGCCATGAGAAGGGACTAAGAAGAAACTGGTGAACATCTGGCTCTTACAAAAGATACTATGCAAACAAGTCCAATCCTTGCATGGCTTTAGGGTTCCTATACATTTTACATAAAAACATACAATCTGCTTCATATTTAATGGGAGACAGTGGATCGCCTTGATCTGTTGTCACATTGCAGCCTGTACTCATCCATGTCTGAACAAGCTTGTCATCAGGGTGACATGGTGAAGGTGTCATTCCAGTTGCTGAATGAACTGGCAGTGACAATTTATGCATTTAATACTGTATAGCCACGCCAATGAGAAACTTAAACCCACATCGTTATTCTGAACCCTTACTTGTGTTGAATATTAATACATTTTGTACAAATGGCTCATCAAAGGTAATGACTGACAACATTCATGGGACAATAAAATCAAACATTTGGAACATCTGAATCTTTCAGCCCTAAAGCACCTAAAGTCTGGGAAATAAAAGACTCCTGAACACTAGGTGGACTGGAGACTGTAAAACCGCTCCTTGTCTACGCGCTGCTAGGCTTTGACCTCCCGTGACCCTGATTAGAAATAAGTGACAGTGAACTGTTGTTGGCACCATGAAGCTCTGCCCCCCACCACTACTTGTCTCTCTGTAGAGTTTGCTGTATCAGATAAAAGGAGATTTTGCTCATCTTTAGGCTGAGCACATTCAAGGTAGTGATTACACTTCCCTCACAGTTGCAGATGCTGTTTCTCATCATTTGAAGTACTGGGTCAAGGCACATCACATTCTGAGGAAAGGCTACCTACATTGACTGCATCTTCTCCTGGCCGTTTGTTTCACTATTCTTTTTCTCTACCAGTTCTTGCTAGTTTTAGAAAGTAAAAAAAAAACAGAAACTATTTGCACTTTTTGAGGGACCTGAGGTTGGGGGCAGTTTTCAATTCTGTAAGATTTTCCCTTTTAAGCATGCAGCCACTGGAAAAGGGATTCCCTCACCTGACCGTTCACCAGATTGACACATTTTATTCCACACAGGCAAAAGACACAGCTTAAACACTTACTGGGAATCATGATTGGCAAACATGGAAGTGGAGTTCATGTGTGTGCAAGCACAGTGTTTCTGCAGTGAGATTTTCTTAGTTTTTTCTGAACTGCAGCTTCAGAATATATAGCCAAGTGTCGCTGTGTCAGACCTTTCAGCTATCACAAACAATATGCAGGAGCCATAAAAGATTCTGTTTACAATAATGGAATAATGATGTTGTTTACTTTTCTGAGTGAGAAAGAAACTCCATAGAGTTGGTTCACAAATCCACAGGTTTTATTTAAAAGAATAACAGCTCCGCTAGCGTCTTACTGTCTCGTGCACAATACCTGAACACAGGGCGACCTTCTCTGCTCTTAATAATCCCCTTTTCTCCATGGCCTCTTTGGACTTAGCATTACTACAATATGAGGTTTTTCCATTTCTTTGCTAATGTCACCGATTGTTCCATTTCTGTTGCCCAGGCAACCACCCCCACTCTCCAAACCACACAAACATTCTCCTCCTCTATCAAGCAACTGTACTCTTTGATTACCGTGTTTGAAGAGCTGAGCAATCAGGGTGGACATTACTTTGGCTACTGTCAGGTTTAGAAATTGTAAAGATTTTTTTTTTTTTTTTCGGCCCAGGTTTGTGGGATTTTTTTGAGCCTGACCAGGATTTTTTCCTGCCACTCCTGTTGTTTGGGAATCATGGTGTGGGTTTCCGAAAGATCCGGAGATCATCTTAATTTTTACAGATGTTCAAATAAAGAAAAACATCAGGCCAGAACACACTGACATGGTATCACAGATGTGCCGTTACATCTACATCTACTCTCAACAGGAGCAATTGCGTTCGGCACAATGGTCTCCTTGCACATCTATGAAATGTACTCATATAGTCTGAGCCACAAGCTCCAAAAACATGACACTTTGTCATTAATTTCAGCTCATTTAAAGAGTTTCTCAGCATGCAGGATGTTTCAAGGCATTTGTGTTAATGAGCTACATTATTCATCTGGAATGATGGTACAATTAGGAAAACAAAAGTGCAAGGTGTGACAATTTACGCAAATGTGCTTTGTCAGTGTCTATAAACAACACCTTGGAGACAGTATGCAAAAAAAAAGAAATTGCGTTGGGGGTTAGAGGCTGTTTTTTTTGATATTGTGCACCCCAACCGTGTTCCCAGAGGAGTCTCTGTGGTGCCCTGTGGCAGAAACCAAGTTAATTTTCCAGAATGGGGCTTTGATTTGTGCCTGTACTGTGCGTCTCTACAAAAAGTCAAAACTCAGAAAAGCTGGCAGGCATGTCAAGGCAACATTGTTGCATTTGTAAATGCAAAATAATGTAATGTGTTTGGCGCCTCTTTAAATAAGTCACCTTGGAGTTGAAGGGGCTTACGTAATATGTGACTAAGAGTATTAAAGGTGCCTGTTAAAAGCAAAGAGACAAAGTGTTTTCAAATTTTACCTTGACCTCTGTCTTTCCTACTGCGTCTTCTGAACTTCAGGTTTGCCATTTTATGTCCCTTTCTATGGCCAGTAAGTTGTATAAATTGTACATATTGCATTGACAACATCATTCCTAACTTAGAGCCAGCCACACAACAAAGTTAAATGACCCAATCATATTGTGTAACTATCAAAATAATGGGATCCTTTCAGTGACATCCAGTAACTTCAGGACAAGTGTTTTCCCTCCCCCCTTTTTTAAATCTAATACTTTTCCTTTTTAACAATAAAAATTTTATTTTTATCACATTTTGTATAATATTTCAGCCTGCAGGGAGAAACATCACCACATCATGTATTTGCAGTAACATCTAATGAGTAACAGTGGGCTTAGGTCCATATACTGAGCTACTTACAAAGTTATTGTCCCCAGTGGGCCTCATTTACCAAAACTATATAAATTGGTTTCTACAATGACACATCACCAACAAACCACCAACCACGGCCTGCCCCGCGGTCCCTGGGCGGGTTTCTCCCTTCGGTTCCCAAAGTGAAAACTGGTTTGGAGAAAAAACGTTTTACTTCTCTGACCCTCAAACTGGAGTCTGCTTCAGAGTGTTGGAGAGCTGGCCTCCACTTGAACACTTTCAAGATTTTGGTGGTAAAATACTTGTCAAAATGTTGTGATAGATAGAAATGTTTTATTTTAATATATATTTGAATGAAGTTCTTATTATGCATCAAATGCTCACTTGGTCAGGTTGTTCTTGTAAAAGAGATTATTCAGCTCAATGAATTTTTTAACTGCCCAAATAAAGGTTATAAATAAATAAAACAAACTCAAACTAACTTACCAAACTCCTCCTTAGTTTAAAAAAAAAAAAAGGTACAATGTCAATTATGTTGCGCATGTAGCTGTGGATTTCCACCGTTTCTCTGCACATCACAACTTCTTATCACACTTTTATTCAAATTAGATTAAAATAAAAGAATCAAGTCATGCTATTGTTTCTTTTTAGTAGTTAATTTTTGATAGAGCCTCACCATTTTTACTTTTTTCCACAGTTGCACACAGATTTGGACGTGGGAGGAAAAAGCATCAAGTACATCCTAACAGGTGAAGGGGCTGGCACCATCTTTGCCATCAATGAGTTAACTGGAGACATCCATGCCATGAAGAGGCTGGACCGTGAGGAGAAGGCCGAGTACACACTCACGGCTCAGGTCATTAATGCTGACACAGACGAGCCTTTGGAGCCACCGTCCGAGTTCATCATCAAAGTCCAGGACATTAACGACAATCCACCGCAGTTCATCGAGGCTCCGTACCATTCGTCTGTTCCCGAAATGTCTGCTGTTGGTGAGTCAAAACACACCAGCCTTCCATTTTGCCCTTGAGCTGCACGTAGCGTAATCAAGGGCATAATTTCTAACAGTTGATCTCTAATTGGTGATTGCATAAAAATAATGAGCAAACATCAAGAGAAAAACGAAGAGGCCCAGGTACATGCTCTTGGCAAATAAAAACACAAGACTGAGATAAGTTCATAGATGTGCACACATACACTATAAGGCTAGAAAATGCTAATGTTACAATCTTTCCAAAAACCAGCCCACTCAAAAACCAGTCTAGCAACATACAAATGATGAGTTAAGGACTCCTTGAATGAACCCACCATATGAGAAGAGCAACAATTCTGAAGCTAAAAAGGACTTAAGCCTGTTTCCAGTATACGGCAGCAGCATTAGCATAAAAAGCCACAAACCAGCTCCACTGGCAAGCAGTCTAACCGCGATTCCCCACACTGCAAAGGTCAAATCATGGGTCATATCTTAAAAAGTAGGGTGTTTTATTGGATCTATGATTGTTTTTATACTGTATCATCCCACTGCATAGGCTGGCAAATGCTAAATCAAACATCTATCTCCGAAATAGCACACTAGGAAGTCTTGCAAAGTAGAAAAGACAATGCAGGCACAGCTGTGGTTTGTTTATTTATTTTAAGGAGGAGCAGTTAGCAAAAGAGCAAACTAGTGTGCCCACCTTTTGCATTACTGTATTAACGCAGCAGTAGAAGCCACCAACAATCATGATGCCTGTAGCAGCTGTAATTGCCACAGGCCAGCGTTCTTCCCTCACCCACAAACACCAACATCTTCCTATCTGACTATATGCGAATATATTTATGTATTCAGTTTTGACTCATTTATCCCTGTTAAGCCACATGTTTGTTTGGATTGAGGAAAGTATTGCTCCAAAAGGAAAATTGTGGTTTATTCATCCAACAGAATAATAGCTGACAGAGCTCTGGGTTTGAGACCAGATGAAATCAGATGGTGTCCCGTCCCCTCACGCTGGCCAACAGTATTTTCATTCTTTAAACTGTGTGGTGGTTACTCAGAAACTCATATCACTTGATATGGTGAACTCCATTCAGTATCATGCTATTATCCACTTTTGACTCATATCTTTGTTGTTTTTCATTTTGACGACTATATATGTCATCTTGTCTTGCACTTTTTATTCTGTAATTTTATTATAAGCACAGTTATAGAACACACAATAATGTGACATTTCTTAACAATTCCTAGTCTGACTGCATGGTCCTCACAAAATTCAAATGTGGTTCTCACATACAGTCGGAATGACCATTGGCTTGACAAAAATTAGTGCATATTGTTTTGTTTTTTTTTCCAACTTTCTTCTTCTTCTCTCTCTCCCTTTTTTTTCTCCTCAGTGCAAACTTATCAGTGATTCAGCACAAGTACAATTCTTGTAAAAAAAAGCATGTGTGTGTGTGTGTGTGTGTGTGTGTGTGTGTGCGCGCGCGAGAGAGAGTTTGTGAAGATCAGCACGAATAAAGAATGTTGGGTGGCACCCTCTGTTCCTCCTTGTGCCTCCTTTAATGCAGGTGACATAACGTGGAGCAGATGGCTTTCCCTACGTGCCTAAACGCGTTTGGTAAATTCCATCTGTGGGCTGCAGCCTTTGCCTCAGCCGCTGCGATGGCGATTTGGAGTCTTTTGATCGCTGTAGCTGCTACCTCGCTGCTGCCACTCAAACAAAATGGAACAAAATGCGGCACAAACGGATCCGTGTTAACACAGAGTCGCAGTGAACTCCTGTTGTCTAAACTCTGTTGCTTGATCCTGCTGCTCATTGTTTTGGATCTCGGTTGAAACGTACTGTAGCTCTCTGAGGGTGTTTTTTGTTTTTTTTTTTGGTTTGTTTTTTTTTTCCCAGTGTAGTTCAGGGACAGCCATCATGTTGCGGCACAGAGCAAAGTGGTGCTTGACAGCACTCTCTGATTTGCCAGGGGGAATAACGTATAAGAAGTATTCTGCATCTCTTTGTTGATTGTTGCTCCCTTTTGTCACTTCTGATTAATTAAACATTCACAAACGCTCAGTTGTTTGCTTGAAAGGATTTATTTTTGCAGTGACTAGCTTTTCTTCTTGTCAAGTTTTCATGAGCTGCGCCTTAATGAGAAGATGCTACTTCCAAACAAACAAGTCATTCTTCTCCTTACCTAAAATTCATAAATCATGGCTTTCTCAGCCCAGACATTTCATATTTACTGCGCTGAAAAGAGATTGTGTAGAGGACTCAGTGGATTATCCAGAGTGTGCCAAGTGGTGGGTAACTAATAAAGTCTGCAGAAGAAAGAGCAGGCGATGAGAGGGTCTGTATTTAGACTTTTGCACACACACTATTCCTCCCATTGCTGCATTATCTGGTGTCCAGACAATGAGGAGAAGTCACCTGTATCAAATAATCGGAACTCTAATCCCAACTCTCTACTTTCAGAGGTTGTCAGTTCCACTGCAGACATCTTATCCATTGTTACCTTATCAGTCCTACACTCATTTAGTATCAGTGAGTTTCAGGATAAATATCAACATCCACCTTTTATCTGTCAAGGACTACAACCGGATGAGATCCCCCCCTCTCACTCAATGTTGCCATCCCCCATAAGAAGTAGTCCTCACAGCCAGATGAGATATGTGACATGGGCCGCTGAGGTCGCCGAGCTTCCTGTGTGCGGAAGAGCATAGAGGTTAATGGGAAATGAAGGAGGAAGACCTTTTGTTCTTCCTTTAAAAGGACCAGTCGGATAAGACGTGTGGCTTCCTGTGACTTTTCCCCGACTTTCATTTCCCTGAATGGCTCACAATAGATGCGACTCACACTTTAATTGTTCGGTAGATTGTCTCTGAAAAGTACAGTCTGACAGCGAGCGAACGTGTGAGGCAAAGGTGATGCTTGTGCAGGTGTGGGGACAGTCAAGCAAAACAGAATACTTTTCCACAGGCACACAACATAATTAGACTGTTTCTGATGCATCCATACTGCACTTTACGCTATTTAAAACACGTGACTTTTGCCCATCTTGTAAGCAATTAAATATTTTCCCTGTTGACGCGGTTCTCCTGCAGACGCCAAATATGGGCAACATCAAACAAGTCCAAAATAAAACACTTTTTGACTTCTCAAATGCTTTTATGTAGAATTTTCACATTTGCAGTCTTCATATTAAACTGAACTTTGTCCAGGGAGTTCATAATTTATATTATAAATAGGATTTTTGCACACACCCATGTGACACAAAACATATTTTATACACTGCAGCTTCAGCTTTGTTTGAAAATTGAATTTCAAAATGTAATGATGAGAAATTTTGTTTAAATGTTATGGCATGATAAATCAGCAAGTGGCATTCACCAGGTAAAGCGGGTTTAACATAGCTTCTGTGCAGACTAGTGCTAGCTTTGTTACCTGATTTACAGGGCATAGAACGTCCAGCTTATTGTTCCATTGCTGAAAATATATAGGATGTCATCAAGCAATTTTTAAAATACTGGAATAACTCAACAAAATAAAAAAAAAAGCAACTTGCTCACTTTGAATTATCTTTGTCTTTAAATTATTCAATTTCACCTTAACCTTTGTGAAGCCTTTATTAATCAAATTCATTTATTTTAAGAAAGATGATCTTTTTGAGCTAGGGTTTAAAAAAAGTCATCATTATATTATTAAATTTAATGAGCTCACAAAGTGCATCTTCACGGCTCCGTGTATAGATTTATCTTGTAGCTTATAGCCACTACCTGACATTTTGTTTCGTTTGTTTGTGCAAACCTGGCCATGATGAGAATTAATTTGCACACATCT
>CAAE01014607.1:384941-396170 GCA_000180735.1 Tetraodon nigroviridis
AAAAAAAAAAAAACAACCCTTAACTCTTCTTACTCCAGGACAGCTGTCAGATGACTGAGTGTATTACTTAGAAGGCACCTGGCTTGAAAACACATAATGTTAACTGGTTTCCAGGACAGTGTCCTAATGCAGCAAGGCTGTCCACATAGGCTCCCCACACAGGTAACAAACTACAGTCAGAACTAGGATACCACCCCATAGTGTGTGTGTGTGTGGGTATTATGTGTGTATTATTTATTTCTTTTGATTTGTTTTACCTGTGCAGGATGTAAAATTAGAAAAGGTGGTTTTTATAGAGAACATGATATTGCACTGAAGCTGCAGGGGGTGAAGGACGTCGTCAAATAGAAAGTGATGGAGAGGATGGAGATGCTTCCTTTCAAGTCTGTCCTTTTCTGTTGATGCAGCGTCAGTAGTCGCGCCACTCCCAGAATATGGAAATAGCACAATATTCTGAAAAGAGAGAAATGTTTACCTTGTAGTTTAAAAACGTGGGGACATTTTGCTGTTGAATTTAGCTAATCTTTTAGATCAATCGCCATTCACAAAACTGCAATAACATATTATTAGGTATAGTATATAATATATATGATAGAACGTCGTGCCATAAGTATGCATAATAAGAACTGGGACCACCTGAGATTTCAGCTCAGTCACACTTAGAAATTACTATGATATGCTATCTTTATTTTAACACAATGAATACTGTACATGAACTGCTGACCATACCTTTTACAAATAAATGTAGATTTATTTCATAAAACACTATTATTTTACATAATAAAAAAAAAGATTTATAATTTGTAAACCTTTTTTTTTTTCAATAAAAAAACAGTTAAAAAAATCTTTTTTGGGGCTGCAGGCAAACATATTTAACTTAGTGCAACTTTTATATAGATTTTCTTGTTGTGAAATTGATTTCACGATCTACTTTCTCCTAACTTGTCATAGCTGTGGTCAGGCAAGGCGAACTTTGTACAGTACAAATAATTTAAAAAAATGTAAGTTTCTGTGCAAAGTCTGGTTCTTCACCCAATATTCCTCTGAATCTGTCTCATTAAATGTACTCTCCAGTATATGCTGGTAAGAGTCATAAACTTGATAATCTCTGCTTTTCTGTTTTTTTGAATTAATACAGTTGGCAAAAGAAGCACCCCAAGTTCATTCCTCAACACAGTTTCACATTATGCTAAAGTATTTTTCGCTCCCTGTTGTCCTGTTTTATTGAACAGGCATAATTTACATTTAACACCCTTGGCCATGTGGCAGAGTTTCGAAACTAAGTAACATTTTGTTCATTTACGCAAAATAAAGCTCTTCATTAGACAATATATGCCTTCTTCTCTGTTATTACCTTGCCATTGTAAATACTTTGGGAGCAATTAAACATGTAAAGTACCCAATTTTCCGTCTTCGGCTTTTCGTCCCGAACTCTATCTGCTTGTTGCACACATTTCCCATGTACTAATTAAAGTAAATCAATGACACAACTCCTTAAAATGGCAGCGTGGCATGTGTCACAGCCATCAGTGGGCAACAAAGGAGGCTCTTAATTATTTTGTCCATGCCTTTTTCTGTAAACAGGTTGTCAAGGTGGCAGACTCAGTGGCCAGTTCCTTAAAATAGGGTTGTCATGCAGGGGAAAAAAATTTTAAAAAAGCAAACAGACACGCAGACAAGTACGCAAATACTGTCCTCAAACTGAAAAGTAATTGTACCACGACAATGACAGTGAAAGTGTTTAAGTGTGACAGTCCCTCTACTCTTCAAAAGTGCAGCACCCCTTATCCATCACTGGCTCTGGGGAACAATTTATTGGACGCTGACAACCATAACTTATGCTCAGGATATGTTTTTTTTGTTTTGGTTTTTTGTTTTTTTTTCCTGACGTAAGCTCTCCTCTGTGCCACGTTTTGTTTGGCAAAGCCTGACTATGAAGATTGTGATTTAAAGCCTGAAATAAGCACATATATCTTGATCTGTTTGGTTTTTCTAAACCATTGGCTCTTCTCTTCAGCCTCCCATCTTAGCATGAGTACGCTTTAGTGTTGTTATGGAGACTGATGGGCAAGAAGCAGAGCAACTTCTTTCCTGCCTTGCAATTATTGTGCTATCCCTTGCTGCAGTCTGAAATGAAACATCTTTGTACTATAAATATGAAGCATCACAGTGGGATCCAGTACAGTGGATCAGTGTTTAGTGGAAATGATAACAGATGAATTGTTGGTGGGTTGGAGGCATGCCCCAGCCATGGCAAATGCCTCATACATGCTAGCACTTAAACATGCTTATTCGTTTAGTGTTTCCCTTAACACTCATTCACAGAGTTTCCATAAACACGTAGTTGCAACTGAAGAATTTAAAACTGGCTTTGCCTACTGTGTGGAAGCCAAGCAGGGAAGCTCCAAGTATGTCACTGTGGATGGATGGATGCCTGGATGGATGGATGAATAGATGAATGGATGAATGGGCACCTAAACATGTTTGTTTTCCTAATTGTTACACTGGCAATACTAAGCACCTACTAATTCTTACTTTATCCCCCATGCGTGCAAATGCAGTTGAATCAAATGGCTAATGCAGTCCAAAAATAGTGCTGCTGCTAGTGTTGGAAAAAAAAGAACTGTCAGTCTCTTTATGTCTGATCATGTGCTTTTATGCGCTCTGACACGTAGAGGAGAGGGCTACATTAGTGTGTATGGGATTAAAATCAATACATAATCACTTCCCTGTCAGCACAATGGCACTATCAGGGGTAGACCAGCCCTGCACACCAGCAATTTCAGGAAAAAAGAAAAAAAAAAAAACCTGGTTTATGCTGTTTTTGACCTAGAAAAACTGATATGGGGGTGGGACACTGAGTAGCTAAGTCCGAGAGACCTAAGAAAAAAGACAACCAGAATACCTTTCTTCTCCAATATGTTAGCTGGCATTAATATCTTCTTAGATCTGTCTGTGTTTCCTCTGCAGGCTGAAGGTTGGTGTTGAAATATTTACTGTCCAACAGACAGAATGGCTACCGCCTAACTCCAAATGACATGAAACAGGCAGCACAAGCAATGAGTTACTGACGGTTCCTGCATGGATTTATGGAATAATTGTAAATGCGGTAGCTATACAATGAATTTACATAGAAAATCTTTTAAGATGTATTGCTTTTTACCCACACGC
Organism: Tetraodon nigroviridis; assembly: GCA_000180735.1. Taxonomy (NCBI): domain Eukaryota; kingdom Metazoa; phylum Chordata; class Actinopteri; order Tetraodontiformes; family Tetraodontidae; genus Tetraodon; species Tetraodon nigroviridis. Next base: position 388,113 of record CAAE01014607.1, read on the forward strand.
TTGCTGTGCAGACGGATACAAAAGTCTAGTCTTCCAGTAGTGGATGAAATGGAACCTCTTTTTTCTTTTTTTTTTTTTGCTGTATGGTGATACAAATAGTAGCCAATTACTACAGAACCAGGGTTGATATAGTTTAGGTAAGGTCTGTGAGGATTTTTCAAGTGTTTTGTTCAAACACAATATTCTGTTGAAAAACCACAAACCTTTTTAAAGACCAAGACTTATTCTTGTGCTGAAAAGAATGCAATGCCTTTTGTCAATCTATGAGCTCTATATGCTTATGTATAGCGTTTTTTCCTGTTTGACAAAACCACACCCAGATGCTCTTAGGAAAGGAAAAAAAGGGGGGAAAAAAATCACATCTACGAATGTCTTGCTTTGGAAGTTGTGTATACTTGAAAGATCGGTATGGAATTAACTTCAGGGGACTCCTGGGCGTGATTAATGAGATTACAGTTAGTGGGAAAACAACTCTAAAAGCCGGTTGTATTTCCAGACACGTTTAATATGTGTCACTCCAGGAGCGCTGCTCCTCAGACACAGTCTCCAGGGAAAAGGTTGTGGTGAGACTAATGTGTTTAGGGAGGAAACAACACGAGTGTGCCAACATCCCCATCTCTAACGCATATGTTTAAGAGGCTCTAGAGCCAGGCTGCACCACCAGGAACCTTCTGTCAACCAACTTTTATTTGTGGACTTTTTGCAGGTGTAATTCTTTCTTTCTTTCTTTCTTTCTTTCTTTCTTTCTGCTTTTCTTTTCAGCTGTCATTTATCTGTTTCCTTGGAACTTCAGAGGTGTTTTGTTGTTGTTATTGTAATCCGACAATGCGACAAGCTGAGAATAAAACCCACAGACAATATTCTTCCTACAATTGAGTTTTTGTGCCCATGGCTGAACTACAGCTGCATTTGCTTCTGCCATGTCCCTGAAACTTCCGTGCATCATGGAAAGGGAAGGACGAACTGTACTGATTTAAAACAGGTGGAAAACAGTGGCCGTCCTAATCCCTCTTTTTATCAGAGGAGGAGAGAAGCTTTTTACCCCTATGGGAGGTAAGGAAAGAAGGAGCTATTTCATGCTTCAGCGACTCTACTGTTTTTTATGAAGATTTTTTTTTTTTTCCTTGTCCCCACCCTCTTCGTGCACAAATCTGTGCACACACACTCACAGGCACACGCACACACACATTCCAATCCATATATGCAGACACTTTTTGAAGGTGTTTTTTTTTTTTTTTTATAATTAGGGTCTGTCTACGACTGTCTTTTCTCTCTGTAATTTAACTTTAAGAAAGATAAGACACCAAATCTCAGGCAAAAACGAGGTGCACTTTTTTTTTAACTGTCTCACATTTTCTTCCTTTAACAATTGGCAAACATTCCCAGCATAAATGTTCTTATTGCCTGACTGCACACTACCATGCTCCCATTTATGGAGCATTACTCACATAATTATGTTTCCTTTCATTCCGTCAATCAATTTATCTGATACTTTATTCACTTATCTACCGTGTTTGCAGAAAATGTAGACATAATGGCAGCTTTTAAGGCAGAACTATACTCGATTAACCTCATGCATCATCCCGGGCTGTGTGAAAACATGCAGCTTATGCTAAAGACAGCCAATGCAGCAGCGTGTATTAAGGGTTTATAGAATATCCCTCTCACTGTTTAACTTCTGAGATTAGGGGACATGAGTGATTAGAAAAAGCTTTGAAGCAAAGTTACAACTTCTGGTGTTTCCACTGAACTGGGTTGGAATACGTAAGGCCGGCTTTGGCAGCACAGCAGCATAGCTCACCACGTAAATATGAAAACACTGGGCCTCAGAGGATCACTTCAGACCGCTCCTTGTGAAATAATTGGACCAAAACGGTGACACAGCTATGCCTGTTCCTGTATGAAGGTGACTCTTTTATTGCTGCTACAAAAGCACAAACCAGGTGGTGACTGGAACCGTTCAATTACTTAAAGCGAAACGAAGTAAGGTCAAAAGTTTTTGTGCTGGTTCCTTAGCTGCTAGGCTAACTCGTAGTTAAGGGTGCTGAAAGATGTGTTCAGTTGACGGACAAGTGTGACATCTTTACCACCTGAAAGTGTTTTAATTCACCTCCTTTATTCCAGCCGTGTGCTCTGTGTCTTGTTTCCTTATTATCACGTGCGAAAGCGCTTACCTGAGTATTGCTGAGGTAAGTCTGCCGAGTAAACGCCAACTATCAAATCAGACTGGTGAATAGAAACAGCACCTACTGGTCAGACTAGGTGGCTTAATGTGAATAAAAGCCCTAAATAAACAGGTTGATATTATTCTTTTTTTTTTCCTTATTTGCTGTTGTTTTGGTGCCTGTGGAGGCACAAAGAAAGGACAGAGGAGATTGTTGCCTCTACAGAGACACTTGTATTGGGAGACATTTTCCCTCGTGTATTAACTCAGAACCTTCGAATCCCAGTCTTAGAGCCACAACTTGACATTCTTTAGTACAAGTGCTGTTGTGTTGCAGGCAGATTTTGGGGCCGATGGCAGGACCTGCACCATGTGCAGGAGGGGGGATGACTTCCTTTGTAGTCAGAACACCTTCAAACATCTCTCACAAAAACAATTACCGTACCATCTGCAGCATGCCCCTCTCACAGAACGTCAGCCTCCTTTCACTCACCTCTCTCCCACACACACACACACACACACTCCAAAGAACTAGGTAGGTCAATGTGAATTAAAATGGAAGAACATAATTGCTTTAATAGTCTCTTCTCGTTAATAATCTCTTCAGTGTTCTTTTTATGTTGAGCCCTTTTTCTGCATTTTATTTTATCCAGAGTTCACCTCAAAATAATGATTTGAAGAGATGTGTCACTGCTTTACTTAAAAGAAACTGCGTTCAACCACTTAGCTATGAGTACACGACATGTTATAATATGTGAATATAACACAGTGACATTATATAATAATCATATTAGATTTGATAACAAATTCAGAATTGTAATATTCCTTAACCAGTTTAAAAAAAATAATACAAAGTATTTTAACGTGTAGTTGGATCTTATTTTACACCACACCTGTAACTTTTAGCTTACATTATTCAATGTTTGAAAAAAAGAAAAAAAAAAAAAAAAAAAGAAAAAAAAATCACAAAAAAGGTCTTTTAGACTGTTTAATGCATATTTCCCAGATTGGCAGTAAACAACATAGATTGTATTTGATTTAAAATACAAGTGCCAGCAGATGCATTAGAGGAGCCATTTAAGCTGAGTGAAAAGTTTAAGTGTTTTTTGCGATGCTTTAATTGAGCGGACTCAAAGAAATGACTTCTATTTATAATAGCAAACAGTCAGAACAGTCTTTTCTCGTGAAGCAACACAAGTGTGGGAGAAATGGTCTGCAGACTTGTGTGGCTTGAAGATCCGCATCCATGGGAATGAGAGGGCGCTGCGCTCTGCTCAGGGCGGCAGCATTAACATCATTTCTGCTGCCTGTCTGAACAAATTCCTATTGTTACATAAAGTCCTCACAGAAGCACGCTGAATTCAGAGGATCACCAAATTTCCAAATCACAAATGAAACCCATTTGTAGTGCAGTGAATGAGTTCAAATAATTGTCCCCTTGCTAAATTTAAAGACCTATTAGGGACTGTGTATTTTTCTATTCTTTCCTTCCCTCTATGCCAACAGTTCAGAGGACAGAGCTGGAAATGGGTCAGAAATATGAAGCGTGACTGATTAGATCTGATGGGAACAGATTTTGTTCATCTATTTATTTATTTTTACAAATTAACCCAACAGAGGGTTGTTTCACTCGTGTTTTATTCAGAATTTCTAAATCTGAGGTCATGGTTTCAGCACAGTGATTACCTGTAGGAGCAGGCTGACTCATTCTGCCCTTTTGTCTCACAGGTACCCCGGTTACTCGGGTAACAGCGACAGATGCCGACGATCCTGTGTACGGGAACAGCGCTAAACTCGTCTACAGCATCCTGGAGGGCCAGCCTTATTTCTCAATAGACCCCAACTCTGGTAAGGCGTCCTCCTAACTCTGTTTCACATTTTTAAACCTTGACCTCTGTGAGGTTCTTTGGTTCTTCATGAAACCTGGCGGGGTAAAAGCAGCACCCACAGGAGACGGCGATAAATTCAGATAGGCTGGGAAGGTAATTCTGCAACGACCGGGACTCCACAAACTCTGAAACAGCCAAAGCTCTTCTACCTCTTCTATGCTGTATATGATCACCATTGGTGATATCCCATCAAATATGACACGAGTTTTCGGTATGGCTGGTAAATGTCTGGCTCTAACTGCTGGAGAGCGTAAACACATTATTCTATAGCATGAACAAATGCCAGGAGGACAAAACATAAAAAAGTGAGCTTTGAAGTGAGACCCTGTTTAAGAGCAGGATGATTTCAGCAGACCAGACGATTCAACATTTTAGGCAGCTTATTTTTTTTTATATATTCTGCTTGAATGTATATGAGCAGACAATGTCACAAAGGCCAATGTGTAGTTTTAAAGTATGTCGAAACAAACAGCTCAGCAACCAATATATCGGAACTCTTCCCCAGCTTTATGTTTGGGCCTTTCCTCGGGATATTATTGTGGTTTGCTTTTGAATTTGTGTATTTGTTATGAAGGAAAAAAAAGTCAGAAGAAAGAATAATTGAAAGCAGTTATCCTGCCTAAAAAAGAAAATAACAAATTAGGAACAAGTCAGAAGATGGCATAAAAATAATAAGAATAGCAGAATTAGGTAAACGGATGAAAAAACGACATCAAATAGGCCAAATCATTTGACTATTTGTCAGTTTTTATCGTCTGGCTTAAGGCTCAAGGCTCATACATCCTGCTGACCATTGATTTGTAGAAAGAAGCATATTTGATGGAGCCAGCAGATATTTGCTAATATTCACAAAAAATGATGTTTTAATATGCATGGTAATTGTTTCTAGATTCATACAGTATGTGCATGTCTGGCTGTTGTGGATTTTCCATATTCTACAGAGGTCACAGAAAATATTCTCAATGTCTTGCTGCCAAACATCCAGTTAAAATGTGTAATTTTTCTAAAACTGCAAGGTTAAAATGTGTAAATTTTCTAAAACTGCAAGAGGAGGGTTTTTTTTATTTTTATGTTCCCCAAGAATGAAAACATACACATAACTCTTCCGTTGTTTACAAGTATGTAAATGTGCTCCATCATTATTCCACCAAGACAATAGGGGACGTTATTGAATGCACACTAAAAGGGGGATGACTGCATTTGTAATGGCTGTAAGAAAAAACAACACAAAAAAAAAAAACTGCAGTGGAAGAACAGGACCTCAGGTAAGTCAGCCCGTCTGCTGGCTGAAGTGCTGCTTGCTGTTAACTAGGCCACACTAGGGCCATTTCTACCACCCAAACACAAACAAGTTTGTAAAACTGCCAAAAGAGTGCATCGCTGGGGGCAAAAAACTAAAAACCTGTAGTTGTAGTTAAACTGTAATCATAATCTGAAATGGTGCAACCATATGGAGAGAAGAAACACCGAGTAAAGGATGACCACCCAGCAGATCATCTGAGGCAAACAGACCAAGACAAGCTGACACAGTCAATAAATGTAATAACTAATTACCTGAAATTAGGAATGGGGGATGTTGCTCACAGGTCGATTGCAATCTGTAAAATGAAATCGTCCTGGTTCATGTCCTGACTGCACAAGGACAGTCTGGCATTCGCCTGCAGCAGCATCAGGAAATACAGGCCAAACTCGCAGACAAACAAGGACAAACTAGTAATGTGACACATCAGGGTGAATAACTCGGTCAACTGACAAAAGAACTTGCACGGTTCAGGCTGATCCATACTGTCATTATTAACGTATGAGCAGAAATTAGTTAGCAACAGGCAACCTAATGGTAACTGTATCCTTACCAGTGTTAGTAATCACCTTCCATTCAAAGCAGCGCTGGGTTGGACAAATAGTGTTTTTTGTGGGGTTTTTTTTTTGTTTTTTTCCTTCTGACTTTTCAACACGTGTCTGTAAGCAGTATGATTAAATAACGGCGAAGTCACATTAATAAGAAATTAGATGGAAATTGACTGCTCACAATTTGGAAAACACCGCACAATAAACAAGCACCAAGAAGCCGAGTCTCGGAATTCATGTGCATAATGAAGACAAGGACGCAGTTTGACATCAGGCGAGCATTCTTGTCCTCAAACAGACATGCACCGCCAGACGGTAGCTTTCAAACTCTTCTGAATGGAGCATTTCAGGACCAGCGTTCATGCTCCATGTGATTGCCGCACACGTGCACATGGTGGGTTCCAAAGAGCCAGATGTTTTTAATAAATGTTAATGAAAAATAAAAGGTAAGAGGAAAACAACCATTAGAATGCATTTGACACTTAGAACGCCACATTCAATAAATAAATAATCATCATGTCCCAATTCTTCACTTGGTTAATGATTGGTGGGAAAAAGTGGTGCAAATATCTATGGAAATGAATGTTTGTCTATCTTCTCTTTTCAGTGATTAGGAATTAATTTGAATAATTAACGATGATCAACAGAGATGAGTGTCGCTTCCACAGGATGACTGACGAGTGCGTGCGCGTGTGCGTGTATACATGCAAGAAGGAGTTCCTGATGCTTGTTTGTGTTGCTCATTTTGAAATTTGAATTTGTTTGCTTGTGTTAGAGAGAAGATGCTTTCTCGCATGTTGATGGGAGTGGGAGCTCTATTTAATTCATTCATATTTGCACAAAAATTAAATAAGTAAGTAAATATATGGCTAATAAATGTAAAAAAATGTAAATATATGAAAATTACTTAGTGATAAAATGGAGAAACAGAGATTGCTAGCGTGTCTTTACATTTGTCACACTTTTTTTCCTTTTTTGTCATTATCTTTTATATGAAGATCATATATTAAGAGCATGTTAAATAACTATAAAAAAAATAGATATAAAAGTTATAAAATAAATAAAAGAATGTTTAGTGATTATATCAAAAATATCTGATTGATCCCTTTGCCCTGCTAAAACATTACTTTCATTTAGTTATTTCATTATAGAAAAATGTTTCCATGTATGTTTCTGTGACGACAGGCACCTTTAACTACCTCCAAACTTCTTCAAACCTTTTCTAAAATAATACAACTTATTTCATCTACTAGTTCCACGCTTTTCTGTGCCGATAAGCTAATGATATCTTGCCACTGTGGTCCCATTCTTTTTATAAAGATAATAGTCTCATCAGGAGATTCTAAACGTAGGTTCCTGAGTAATGGACTCCATTACCACATTGCTGTGAACCTTACTGCTGCTGGTACACACTTCTAACAGTTTCCATATTAACACATAGAAGACCACAGTTAAAAAGAGATATTTAAAACAAATTTCTTTCAAAACATTCTTAAGAGATTCAGACAAAAAACAGACTTGTAACAAAGCCCATCTTCATCTCATTTACATGCTTTCAATATATCTGACTGGCTAGGAGTTTCCACTGCACATCATACAGATTACTTAGAAAGCACTTTTATGTCTGAAGGTCATTTTGGTTGGCTGCATGGTAAACTGAAATGACATTGGCTCCAATGCCTGTCTGTTTTATCAGGAGTCAGTAACTGATGTGGCTTTGCTCTGTTGAATAATATCATCCATAATGTTAATTGTATCAACTCCTGTCAGGATTATTGCTGAGCTACGGTGTACTGTCAAAGATGTTTATGTTTGAATCAACACATTGACTGTAATTTGCAGTCAATATTTGGAAAATTTATAAATAAAAATCAGTAAGGATAGTTACGGAAGAGCAAAGAAAGGCACAGAGGAATCTCAAACTTTTTGTATCTGATGAGTCAGAAAAGGACTTTTTTTGTGTGCTTGGGAACAAAGTTTTTGTTTGTTCATCTTCAATCTTCCCACCCTTGTTAGAAATTCTGTCATTGTTTATTTTTCAAAAAGAAAGCATTCAATTGTTCCACACCTCTCCTCTCAGAAATGTTTCCTTGAGAATAGAGCAAAGACAATAAACACCGTAACCCCTCCAACGTTTCTCGTCAAAGTCGAGCATTC
>CAAE01014608.1:7449-130723 GCA_000180735.1 Tetraodon nigroviridis
CCCCCACTTCTCCTACGTACTCGCCCACGAGTCCTAAAGGTTCCACTTACAGCCCCACGTCACCTGGGTACAGCCCCACCTCCCCCACCTACAGCCCGGCCATCAGCCCCGACGACAGCGATGAGGAGAACTGATGTGCGTCGGGCGAGGAGGGGCGGGAGCTGACGGAGCGCCTGCAGCTGCATGTCGAATCACCTGAAGGACAAACCAGCGGACGAGTTCGGAGGACAGCGCTGACCCCGTGACCATCGGAGCTTTTCTTTCACCACAAGAAACTGAAGACTTAAACTGATTTTTGCCTGAAGAAAACAAAGGCTGCCTTTTGAAATACTTTGGCTTTTTTTTTTTTTTTTTTTAAATTCACGCAGGAGGGTGGAGGTCAACTACAAAGCCCAGAAGAGGAGGATGTCGACACATGAAAGGAAACGTTCCTTTTTAAACTTTATAGTACGTCCAGTCCTCTAAATGTTTTGTGTATAGTCATTAAATGAGAATATTGCCAAAAGTTTTTTTGAGGAGTGGGTTAAAATAATTACAAAGTATAAGCTTGCAGGATTTAGATGATCCCTTGAATAAAGGAAAATAAGTTGATTCACTCGATAGGCGGATCTGGCTTGCAGTTATCGATCATCACAAAGGTGGAAACTTGAAAGATGTCATGGAAAAAATACCCCACCAGCTTGTTTTTCAATTCATTCTAACTTTTTATATAGCACTTTTCACACATAAAATGCCAGGCCAAGTGCTGTCCGTGTTAAAAAGGTACACACACTCACCTAAAGTTAAGAAAGTTAAGGGCCGTCCCAACCAGGTGTAGCTCCAGGTGTGAAGGGCCCCCATCCTGAGGAAACCACTGGAGCCACATCATAGAAAAAGAGCAAATATTAATATAATTAGGTAAGCGGAATAAAAGAGTGTAACAGGATGCTAGGAAAGATGGAATATTAACAAGAATAAGGACAATTTATTGAGTAATATTGAAAAGCTAATATAAAAAAGTGGGTCTTAAATCCCGAAACGAATTACTTTTACTGCCGCATTGAGGTTATAAGGTCACGTGGCTGCTTTTTTACATGACTCGATCCAGTTTCTGTTAGGCTGTAAAAAAATGCAAACTTTTCTTTATCTCACGCTTTTATTTAAATGCCGTTTTCAAATTTCTAGAATAAGATGATAACGTGGGTATTCTCACTCCTCCCTCTTCGTCCACTAGTGATTTCTGCAATCAGTGTTTGATTCTCCACCAGTGTATTTACCTGCGACAAGTGGAATTGTACTGGTTAGACTGGGACTCCTGATTGGAAATTGTGTCCAGTGAATTTTGTTGAGATTATTTGACATGTTAACATTACACAACTTTAAATTGATGGGTCTGCATCTTCTGGCCTATTAAGACTAAGCAAATATGGTTTGTGCACTAAAATCTTGTGTGTCCAGCAGCTGGTTTGTGTCCTCGACGCGTCATCAGGGTGAATGTGTTGATCAGTAAGGGCTTTGTGTGCGTCCGAGGGTGAGACAGGGTGACAAATGACGCAACGTGTTCGGGCAAAGTAGTAGTTTCATTTGAATTCGCTATTGTATGTATATATTTAAAAAAAAAAAAAAGAAAAATCATTTTCCTGTTCTGTAACTTTGTTCTGTTTTTTGACTTTGAAAAAGACAATAAAAAGTTTCATTAAAAAAATGTCCCTTTTATTTGGTTTGTAAATAGAAATTTAGAAGAATTCTTTATACTGTTTAAGTTAAAATTATACATTATATTAATCAGTTTTTGCAGAATTCATTTTTCACTATGACCTTTTTCTCTCCTGCCACCAGATGGCGACAGAGCTCCAGCAAATTATCTTTATTTTTCTTTTTTAATGATAAGAGCAGAATAAATAAACACAAAATACTACTGACAAGTAAACCTCTGCCTGAACATGTTTGTTTAGGGTAAATAAAGCTGTTGATTGAAACACAGGCTATCATTTTATTTTATTCTATTATATTGTTGATCGACAGAAACTGAGCAAAGATTCTACAGAACTAAACTTTTCTAAAGTTTGACTACATGAAGAAATGTGGTTACTCAGGACACTGAGTGGCAATCAGGTCCGTCTCATCTGAAGTTTACTTTAGATTGATGCTTCAGCTTGTGGGAATGATTAATCGTACCCTTCCAGTCACGAGCTGAAGCGTCTGGCCGTGTTTGGTTGGTTGCTCTGGTGATACTTACCACATTGCGACAGACTGACAGAGTAAACAGGCACAAATCTGTCATCAAAAAGCCAAAGTTTATCATTTAAAAGGTGGTGTTTAATGGGTTTACACACGCCGTGCTTCACTCAGCAGCTAACAGAGGTGAAGAACTGACCTGTTGCATCAGTTTGGAGCGGAGTGTGTTTTTTCAGGGTTGGTGTGTCTGGTGAGGGGCTGGGCTTCTACTTTCAGGAAGTGTCTGTTGAAAAAGGGTAAGATTTTTCCGAGACAAGCTGGTGCAGCTTCTGCCACTCGCCCTCTGCTCAGGCGTGTTGCGTCCCACCACCAGCTGACTCTACAAGGTGAGTTTTACACTTTTAACAGCCCTATTTCCTTGATTTCACCCAAGCTTCTTCTCAGTGCCAAGGTCACCCACCTCCAGCCAGCTTCTGTTCGTCTGTAACATTCCATTCTCCTGGAATCTGCTGAGGAATCTCTCAGTGGGAAAAGGCTTCACTGTGTGTTTTGGCTCAAACGCTGCTGAAATCAGAAGAGACCAAACCTGCAGTTTCCCTGAGTCTGATGGGCTCCACAGACCCATCCATCCGCAGATGTTGCTCAACTTCCTGATTTGTTGGGTGTAGGTTTGAGACACTTTGATCTTGGTCTTTTTTACTTCTCTGTGTTGGTTTCAGCCGGTCTGGTTGCTCTGCACTTTCCATCATTTCAACACTGAGCCCGAGGGGAAAAAAAGGACAGGTTGGGCCATTTTTAAACTTAGGTAGTTATGCTAACAATTTGTCCAATCCTAAAAATAAATATTTATTGTGTCAGAACGTGGGTGAACTTGGGCGAGGCTGCACGTGTGGTTCAGCAGAAAAAACCTCTTCCTCCCTGTGAAGCCGAGGTTCAGACAGGACTGGAGGAGGAGCAGCTAACTTAGCATCTTTAGCTTTAGCCAGAACCCGACTCTGCTCCCCCGCCCACACACACACACACACACACACACACACCTGTCCACAGTCAGGTAGGCTTTCATCGGGCCAGCTCCAGTTACCCACCGCCTAGAAGCCAGGTGATCTCAAACACCCCCCCCATCTCTGCGCCCCTTCCGACCTCACGCGCTCACACACACTCCAGTGGACACACAGAATGGAGCTGGACACACACAGCATGCCAGGGGTACCAGAGGAGATCATGCAGTTAAGTGGAACGGAACTATTTTTCTCTGACTTTTCACCCGAGGCGTCGGAGCGCTGTAACGTTGATCGGAGGCCCCTCCAGGGCCCGGCCCGTCACTCCTCCTTCCGTCCTGAACTACCACCTTATTGTTCAAAGGCTTTCATTTCTGGGCCAATGTCAGATTTCCTGAAAGGTAATCAGTCAGACTGCTGGTTTTCTGTTTGTTGGTGGTAAAAGGACAGCTGCAAGAAGGTTGGTGCATCATCAACCTGCAAAACTCTTCATCCTTTAGCATTCAGCTCTGAACAGGACAAAACTTGCGCTTCTTCCTGTCGAGACCGAGTGTGGTTGTGAGTTTAACGCTAACGACACCCTGGTTGGTGGTTTGGCCACGTCTGAATCTGGGTCGCAGGTTTCTAGCGCCTCCCCCATGTTTCCGCCCGTTCTGCCTCTAAAAGCATTTTAAGATGACACAAACGACCTGAAATAACACCTGTTCAAGGGTTGGCTGAGCCGCCACCCGGAAGTCCCTCCAGAAGCCTGTAAATGAACATTTGACGTGGAACTCTGACTTCCAGGGGACCTGATTTTAAAACTAGCCTGGTTCCGATGATGACAAGACGTCACATGACCTCTGGTTCCTCGAACCAATCCCAGCACGGAGCCCTTTGACACATTCACACTTCCTTTTTCAACCCACGTCTTCCCCTTCGTTTGCGTCCAACCGACAGAAAGCGAGTCCTTGTTTTAAAAGTCCTTCCTCCTTTTGGTCCCGACAGCATGCTCCCCTTAAAGGCGGCGCCAGGCCAGTTCGGGGCGGAGGCCCGGGCCCCGGGCCTCCAGGTGTGGAGGGTGGAGAAGATGAAGGCGGTGCCGCTGGACCCCCCAGAGGTGGGCTCCTTTTTTAACGGGGACTCGTACCTGGTGCTGGACAACCGCGGCGAGACGGGAGCCGACATCCACATGTGGATAGGTGAGACCAGGGCGACGTCCTAGTTTCAGGAGGAGGAGGAGGAGGAGGAAGATGGCGGGGCTTCAATCCTACGCGGGCGGTGTCAGTGTATTCACCTGAACCTCTGTCCTCCGCTCACGCTCTTACACACCCTCCGAGAGGCCGACAATCCACCCGTCAGCGACGACACAGCGCTGACCCGCAGCGTCGCCGTGTGGGGAGAGAGGCTGGATGGAGGGATGACGGAGGGGGAGGACGGTTTCAGAGCGGAGGCCGTTAAAAATTCAGGAGGGCTGTTACGGCCGTCGAGCGTGGCCCTTGTTTTCCAGCATGTGTCCAGTGCTTGGGTAACACTAAGATGCCTCTCAGCGTCTTCACCTCCCTCCACCTCCTCTTCTTCACTCCCTGCTCCTCTGCTCCTCATATTGTGACACGGTGACCTTCCTGGTCTCATCCATTATTCGGTTCCCCCTTGGGCGACCTGTTCCTTCCGAGTGTTGTGACCTTGCTGCTGCTGTGTGTGACGGAGGAACGTACGAAGACTCCCGGGATCCAGCCTCACGAGTCGGAGACGGAAAAGAAGAGAGATCCAGTTGTTGATCACTTTCCCTTTGTCGCAGGGGAGAAGTCGACCGGAGACGAGCAAGATGGCGTGCGCCATGCTGGCCATCCAACTGGACAACTTCCTGGGTGGGGAACCCATCCAGCACCGACACGTGCAGGGCTACGAGACCCCAGAGTTTATGGCTCTCTTTCCCAGAGGGGTCAGCTACAAGGTGGGGCTCTCGCGTTTCATTTGCTGCGTGTTTTTTTATTGCACAAACAAAAGAAAAGAACCAGGAAGGTCGTCGATGCAGTGGCTGGTTGCCCCCACAGGAGGGCGGTGTAGAGTCGGGCTTCAGGAGGTCCCAGACCTCCGGGACCGTGCACAGGCTCTATCAGGTCAAGGGGAAGCGCAACATCCGTGCCAAGGAGGTGGCCCTGTCCTGGAGCAGCTTCAACAAGGGCGACTGCTTCATCCTGGACCTCGGAGAGGTGAGGGAAACACAAAACCCACCAAAGACCACCTGCTGGGCGTGATCCCCACCTGGGCCTCCGTCCCACAGACCATCGTGTCCTGGAGCGGGTCAAAGGCCAACATCTTTGAGAAGCAGAAGGTGCGGGAGATCGCCTCCCTGATCCGAGACGCGGAAAGGCACGGCAAGGCCCGGATCATCGACACCAGCGAGGGCGAGGAGCCGGAGGAAATGCTCCAGGTGGAGAAAACGCCGACCCGAGGGAACGTTTGGGTTGTCATGGACGTGTTTCATGTGGGTATTTTTGTGGGGACAGGTGCTGGGACAGATGCCAGAGCTGCCAGAGAGCACGCCAGAGGACGACAGCAAAGCAGACACCTCCAACTCTGCCTCGCTGTATAAGGTACACCCACACCTGTTCCAGATTCCTCTACAGCTTTCTAAACGAATCACTCAATAACAGCACTTACCTGCAACCCTGGGTCTCACAGGTGTCTGATGCCACAGGTTCCATGACGATGACCAAGATCTCAGACAAAAGCCCGTTTGGGATGGATCTGCTGGTTCGCGACGACTGCTTCATCCTGGACAACGGAGCCAACGGAAAGATCTTTGTCTGGAAAGGTGAAGCCAGCCTTTTTTAATCTGCAATCGGTGTTCATAAAAACAGATTTAGCATCCTGATATAACCTGACGGCGTGTGATGATCAGGTAAAGGTGCTAATTCGGAGGAGAAGCAGGTGGCGCAACAGATGGCAGATAAATTCATTGACCAAATGAAATATCCCCGAATGAAAACACAGGCAAGTAGAGACAGCTTAGTGCTTGGATTAACGCTAGATCTTCGCAGTGAGCAGGAAGAGCTGACGTGCTTCTGTGTTGCAGGTGGAAATCCTGCCCCAAGGAAAAGAATCCATCATCTTCAAGCAGTTCTTCAAGAACTGGAACTAAACCTGGTGGTTTTGGTGACGTCCAGCACTGGCATTAATCTAGATACATTCCCTTCCGATGCATTTGTGTAGCACCGTGCTGGCGGAGCTCATTTTAGACGGGAAAATATGCGATGCCACTTTTTTTTTATGCAAAACCCACAGTTTCCTGTGCTGGGATTAAATAATAAAGCCTTTTCAAATTCGATTTTTAGACAGAAAATAAACCTGAACATGCAGCTTGTGTACAAAGTAGTTGTTTGGGGTTTTTTTTTAAACTCTTTTTAAAGGTTTCAGCTTTGAAATAGACCCAAACGTGACCGTAAACCTCAACATTCTCAGCTGTTAAAGCAGCTGAAGTTTTTATGAGATTCACCTCTCTTATTGCACGTTTAACCCCCAAATTAAATGTTTTAAACTCCAACCCACTGAATAAAACCCATGTTCTAAAAATATTTGACCTATTCCTATAAGGCCAACACATTAGGAGTGATTTGTTTACCAGAATATTATTGTGAACCTAAACAGTCTTTTAGGTACTACATCAACACTGTGAGACACATGTCAAAGGTCACCTCTTCTTCATGCTATTTTAAGTAGAACAATAAAACAAAGAACTGGCGTAAAAGCTTAACTTTAATTCAAAAATGGAGGCCTACCTGAGAAACTTTAGACAGGTAACTCCAGGCAGTTTGGCTGGAGCTTTTGTACTTAGTTTGTCACAAAACTGGTGACGACCGCCTTTAAATTCGATGGCAAAATTAGTTGCCATGTTTACAGTTAGGTTGTACTCGCACAGCTGGTCGTAAAAACCCAATTTTAGGTGTTTAAACGCCATTTTTAACCGGTCAAACTGTGGCCACAACAACGCGCAGGAGCTAGCTGTGCTAAGATAACGGCTGCCTTGCTAACCTAACTGTAATATTTTATAAATATTACCAACAATAGTATTTTTTTGTTGTAAAGTGTTTACTCGGAACCAATTTTTATTTTATATCGACGTCATTGTCGGGAGGAACAACTACTCTAAATACGATTCACAGTATATATTTAAACTAAATAGCAAAAATAATGTCAAATCAGACCTACTTATTTACTTTTTCATTTTAAACCAGTCGTACTGCACACGTTGGTATATAGAATGTTTGTTTGTTTCGTCTTAATTACGGTTTTCAAGACGTTTTAATAAAATAAACACACACTTACCACGGGGCTCCCATGAACCCGCAGTACCGCGTGTCGCCACTGGGCGTCGCTGGGGCACCACAAACATGATTTTATTTCAAACGCTGAAAAAAGTGCAGATTTTTATATAAAAATTAATAGTATTTGATCATGAATCACTTCAGTTGATTTTTTTTATTCCCTTACATTTTTAATTAATCAAATTTCCAAAAACTGGCAGCATTTATTGACAAATGTCACTGAAAACAGTCAGTGAGACGAGTGTCCCCTTCCACCAGTAGAACAGTCAAATTCACCTTTCCAAAATCCTACTCTGAACTTTGACCTTTCCTGACCCTCAGTGAAATAAAGCTGTTGTTACATTTTTAACCATCAGAGAATCATAATTCAGGGCCCTGAAGAAAGGAAGGCAGCAGAAGAAAGTCACAGCAGCGTTTCTGAACCCGTCTTCTATCTGTGGTAAATCATTTAAATCCAGTGTCTTCAGGTCTTCTGGCCTCCACTCATTCGACACTCATCTTTCACATATTTATTTTACTTATTTTTGTCACCTATAGCTCACACAGCATGCTTTTTTTCTATTCTCTGGTGCTTATCTCATTCTACATCATCAACATCGTTCCCTCTTTCTTTCTGCTGGGTTATTGGTTCAAACTTGTTAAAAATAAAGACAAAAAAACCAGTGATTATAGACAAACACTGTTAATCTTTAGAATTTTTATTTTCGTGTGAAAAAAAAAAGAAATAAATCATCGCTACACAAAACATACATCCCAAAAATAAGCTAAAACAAAGCAAAAATCTAGACAACAAAAAGTCTTATTGAATATATTGGTTACGGCAGTGTCTAGGAGGAGAACATGATTACATGAAAAAGAAGCGCTGCTAACTAAAGAAGTCGGTCCTAGAAAAACGGATTACTTGATACAAAACTAGTCCCCATGGTGGGTGTTCCAGGTCCAGACCCACTGAGTTTATGTCTAACCTAATCTCTTTTTTTTCTTCTTACCGGGCCCACGACAAGCAGCTTTTTTTTAATCAATCTGTTAGCACAGTAATAGGACAAGTTTGTTAATGTTTGGAAAAATACGAAACATTGTGGTACAAACGTCATAGTGATCTTAACCCTGATAAAAGAGAGACAGATGAACGTACTTTCCCCTGGAATCCACACCGATTGAAGAGTTTCGCTCTTCGGGTACTTGAGAACGCGAGAGGACGAACAAAACCAATCAGAGGAGGACAAAATGTGGCGCCTCAGTCGCTGTCGCTCTTCTCTCCTCTGTGCATCAGCCTCTTTCCACTTGGCAGGACGGGACCCTCGGGTTTATAAGTAGTCTTGGACTTGGTTTTACTGGGAAGACACGCAGGGAAGGTTTGTCATCTGACGGTAAGCGAGCAGGTGGCGCTGAAAGACAGCGAACCCTGGCGGCGTCTTACTTTTCAAGTAAATCCAGACCGTCATTAATCCTCTTTATCATTTCATAGCGTTTGCGACCACGAATCTGCAGCAAAGCAACAGAGAGAGAATTAGACGCAAGCTCTGGAGCGTTCTGTTGAGCTAGCAAACGCTGCTCGCCTGCAGAGTGAAGACCTCCTTGTCATCCTCCTCCGCGCTGGAGGCCGTCCTGGACTTCTTCACGGTGGTGCTGTCAGACGTTGGGGCGCTTTCTAAACGCCAGAACAGAGGTTAGAATGAACAGCGGGGAAGAGAGAACCCCTAACAAGCACAAACATACTGCGCTTTTTGGCATCTTTGGTCTCGGTCTGCATCTTGGTGCTGTTGGCCTCCTCGGTTTTGCGGTCTCTGCCCGGACATGCGCAGACGCGGACTTCAAAGCACCTCCGTCCCAACACGACACCCCTGCAGAGAAGGATCAAGGGTCACAAAGGACCAATGGCTGCACGGACAGCGGCGCGGATGACACGATCGCGTCGTCTATAGACTGAATTACTCTTGAGTTTCCAGGGTCAAGATGGCGAGGATGGGCCGGCGGTTCATGCCCCCCATGCATGAACTATTGCACATAAAACTGAGCAGGATGGTGGTGAATTCGGACCCGAGCTAAAAGGAGGGAAAACGAGGCATTTAGCTTTTGGTCAGGAGGTAAAAAAGGACTAAAAGAACACAAACATGACAGTGGTACCTGAGGGGGCTCGTAGGGGACGGTGACGCTCTGCCGTTTAGTGTGCGGATCTTCGAAGTACTGCGCTCGCTGACTGCCCTCCATCCTGATCAGGTGGCTCCGGTTCTCCGTGGCTGCACAAGAAAGCCGGTTTAAAAGGTCTCCAACCGGAATCGAGGCTGGCGGAAAGCCGCCGTTTCTCTTACAGTCCTCGTTCTGGTGGTGGGGGCACCGGCGCACCACTTCTGCCACGTGCTCCGTCTTCTTGTAAATGGCAGTGGCCCTCAGCATGGCCCCCAGCGGAGGCTCCCTGCTCAGGAGCACTTCCAGCGGACTGGTCTTCGCAAGCTGGCAGTAGAGCTTGTTGAGGCTCTCGGAGTACTGGGGGGGGGAAGACACGCATGTCGTGACCTCTGACCCGTGCGTGTCATCAAAGGCTAAAAAAGTTCAGCTTCTGTCTATAAAAACAGCCCGAAACGACACCGAAAGCTCTCCGAAGGAACAACTGACCAGGACCAGGACTGGGGCCATTTTTAGCCTTCTGAGCACCAGGAACATGTCTCGTCATGTTAAAGCCTCGCGCGGGGGCGGCGGTTTCAAGGAGGGGCAACCTAGCCGACCAACTGTGGGCTGCTGCCGGCTGAATCACCGTGGAAACGTCACTTCCATTGGTTCCCCGGAGCCCCTGGCCCAGTCTGGAGCTTAAAGTTTACCAAGTCGTCGTGATGAACAAGTCGGCACTATGCCGCAACGCTCAGACAGGAAGGGATTTTTTTAAACAAAACTGCAAGGTAAGGATTTATTTACATTTCATCAATGAAAGTAAAAAAATAAAGAATACACTGCATGTTTAATGATCTACAACTGATTTTCCTTTAGAATTTTTTTGTCACTGCCAGATTTAAGGACCTCACAGAGAACGGCGCCGCTAACCTGAGCAGCTGTGAGAACTCTCGATCTTAATTTCAGCTCGACCGAAACGTGGTCTCTAAATCTGAGATCTCAGCCTGGGTGTACTCACGGTGGAGGTGACGGACTTTGCCGTGCCAGACTTCTGAAAACGCAGCTTGAAGTCATACTCTCCGGGGTGATCGGTGGTGACCGGGACGGTGGGGCAGGAAGAGTTAGCGCCATCTTTGTTTGGCAGCTCAGAAGGCAGATTGAACAGATCCTCATCGTAGGGCATGTCCATGAGCTGTCAAGGGAGATCAGATTATATTTAGATGCAGTGGGAATGACTAAAAATCACAAATGGACTTTCTTACAGCCATAGTCAACGATCCGTCCTGCCAGCACTCATTTCCTGAAACTGTTGTTTGGATGGTGGAGATGGAGGGAGCCGCTCTGCAACAACAACAAGTGTAAAGAGATCGCCGCTGGCCTCCATTCAAGACTTCCCTGACTAGAACACAACTTACACATTTTCCCAAAGATCTTGGAAGGTGTCCTGGCTTAAGGGCAGACTGAAAGTTTCCTCTTCCATTCTTTCTCTGAGAGGAGCCTGCAGATTGGAGGAAGGTGGAGACCTGCAAGGAAAAATCAGAGAAAAGATTGCATCATATAACCGTGTGATCAGTTTAAGATTTTTTTTTAAATCTCAGAAATTGGCTTTAAAGATTTCCCCCATGTTTCTTCAACACTTAGTATTTTATGAAGACGTTTCATTGCTAAAATCAACCACCAGCAATCAATCTACAGCTTTGAGTCGCCAGATTTCCAGCGGTCAAAATTAAGTTTGGGACATTTTAGTTTACAAATGTCCGATAATGACAGCAAAAGCTGATCGAATTGAAAAAAAAAAAACATACATCGAATGCTATAAACACAAACAGAAAATCGTCGTAAACGTTCGTAGAATGCGCGCTCCTAGCTGTTAGCTTTAGCCAGCGTCCATTTTCTTTCAGGCCTCACAATGATTTCGATTAGCGTTCAAATTTTTATTAACCTCGTCACTAAAACGTTAGAATACGCTTAAATATGACTACGGTCTAATGGTATGTAAAAGTGTTTGCCTTGCAATCAACTTTTACGTTAGTTTTTGTGCGTTCGCGTTAGCGTAAGTAGCTAATTTGCGGTACGGCTATTATTAGCTAAACTACCGAAAAAACTTGATTTATCGAATATATCAGAAAAGTACCGATTCTTTGTTTTGTAAAGCGTTGTGTGGCCACTGTGCTACCTTGCCAGTCCCGCTGCTGCTATCCGATAGTTGTGAGTCACCGATGGGAGACACCAAAAAGGGGTTTAGCTGGGAAAAATCAAAATATTTGGGCCGAAAGTGGAGCACGTTTCTGCGGGGGGATTTCCATCGACGGGAGGGGCCAGTTCGTGACGTCATCCAATCACAGGCGGGCAGCCGCTTCCGCGCGCAGCAATGCTGCGTTCCCGTACCGTCGAAATGTAGGAATTCGAACGAATCATTTTTTCGGACATGCGTGTACTTTAAACGCACGTCCCTGGGCTCCACAGATCAAAAAGTTAAAATAATAAAGAAGTGAGACTCATGCGTCTGTGTTGGGTTAAGAATTTTAACATTTTCCCCTTTTTTTTTGCAGGTGCATTCTGGTAAAGTCATTTGGGCAATTCCCCCATTGTGGGATTAATAAAACATTTTCCATTCTATTCTCTCTTCATAAGTGGCCAAGATGGCGAGCACTGCACTTTACCTGTTGACAAATATAAAAAGGCTCATATACACAGTACATATACTCTGTGAAAGATGTTTAAGGGATACTTTTAGGCTACAGAAGCTCCAACATGTAAAACTAGTTAGTTGCAAAGTTGCTCTAAGATGAATAAAGTTACCTCTGTTACTGATTACACAAATATTTCATGTGGAAACCAGACAAACCAGACCATATCCTGGTGTGCATAGAACATAGAAAACATTACGTAAGGTTAAAAAAAATGTGAAAAACACAAACACTGGCACTCGTGTAGGTGGGAAGGTGTTTTAAGACCAGGAATGTTGTCATGACTCTTCACATGACATAATTATTGACTCTGTTCTGCAAATCCAGAGCACCCATCTCGCTTTTCTGCTTTAATTCCATACTAACCTAATTCTACCCAATTTCAAAAGACATTGTCCAAAATTCCTTCTTTAATATACAGATTTCATACAATAAACTTGAGTCAAATGTTCGGTTCACACCTGCTGAGGTTACTGCAGCGTGATTGCAAATGTCTAAACTCATGACACGCACACATGCAGGTCATAAACAAGGAGGAACCCACATCAGCTGTTGTCTCACAGTCACGTGTGTGTATTTTGACTGGCCAAAATCTCCAGTTTGAACCATGCATTCGACATTTTGTGCTGCAAGGCGGTAAGAAATCCCGAGATTGGGTTTTTGTCATCTGTATTTGCAAATGATCTCCCTGTTTACAATTAGCTCCCTTCTGAATTCATGGGAATATTACGTCCGTCAGTTTGTACTCGTGAACCCAGGCTCGGTGTAAGTTTGCCTCCACTGAGTCACATGCTCTGCCCGAAGGGGGGCCTAGTTTTGGATCAGACGGTGTCGGGTTCCTCTGTTCTTCCTTAGAGTGTGCACGAGGATAGGGGAAGGTAAGGCAGCGCTCCAGAAAGGAGGTGGCGTGATGGGGGTGTGTGCTGGAAACCTTCAGAGATACGTTGTAAGTTTTTTTTTCCACTAAGGGCTGTGATTCCCAGTCCCCCAAACCCCTCAACAATCCGCTTCGTCACCAACTCAGGTGGTGCAGCCCAAATTTAGTAGCCACCTGTTGCCTGGTTAAAAGGGATCAGGCTTTGTTATTTGGGGGGGCAGGGAGCTGAAGTGATGTGACCCCTTTGGCATGTGATTTGAAATAGAAAGATATTTGTCCCTGTTGAGCAGACGGACAAAGGCTGTCAGAGACGAGCCCTCGCCGCGAAACATCGAGTCACGCTTGTCTGAGGTCCCAGAACTTCCAGCACCAAGTCAATTATGTTGAATTATTTGTTAGTCTGTGTGTTTTAGAAGAGACCACCACTGTTGACGCACATCTGAGTGGTAAATAATATCAGGGCCGGTGGTCACTTGCGCGTCACACCTGGGGCCTTGTTTCCCAACACCTCGCACGCTCTCAGCCAATAGGAGTTAAGGTCACGACGCGGTTTCCTGGTGGCTGCTCGACCTCTGCTGCAGGATCTCAAGAGCAGCCAGAGTGGCAGTGGGCTGATCTTCGGCACCTCTGGAGATCTGCCCTTTCACGCATCAGCCAATCCGCCCACCCCGAGAAGGGCGTGCGAGTGGGTGTCACCCAACACCAGCCGGACCGACACCCCGAAAACACAGGACCGGTCAGGCGGCTCGATTCTGCTCTGGGCTTTTGGATCTTACGGTTCTCGTTGCTCGAGTGCTGCAAATTGAGGTCGGGACTCTCTGTCCCTGTCGCGGCGCTTCGTGTCACCGTTTGGCACCGGACGCGCCTGTCATCTGCAGCTGCTTGCCAGAATCATGCCGGCCCGGTTTCAGCAACTCGGAGGGGAGGTATTCCTTTTTCCTTTAGAGCCTCTTGGAAATGTGAATTGGCTTCGTTGAAAGTTTTGTACCCACCCTTTTTAGTAATCTTAGTTTTGCCCTTGTCTTGACTCGTGCGTACTTGGCTCCGCTGTGCGTAAATTCCGATTTGGAGAGCTATTACGCACGACTTTTTGCTTTGCGTCAGTGCTTTGGCTTCTTTAGTTGCAAATTTGGTATGCAGTGAGACAAACCATCTTAAAAATACTTAGCAACATCAAAAAAAAACAAAAAACAAAAAAAAATCAGAATGATGACTAAAACTCCTCTAAATAAGTGTTTCAGCCATGGAGGAGATTTGTGACGCTTATTTAGGTTTAGAACCTATGACCTTGGACAACTAAATACCAGAAAATACAGGTAAGAAACGTTATTATCTCAATAATAATAATAATAATAATGTAATACCTATTTACCAGTCTCGTAGACTGTGTTTTTTAATTGGCATGGACTAGATTGCCACCAGCAATGCAGAAACCTCAAAACCGTAAAATAGTTAAGTTTAATAGAGTACGACACACAACTTTCATTAGTTTCATAAATTTGAAAGGATACTATAATATTATTATTGTTTTGATAATGACCATGAGAAAAACCACATTGTTTCTTTAAAAGGTTCAGTTTATAGTCACATGGTTACTGTTTTCACCCTCATCTTCAAAATGTCAGTAGTCCCGGCAACCACAGAAGGTTTGTTTGGGTCCAACAGGCTGAAATACACAATAAGTCATCAAAAAGCATCATGAAAGATCCCCGTATGATGGCTGACATAGCTGTCAGCTACACACAAAACGCCTCCCAGAAACGTAAACGCTCGACTGGGCCTGTTGTCGCCATGGAGACGGGTGTCAAGGCCCAACGGGAAAGTTTAAATTAAAGCCGTAGAGTGGTTGGGGATGCGATCAGGGATCGGAGGATGGCGGTGGGATAACGTCAGGGAGGGTCTTTGTTCTGAAAACGCCCTCCTGAAGGTACCGCTGCTGTGTGTTTTCAGGCTGTGACGGGAACCTTTGTTCTCTCCGTCTTCACCGCCGTTCTGGGATCTCTTCAGTTTGGATACAACATTGGTGTGATCAACGCACCACAAAAGGTACAGAGATGATTGAATACACACACACACACACAGAGGAACACAGGGATGTTTTCTGGATAACGCCACTAAACGCTGTTTTTTACGCTCATGGTAAGAGGGAAGGCGCCTCTTTATTTGGTGCGGACGTGTTTAAAATTCAGACGTGACAGAGGGAAACAATCCCAGGCATGAGACAGCGTGACGGTAACCAGGATATTTCTGTCCTCTTTACGAGGAGTGTTGATTTAATGGGAGTTTTGCAGCACATTTGGAAAGCTGCGGACGAGCCTTAGCTAAAATATCTGTAGATGGAGGAAGGTGGAGATGCAGGTTGGCCACAAAAACATGGGTAACTTACGAAGTGATCTTTTCTTTAGTGTTTTTATCATCAAATATTTGTGCAGTATAATAACTTAGAATTTTAATTGCATCTATGTGAGTGAAACAATTATAAATGTGGAGAAAATTCCGTTTTATTCCCCGGCAGCTGTCGAAGCTGGTTGGAGGCTGGCTGATGGAATTCTTTATTGCTCATTTTCTCTATTAAAAGCCACCAAATCGACCTCATCCAACCCTCATTTGATCGTTTGCTGCTGCATTTTGAACGTTTTAGTTGAACGGGCAGTTGCGTGATTACTGAGACACACATTCCACGTTCGAGGTCTTCGTGTGAACTTTCCTCTCCGGTTTTTGTGCGATGGTCACGTCTCTGGGCCTCCGCTCGTCTCTCTGCAGAGGATCGAGGCGGAGTACAACGCCACATGGATTCACCGGTATGGAGAGCCCATCCCTGCTGGAACCCTCACCTCCCTCTGGTCGCTGTCGGTGGCCATCTTCTCCATCGGGGGCATGTTGTCCTCCTTCTGTGTGGGCTTTGTCTCAGAGTGGCTGGGCAGGTAGAGGACATTCAAGTGCATTATTAATCCCGACTGTCTCCTCACAATCGCTCTGATCGATTCCGCTAGAGACAAGCTCTAGGACATACAGACTGATAGAAAGAGAATATTAAATGTGCCGATATTCCGGATGGTTGAAAATCCACGTGGATCTAAAGGCCGTGTGGATTCAAACTGGAGGAATCCTGCTGTGGGGCAACTCGGCCTCGTCCCCACACCCACAGTAACCTGAGCTGGGGTGTAAACTGGATGTCAGCCACTAAATGAAAGTGGATGTTAACGTTACTCTGTGTGTGTGTGTGTGTGTGTGTGTGTGTGTGTGTGTTGGGGGCCACACAAGGTCTTCCAAAAACAGCTGATTGTTCCCTGACAGAAGTTTGAGCTTTACTGTGCAGAGATACAATTTAGACTTGTGTCTATGCAACTATCCTTCACTGGTCACAAATAAGGAGGGGGTTTGTACCACTTTTTTTTTTTTTTTAGATAAAAAAGTAACTAAAAAGAATAAGCAAACTAATGTAAATGTATTAGACACATCAATATAATAGCAGTGATTGGATATTTTAAGTTTTTTTTCTGGGTTTTTCTAGTGGCTCTGTCATCTAGAGAGCGGAGCAGCACGTCACAGATGCCCTGGAAAATCATAGTTTTCCATAGTTTTCCATGTACTAAATGCTATTTTTGATTGAGACCACAAATATATCACATTTCTTGCCATTTCGATACGTTTCCAGGAGAAAGGCCATGCTGGCAAACAACATGTTTGCCTTCATCGGGGGGAGTCTGATGGGATTGTCCAAGCTCTGTCGCTCCTTTTGAGATGATGATCCTGGGACGTTTCATCATCGGCGCCTACTGTGGTGGGTGCCTTCCTGATGAATGGAAGGACTGTGACCGTGGGGGGGTTCTAATTAGACGTGTCCTCCCTGCAGGACTAGCATCGGGGCTAACGCCCATGTATGTGGGTGAAATTGCTCCCACCAGCCTGCGAGGGGCACTGGGAACCCTGCACCAGCTGGCCATCGTCACCGGTATTCTGATAGCACAGGTAAGACCTCGCGGAAGATCAAACCAGACGTTTGGAGTCGTTTTTGAACCTGGGATGTCGCTTCCTGTGCAGATCCTCGGCCTGGAGGAGCTGCTGGGCAGTGAGGACCTGTGGCCCATCCTGCTGGGGGTGACAGTGGTGCCGACCGTCCTCCAGATGTCCTTCCTGCCCTTCTGCCCCGAGAGTCCCCGGTTCCTCTACATCGTCCGCTGTCAGGAGCACCAGGCCAAGAGAGGTGAGGCTCCCGGAGGTCTTTCCCCTCCTTCCCTAACGTGAATTTATGCACACGTGCAAATGTGCGCAGGCCTGAAGAGGTTGACGGGGAGGCTGGATGTGGGCGACATGCTGGCAGAGATGAAGGAGGAGAAGAGGAAGATGGAAATGGAGAGGAAGGTCTCCATCCTGGAGCTCTTCCGCTCTCCGGCCTACCGCCAACCGATGGTCATTTCCATCCTTCTGCAGCTCTCGCAGCAGCTCTCTGGGATCAACGCCGTGAGTGCCAGCGCCCGCCGCTTCCACTGGTGTTGGATTCGTCCATTCACGCTCTTGCTCCCTCCGGCCAGATCTTCTACTACTCCACCAGTATCTTCATGAAGGCGGGGGTCCAGAGTCCGGTTTACGCCACCATAGGTGCCGGCGTGGTCAACTGTGCCTTCACTGTTGTCTCGGTAATCAGACTCATTAGCACTTGGTTAAAATGTGCTACGCTAACTCGGGACAGCTCCAAAATGACCATTAGCATCTTCTGTGTGGTGAACTGTAACCCCGTGGCAAACGTCCGCTCCTTTCCTTCCTCGCAGCTCTTCCTGATCGAGCGGATGGGTCGTCGGACGCTCCACATGATCGGGCTGGGAGGCATGTGCGCGTGCGCCGTCGTCATGACCGCGGCTCTGGCGCTGCTGGTGGGTCTCACGACGGTGCCTCGGTGGCGCGTTGACGCCGTGTGTGACGGTTTGCCCTCTCCTGCCCGACAGGACAGCGTCCCCTGGATGAGCTACATCAGCATGCTGTCCATCTACAGCTTTGTGGCCTTCTTCGAGGTGGGTCCCGGACCCATCCCTTGGTTCTTTGTGGCCGAGCTCTTCTCCCAGGGTCCCAGGCCGGCAGCCATGGCCGTGGCCGGCTTTTGTAACTGGACCGCCAACTTCATCGTCGGCATGTGTTTCCAATACGTCGCTGTAAGTATTGTTCCCGTAGACGCGGCGTCTCCAAACCGCCGCCCTCCAACCCGATTTCTCCCATCCTCAGAACCTGTGCGGGCCGTACGTGTTCCTGATCTTCGCCGCGCTGCTGCTCTTCTTCCTCATCTTCACATTCTTCCGGGTTCCAGAGACCCGCGGCAAGACTTTCGACCAGATCGCTGCGGATTTCCACCGGCGCGGGGACGGAGGCTTGATGGACATGGACCTGGGCCTGGACAAGCTCAGCACAGAGATGGAACCGTTCGACGGTGACGGCAACCTCAACTGAGGAGGACGGAGGCTTTGCGTGGACGGTGGAGGTGGGCGGAGCTACATCAAGGTCAATGGTCTCCATGCTGGTCGGGGTTGAAGGCGTGTTTTGCTGGTATCGGTGTAAATTAACGGTTGACTTTAAATTTTAAGGAATAAGATGCACAAACAAAGCTCGGAGCGGACGGCCGAGACACCAGTCGCCACAGCGGTGGGACGTTTCCACGGCAACGCCGCTGCAGACGAAAGCAGAGGCTGTGGAATGAACACCTGCACTTTATCTACTTCCAGGGATAAAACAAAAGGGGGCTAATGGAGCCGCGGCTAGGACGCTAGCAGGGCGTATCGCTCCGATCGTTGAAAACTTGCACAAACTCATTTAGGCTTTCTGAAAACGGTTTTAGTACTTCGTTTGCTCTTGATCAAAAGGTGCAGGGGTCTAACAATTCTTTATGCACTCCACTTTTACATATATAACTAGATTTTAGGTTTGTGTTGAAGGATTTCCAGGAAAGCCTGACGTTTTTCATGAGTGAACACTAATGCTGTGGATGATTGCGAGTAGAAAATGAAAGGATTGTAAATAAGAAAGGGGCTCGTTCACTTATTTCCACCTTTGTAAGAACAAAGGGGAGGAAGGGAACTGGCAAAATAAAGAACCCAAAACACGGAGAGGATTCCAGGATTTTTAATTTTACCAAAATGCTGGGTTTAGGGGCAGAAACAAATAAAATAAACAGAAATAAACGAGTGAGAAGCGTTTCCCCAGTTCAGTATCCCCAAAATAACTGAACTAAATCCTGAGATTTGCAAACATGATTTATTTGTAAGCATGTTCTAAGTATCAACATTGCACAAAATCCCCTCCAAAGTAAAGCACACGAGCAAAGCAAATTTCTTCTTTTAAATGAACAAACAGAGGGAGTCAACACATTGAAAGGATCTAGATGGCAACAGAACTAAAGCGACTCCCGCTACGCACTTCCAGTTTCACAACCGCTTGTTTTTTTCCCCTCTTCAACCCAAAGTAAAGAAAAAAAGGTGAAATAAAAGTCAAGGTTGGTTCCTCCATTAATGGTTTGTGTTGTGTCCCATCTGGGCAATTAAAGAAAATTTGTTTTCAATGATGGGTTGGAATCACTGGGCTATCCAAGCAAATGTTCCTCATATCCCATTTTACTTTCCAAAGTTACATCTACAAACATTCCCGCCATCCAAGGGCCCTCCTCTCCATCTGCATCCTCTTCTGAACGGACAAGGGGGGAGGAGAGGAGTGACGGGGAAACTGGGTGAGGATGAGGGAGTGCAGGAGGGGAGAACAGTGCACGTGTTCCGAAACGGATCCAGTCCTCTGACCCAAGGACCTGCAACGAAAAAGGCAACAAAAATAAAACGCAGATTCAGGAGGCCGTGGTAACCACCGGAGGGGGGTCCCACCTGTCGCCAGGGGTCATGTGACTGTCCCGGGTCACTCTGCTGCTGCTGCCGGGACCGTTGTGTCAGCCGGCTCCTCCTGCGACACAGACGATCAGCGTGCGGCGACATGACGGCGAACGATCGAGCTAGCCTGGCTGCCGTACCTCAGGTGAGCGGGGCTCCTTAGGAGACGCCGAGGAGGCCTCTGGCGATTTGGGCGTGGATTTAAGATCGCCTGGTTTGGATGTTTCAGGCGGCGTACCGGGGTCTGAGGCAGACTTTTCTGTATCGTTCTGAAACCCAAAAATGAAGACGGTAGGTCGTGCAACAGGGAGACGTCTGCGTCGCTCTGATGTAGCAGCCACGGACTTTTGAGGTAGAAGATTC
Organism: Tetraodon nigroviridis; assembly: GCA_000180735.1. Classification (NCBI taxonomy): domain Eukaryota; kingdom Metazoa; phylum Chordata; class Actinopteri; order Tetraodontiformes; family Tetraodontidae; genus Tetraodon; species Tetraodon nigroviridis. The sequence continues at coordinate 27,817 of CAAE01014608.1, forward strand.
AGAGTTCCTTTGCCTGCGGCGTCGGGGCTGGAGGCGTTGCTGTTGTTTCTGCCCGTCTGCCACCTCGCCGTTCGTTTGGGGAGGCTGGGAGATCTGTGCCAGGTTCTGCTCCCCTTGCTTGGGGTCCTCCCCCGGAGCCAGCTGCGGGTCGTCGGCAGTCTGGTCGGGAGACGAGCGCGGACGCAGCGGTCTGGAAAACCCCAGGACAGGCTCAGACACCAGTACGAGGACAGGCTGAGACGTCTGGAACAAGTGGTAAAAAACAGCCCGTCCACCTGCGGTAGGAACGCCAGAATCGGCGCCGCGGCGGCCGGCTGTCGCCTTCCACTTCGTTCTGAGCTGGGTCGCCCTGACAACAGCACAAACACTGATGCTAAAACTGAAAGTACCAGAAACAAGAACCTGGGGACTGTTGGTGTCGCGGGTTCTAGTTCTCAGCGCTCAGCTTACATCCTGCGCCTCCGGCCGGGGTCTCCGGGGCCCGCGGCAGCGCTGCGGAGCTCGCCCGTCGCTCTCCCCCACTGCCTCGGCCTCCCCAGGCGGCGCTTGGCCATCGGCCGGTTGGAACTGGTCGCGGGGCCGAGGGCTGCGGGGGAAGAACCGTCGGCGGAAGCGACGCCGGTTGGGCGCGTAACGACTGCCTTTGACCGGAACGCCGCCCGGGCCGGTCACGTTGGCTGCTTCCGAGCCCTTCGGGGAAAAATGAAATCTCAGCTGTCGGTCCAGGAAGATGGGAAAGAAAAAGAGGCCACTCTCACCTTTGCTGCTTCAATCACATCAAACTCTACCAACTCTCCGTCACCGACGCTGCGCAGGAATTTCCTAGGATTGTTTCTCTTTATGGCAGTCTAAAGACAAATGGGAATAATTTTAAAAAAATATATAAATGAGTGGAATTACTTTTAAACCCAACCATAAAAATGTATTTGAGAAAACACCCCTTTGCCTTACCTGATGAACAAAAACGTCTTCTTTGGTATCATTCCTGTTGGAAACAGGAAAATTAAATGACTAAAATAAAAACTGGGGGGGAGTGTCAATAGGGTGTGTAATTAAAATTCAGTGGGCCTACCTATTTATGAATCCATATCCGTTCCGCACGTTGAACCATTTCACTGTGCCTTGAACTAAAGTGGCTACAAGCACAGGCAGCACATGATTAAAAGCTTGCACAAATATCAAACATTTGCAGATAATAGCCTGTTCTGGTAATCAGGTTAGCAGCAGTGACACACCGGCTTCACAAGAAGTGGAAGCTCAGGAAATCAATCATTAACATTACGGCTTTGAAACCAGGTCACAAGGCAGGCCCGCGGCTGAATTACCGAGCTTGCAGTTTAAGATCGCAAAAGATTCAAAAAAAGAGAATAGTTTCATTAAACCCCCTCTGCTGCCTCCTAAAAATGACGCGAAATTAGCACATTAGCCTCTCATAATAATCACCCACACCTGTGTAGGCGTGTGCATCCGATAAAGAGGGAATTTAGGTCATTTTTCCGCTGCTAAAGCAATATTCCAGCTCAATTTCATTTGCATTACAAAGAGAACTTTAAGTGTCAAATGAAATGAGTGGCTTTGCCCTTTCCCGGTTTGAAAATGGGCTGATCTTCACATTACAAATCTCACTTTATCTGTGTTGTATTTGAATTTTGTGACAGGTGTTAATCAGAAAAGAAGGAAACGGTCTCTTCACGCACCAATCAGGGGAAAATACCGAACGGCAAGAATTCAGATTTTTTATTAGTTCCCTGAAGATAACACGGCGTTAAACAAACAAATCAATTAAGACGCAAGTGGGGGGGAAGTAATTAAAAGAAAAGAAAAGAACACCTCAATTCCACAAAATGTCAGCAAAAGAGGCAAACACGGACGTGTGTGGATTTGAAATGACTGTGGGTGACCCACCTATAACTTTCCTCTCAACCTGGGCTTTCTCTTCCACAGGGGCCGGTGGGGGAGCGCTCTGCGCCTCCGCGTCGCTCATGCTCGCTGTCGGACTACCGCGCCTTCACTCGGCCGCCTCCCTCCGGCTCCTCCAATAACTTTTTTCTTCTTCTCCCTCTCCCTGGGCAGGCGGCCATGTTGGGCGGCCGAGCTACCGCCCCCTGCTGGAGCGATGCGCGAAGTGGCGAAACTGTTTTCTAACGTCTGAAAGCACAGTTCAAGACAGAAAAATTGTGTTTTTGTTTGATTATATTGGAATAATTAGATTCAATAAACCTTTTAAACAGGCTTAAAAGCACACGCTGTTGATGATTTGTAGGACATTCGGCTGAGTTTTCTCGTAAAGGAGAAAACTGAGTGGCCATTCCATATATTGAACTACACCTTTAACTGCGGTCCCCTGCTCATTAGGTCATAGGACTCCAGTTGCAGGACTAAATTTAGGACCCCAGTGGCAGGACGAGGCGTGGTGGGAGGCTCAAAGTAAAAGCTGCATCGGGTGGAAATGAGCCGTCCACGCTGGGTGAGAATAAAAAGCCGCGCATGCGCAACGAGAGCCCGCGTGCCAGGGCATTGGCATTCATAAAAGCGGAACCAAAGCGCGTAAAGTTGGACGAGAGCAGGCGGGAAATAGGACAAACTGTTGCTTTCAAAGTAAAAGTATGTCAACGTGACGACGGCTGGTTTTGCCACGTTTGCTACATAGGAACAAAAAAAAAAATCTGAATTCATTCATTCATTCATTCACTCATTTTGTTTTTTTATTATTATGAATGCCTAGCTGGAATATTGAAACTTTTTTTTTCCCATCTGACGTCAAAATAAGCCGTAAACGATGGACAGAGCAAATAAATTACTGAGAACATTTAATATGTGCTGCGTTGAAGTGAGTTTAATCCACGACTGGACTGGAATGTAAGAGTCAATCTTTAAATGAAATATGTGCGTTAAAACGCACATATTTCCACAAAACCCCGAATCACTCCCGCAAATACCTTTTACAGCGGCTTTATTGTGACAGCTCGAAAGGAAACCGGCGGCTAACGCGGTGGCGCTTGGATGGGGAAGGTCGGGAAGGCGGGGCGTCGCGTCGCAGACGGTCGTCGGCCTGTGGTTCTGCTCGGCCCGGCGGTTCCCTGCTGCAGTCGTGGATCTCTCAACTGCAATCTGGCTTGCAAATTAGAAGCAGGCGAGAGGCGAGCGGACGGAAATGAGAGCGGAATAAAGCCGTGAGCCGATTGATAAGTTCAAGGGGACAAAAAGACAGGGACGACATCGTCACCAAGGAGACCTAACGGTTCCCCGGCCGAACGACCCGTCAACGCGGATTCAGGGAGCCAAACAAGGGGGAGGAAACCACCGGCTGTTGCATCCCAGCCAGGAGATCTCGGTAGGGTAGGTCCCGTTTCCAGGCTGGCTCCAGGTGTGCTTGCAGCGGGCAGTTGCCATGTTGACACGTCGGACCGAAGCCCGATGACAGGCGCATTCGCCCCCGCTGGATCCAGCCTCGGTAGCATCCCTGATCACCTCTCCCACGCCCCGAAATCTATTCCAGACACCCCGATGTTTGTGAGCTCTCCCACGTAGCGTTCACCTCAACCGGCCGTCGTCCGCCTGCGCCGCCATGGCGGCGGAAGCTTAGTCATGACCGGCGGCGGGCGGGCCGAGCCCGGCCTGCCTCGCCAGAACAGGGGCGTCTACGGGGCAAAACGGCGTCTGGCTCGCGGGGACCCGGGTGTTTACCCCCGCCAACCTTGGAGCGGGTCGTTCTGGACAGACCGGCGTCCGTGTCCCTGTGCCCCGGGCCTCGGTGTCCGCGGCGGGCCGTGGTTCTAGGCCGCGGCTAGCTTAGCCCGTCAGCGGCCCCGGACGGTGCCCGGTCCGGGTTGGGCTCACGACGCCGCCCCGCTGGGCTCGGTGCTCGGGGAGGCTCGCTTTTACGACCCGACAGGCAATTAAAAAGTCAACGGTGGAGGCACCGTCTGAAATTCAATTAGTGGGTCATTAGTGGGGATTAACGGCCCCGATTTGATCTCTTTTACGTTGGCCAGTTCTTAGCCGACCTAAATCAACAACAACAACAACTTGTCTTTCAAGGAAGTACATTAATAACAAAAAACCCCAGTAATGAATGCATTTAAAACCTTTGTTAGCAACTGTAAATCTGCAGTTGTGACAGTCTTCAGACCCGGAACACGCCTGCTAGAAGCTCTGTCTAGATAATGGTGTGAATGACAGTTTAAGAGGCACATTAATATTAAACTCCTAATTTAACCAGCAACTGCAGAGCCCCTGGCAACGTCCTGCGTGTGGGGCAGGACTGGGCCTGGTTCTGCCAACAGGTGCCATGTTTCTGCTGCTTAATTTAGCCCGCTGTGCTGCGTTCACGGCCCTCCATCGCGGTGTGCACCCTCCTGCACGCAGGCCGGCGTTTGCCTGCCAATGTTCACGTCCAGGCTGCTGAAAGCTTCAGTCGTTCCCAAGTACTTGGAGTATTTTCTGTATTAGCTGGAGTAAATGCTTCGGTTCTGGCCTGCAGGCAGCAGACATGGCCGACACGGACCTGGACTTCCAGACAGGTGATGCCGGGGCGTCCTCCACCTACCCCATGCAATGCTCCGCCCTGCGCAAGAACGGCTTCGTGCTGCTGAAAGGGCGACCCTGCAAGATCGTTGAGATGTCCACCTCCAAGACCGGCAAGCACGGCCACGCTAAGGTCGGCAAGGCAGCGCGGAGTGCGACACCAAAAGTCACCGTCGGACCGGGACAAGGCCTGCGCCGCTTTGGCTTCTCGTTAATAGTGATGTTTTTGGGTGTTTTTTTGTTCAGGTGCACTTGGTTGGTATTGACATCTTCTCTGGAAAGAAGTATGAAGATATCTGTCCTTCTACCCACAACATGGATGTCCCCAACATCAAAAGAATGGACTACCAGGTGAGACGGACGTGTTTAGGAGCCAGTTCTAAAGGCACAGACTGATGATTTTACCTCCTCTCGCAGCTGATTGGAATCCAAGATGGCTACCTGTCCCTCCTCGACGATAACGGTGAGGTGAGAGAGGACCTGAAGATCCCCGACGGAGACCTGGGAAAGGAGATAGAGAGCAAGCATGAAGCCGGAGAGGAGATCCTGGTCAGTGCTACCTGGGAGAAAGGTGTGTGAACACGGTGGGTCTGACACCAACGCCAACCTCGCTCGCTCTCTCTCTCTTTTAGATCACCGTTTTAAACGCGATGAATGAAGAAGCTGCCATCAGCGTCAAAACTTTGGGTAAATGAGCCATTGCAGGTAAACACAGAGCCCCGGCCGCCCCCGCACCCTCGCAGCATGCCTCCCATCACTGAAAGCCCCGGCGATGCCGCGCACGTGACACGCACACTAATAAACAGCAGGGGAAGGCAGCTCCGCCCGACTGGATCCACGGATTTTAGATGTTTACCTTCAGTCTTGGAAAACAAAGAGCAGCGTGAATCCATTTGGCGAAAGGCGGGCTGTCGTCTTTAACACTGTTGTAAGCAGGTTCCTCAGCACTAGAACAGAAACGGGAGGGCTTTTAGCGCCGACTGGTTTTACTCCAGTTTGGTTGTTTGTGACTGTTTCTGTCGTTCTTTTGTTTCCGCGCCAGAGAGCTTTATTATGAAGAGAGTTTCGCTTGAGAAAATGAAAGGATATCACACGTAAAGGGCCACATGTGACATCTTTGCCCAGCGTTGTCCATTCGTGTCACACTGCAACAGAAATACTTGAAGGGGGTTATTGTTACGGGAAAACCAGGCTGGTTATGTGTTGGCCTGAGTGTGCCTGACTCTCCGTGGCCCTGATGCCGTTCCAGCAGCCCAAACGTGTACCAGCCCTGAGAGAATCTTTCTTTAGACCAGTCTGGACTTTCCTACAGGGTTAGACTCAGTTAGATTCAGAACTGCTGGCTCTTGCTCTCCACCTCGGATTCGTCCCTTTTGTCGTTTTTCCTCTTTAGCGCTGTCGTTTTTCTGACTTTTCTTTCCCTTCCTTCTCTTCCTCCATTCAAAACTGTGTTTCAGGGTCAAATGAGATGCACTGGACCTGGGGAAGAGGAGGGGATATTGCCTGGTCAATGCTTTTCTCCCTCTTTTATTCTTGATTTTTCCCCCTGGGTTTTCAAGCTCGCTCCCCAACGCTGTTCTCCCGTCCTCCTTTGGGTTCAATTAGGAAAAGCACTTAATAAATAATTGTTGAAGGCGTCAAAGTCCGATTTGGCTGAAAAATACTTTGGAGCTTTTGCTCCCATGACGGGAAGGAACGGTCGTCGTGGCCCCACAACTCTGCTCCTCTGTTATGTTTAATGAAGGGCTTCAACTCAAGATTTGCGTTTTTCTGTTGGCCTAAATCCTCTTCATTAAACAAAGGTTCCCAACATGACGCCCGGTCTGTTTGTCTTCAAAGAACGCCGCGATAAAGTCCTTCCTCCATCCCATTCCTTTTGAAAGCTCTTCGCGAGGCCTCTCAGGTCTCCGGGCAGGCTTTCGGAGCGTTCGGTGGGGTATTCGGCGGAGCCTCGCTCCAGGAGGCGAACTGTTTCAGTTGGGTACCTCTTCATGTTCACGCAGAGTCCAAACTGTGCAGAATGTCTCCCAAATAAAGATGACACAAACTGTTGGATGTGGCGTTGGTGGTTTTATTCGACGACGCTGCAAAAGATTAAAAACACCAGGTTCGTGAGCGCTTGGGGATGTTGGCAGGTTCTGATTCAGTGTGGAAACTCATGTCTTTGTACAGGTTTAAAAAGTCCTTTACACAAGTACCTCAAATTGTTTTACAGCGCAGGTAAAATAACTTCACAAACTATCTTTTCGGGCTAATATAGTGTGGAACTGCAGCCGTGCAGAATATGGTAAAATCAAGCAGTCGCGCAAAATAAAATCCAGGCCTTCACCAAAAGGTTTCCTCAGAAGCGAAGATGCGAAATGGCACCGGCAGTGACGGCGACGCAGTTATTTGCCGTGGGGATAGAACCTCTGACTGGTCTGGCTGTGGGAGAGGAAGCCGTGACGTGGAGCGCCCTGGGGGGAGCTCTGGAAAGGAGACTGGGGAGGGAAACAAGGACCGCCGTTACCTCGCTGCTTCCACCATTTTCCTGAAAAGACTAAATCCTGAGCTGCGTTTGGGTGAGCCACCTTTGCTGTCGGAATCTGGACCGCCATGGAAGGGGTGGGCAGCAGGCCAGACGCAGAGGGGTGGATGGAGGGAGGCGGCATCGGCCGCAAAGCACCCTGGAAAAGAAAAACGATCAATCCGGCTTCCAGAAACATCCTGAAACACTTCGTCTGGGTTTCCCTAAACTATCTACACGCGTGTCTTACCGCATCAGTGAAGCCTGACTGCTGGTTGGCGTGTTCCAGCTGCTTCTGGAGGGGAATTCCTGCTCCGGGAATGAATCCTACACGCAAATACGGAATAGCGCAGCTGAGCGACGTGCCAGACCGACGACGACCAGGGTGAGGTGGACCTACCGGGCTGGGATGTGAAGTGACCGTGGACTGGGTAGCCTGGCTGCTGATGGGGGAGGTACTGCATGGCCTGAAACGCAGATGCCCCTGGTGGACGAGAAAAGTCAATTAGGCCTCTCGCTCCCTAAAAACTGCCCTAATGAGCATAAAACACCTTTAAAAACCAGTTCAGACTGGGGTAACGTCTGTCTCAAGCCCTCTAATATGACGATACGACCGGCATAAATGACCTTTACCTCTGATCTGGGAGCTGCTTGCGAAACTAACAGGTACGGATGGTCCGGGGGCGTATGTGGAGGGGTGCTGAGCCTGGGCCACGCCGTAGGGCTCGTGCACCGCCTGGCCTCCGCTGAACTGCCCGTGGTCTGCCGATGCCGAACTGAACCCAGGGGTCTGGTAGTGGCGTGCCTGAATGAGCACAGCGGTGCACCACATTGATTCTCAATCACTCACACTTTCCCGAGCTTTGGAGACGCGTCTCTGCAGGGAGATCCCATGTTCCCCTCATCCTGGTTCACTCACCGGAATCACCGCAGCTGGAAACAGCTGTTTGCTACGTTCTCCAAGCAGAGCACCAGGGCGGCTGTGGCTCACCGGGCTGCCTGGAGAGGAAACGAGACGTCTCACGGCGTTGACACCGGCCAAAAATGATGAGCTGGAAGGATTTGGTGGGAAAGCTACCTTGAATGCTGAGCAGGTGCTGGCCGGCATGCATGGGCAGGCTGGAAGGGTAGCTGGCTGACGTTAGTGTCGTGATGTCGCTGCAAAAACACAGGAAGCAGCTGATCTCCGGGTGCACTTCGGCAGATTTAAATGAAGAGATCTCCTGACTACCTCTGCTCCTTTCTGCGCCTCTTCTCCTCCTCGTGAAGCACTTTCTTCAGCTGTAAAAACAGCTGATGCTTCTCCTCCTGCAGCCCCTGGAGTTTTTCACCCATCTTCATCACCTGGATGTTAACACTCAGACACCTCAAGAAACCAGCTGCAGTCAACTTGCTGTCGATCGTTTTAAATTGAAGATCCACACCTGCTCTTTGGTTTCTTCTAGGGACATCCGCTCCTCAATTTCTTTTGTTCTCTTCCTTTCTTCCTCCTCTTTCATCTTCTGTTCCATCATTTTGTCCACTTCTTCCTCTTCTAAAATATTTCAGAAAGAAAAGGCAATCAGCCCTGGGGAGCAGCTGAGTCCGTGATGCATTCAGTGTCCCACCTTGTCTCTTGCGCTCCCGCTCCCTCATGATGTGCTTGTGAAGGGCTCTGGCCATCGCGTTGGACAGCTTCGGTCTCTCCAACAGGGCGGGCATGGTGACGGGCAGTGGGGGGGCCAGCTGGCGAGGTTTCGGAAATTAAAATAGGTTTAACAAGGTTTTGGAAACGACCCATAAAAACCTTTAGAACTCACGCGTTTGCGACGGGGGTGATAAAGGGGTGTAACGCAGAGCCTTAAGGCCTGGTTGCTATTTGACTACGCTAACGTCTTTTTTTCCCCCGGCAAATTTACGCACGGCCGGGGCAGAATGTTTCTTTTATAACATTTTATAAATTTGGAACGTCTGATAGCGGTTATATATCTTTAACTAAACGTAGGGGCAGAGATTAAATCGAGTTAGCTAGCTAGCCGCTAAGCGTTTGTTAGTACATTTTGATCCTTTTTTAGGAAGGAAATGCGTGAAATCTTACTTTTGATGTTATCGTGGTCGTTAAAAGAGAATTTAAACGCCTTTCGGGTTAAAAACGTTGTGAATAGCTCGATGTGCCGGCAACAGCTTGCCGACTTAATCCAAAAACTTCGGTCGAAAAGTATAAACACAAGACGTCTTTTTAGGCTGGGGTAAAAAAAAAAAAAAAAAAAAAAAATTACGCTTCCGGTGCCGATGACGACTTCCGTCCTATATTTAGTTAGCACTGCATTGTGGGAAATGAAGTTTTAATTTGTTGTTTTTTTTTACAGGGGCCCTCAAACGGTAAACTTATCCTATTCGCTGAGGCAGCGTATCTATAGTTTGTGGGCTTCTTATCTGACGCAAAACAGCGAAGTCAATAGAAAACGCCATGTTGTGCATTAGTTGAAAACAGAATAACTGTGTCATGAATCAAGTTTCATTTTTCCAACATTTCAAGAGTCTCCAGTTGTAAACACATTGAAAATACAGTATAAACATTTTTCAGACGATATAAAATTGTATGTTATATAGAGGGTAAATATTTGATTAGGGTTACTATAAGACAATATCACTGTGTTACCACATTCAAATGAAAAAAAGTGTATTTTATCTTAATACACTATTTAAATAACTAAAACCCACTAGCAGCACTTATTTGTGCAGAGAAAAATGACTTTAGGAGTTCAATAAAGACAACAAACACATGCTGTTTTCTTCACATTTTATCATGTACGATCATGAGTAGAGAAGAAAGAGCCCAGTAAATGCAGTTGTTTACGGAGTTCAAAATCCTTTTTTTAAAAAAAGAAAAACTTAAAAAAAAAGAAAGAAAAATTGCACTCAGCTTTACAATACCTTTAGGACTCAAGCCATCTAGAATCAACAATAACAATAATCATAGTAGCAATTAACATAACAGCTTAATCACCGAAAGCAGACGATGGATAAGTCTGAATTCTATTACACTCCTTAATAAGGTCAGACGTGTCACAGCAGACAGGAGAATATAATTCATCTACTAACGTTTCACCTAAGGAAACTGTTTTAACTGACACTTGACACTTTTCTGCATTAAATTCAGCTCACCTTTATCCTCCCGTGGGTCAAAGAGAGGAAAAATATGGACACTTCCCTGTTATGGAAATAATAGTAGGTCATGTATTAGAAAGGGTCTTCCCTCGAGTCTTGCTCCAACTCAATGAGGAGGACACTTTTTAGCCTCTCTGTTGAATTATGATTACATATTACGCTAGCCCAACTGGCCACAACTCAAGCTGCTAGTTAAAGGTAGAGGAGAAAAATACAATTCAGACTGCGGATTGTTTTAAAAAATGGATACGAGAGGGAAGTGAAAGTGCATTTGACATATTTACTCTGGGAATTCTAAGCTGCTGAGCTGGATTTAATATTTAAATGAATGAACTGTAGAGGTCTCCAAAAAGTTGGGGTGTAAATGGGATCAGATTTCCCTGTGGCTGCTCCCATAAACGCTCTCATCACTGTAGGCGATGTAGAGGAAAAAGTCCTCTTCGTGATGCTCCTGAGAAAAAGAGAAATATTTGAGTACGATTTTTCCTTTTTCTTTTTTCTTTCTTTTAAACCAGGGTAAAACCAGAACAAGTACCTGGTACAAGAGTCCCATGGTGGCAGAGGTGGGTGGAATGACGTTGTTTACAAAGAAGAAGAGAGCATCTTCAGCCCGCAAGTGGATTCTTTTTCGGATGAGGAAGTAAAACTGGCCCACTGATAATCAAATTTGACAGTTATTTTTGTCTCTTCTCTAATAGAACACTGACATTTTACAATCTGAATATAGGTAGTGTTTAAAAATGTGCTCACCTGTCAGATCAGAGGGGACAAGGTACTTCTTCTTGTCAAGATCCCCTATTCTGGCTTTGGGGGCTTTTTCCACAATTACCTGTATACAAAGAAAAAAAGAGAAGTGAACAAATTACAAAGAGGCTTTTTATTCCCTTTTAGGGTGGTTTTTTTTAAATAGCAATTGTAAGGAAACGTAGAAAACGTATCTCCACCTGTGTTTTTCACCCTTTAATCACAGATTTAAACTGTCACGCTTGCACAGCTGATAAATAACTCCAATAAATCAAGATAAGTGGCTCTAATGTTCCAGCTAGGTTAAAGCCAAGAAAGCCCGCTTTCCCCAGTCAGTTTTAGCACACGAATCGTGGATCTTGCCGAAGTGTGTAAAGATATAACCGTGGTGGAAACACTCCTGCAGCCACGGCGACGTAAACAAGTGTCCCCTTCTGTTTGCACAACTATTTCAGGCTGCGCTGCTTTCAACATCCAGCTTTCCGTTCGAAACCTACGGCCTCCTGACACAGCCTCCGATTTGTCCCTTTGCTGGTATTTCCAGAAGGCGGAGTGTTTGCTGATTTATATCGTACAGAATAAAACACTTTATATATAATATCTTAACGTAAACACATACCCGGAAGGATTAAACGAGGCTATCGATAGCTGGCCTGTTCGCTGCGCCCGCAAGGATTTTGGTTAACCCCAACTAGACTAGACGTGATAGTATACATTTACGAGAATAACTAGCGTAACGGGCTGTTATGTCACAGATTATTACAGTTAAATATGACATTCTAAACACAGTATCGTGTCTCCAGATCAACATCGCACAACACCGAGCTACTATGCTAATGTCGGCTACTTACAGGGACCCTATCCGGATACTTCTTTCTTATTTTCTCTCCCTCTGACCGCCTTTTCTCGAAGGGATGCTCCTCTTTGTACTGGAATTTCATCGTTAAAAGAGTTGACAGACACCAAGTCAGTCACTCCGGTCGGATGTGTGAAAATTGGCTTTAATCACAAAAGGGCTCAAGTCGCTGACACACGACACAAACAATGCTAACTAGCCGTTAGCTTGCCACAGCTGTTTTAGTGCGCTTGCAGCGGAATGATACAATAATATTGTGACGTAGTGTCGAGGAAAAATCGTACAGCAGAGTTTAAACTCCTCGCCATGCCATCGACCTAAACTTTCCTTTAAATCGGTGAACTTTTATTTACGGTACATTAAAGTCAAGTAAAGCTCACAGGGGTATTTTATCTTAGGCGGGACTATTTTATTTTGATCAGGCAACGCGCGCTGAGACGTAGAGCAGAGCAGTGAAGCGGCAGCTGTCCTTGTCATATGACCCGGGCCCGACAGCAGAAGAGGCCAAAACGCTCAAGAAAACACACAAAATATGCAGTAAATCACCCAAATTTTGTCCGATCACATCACCAAATTGTGTTTCCTTCCTGGAGATACTGAATCATACCTTCGTTACTCGCTAGTACTGCTTAGTCACGACAAAATGACGATATCATCCACACGCTCCACCATCAGACTACCTTCAGTTGTCCAAATACTGTTCGCCAAAAAAAATACAGTAAAATATTTTTTGTTTGTTTTATTTTTGTGTTTAATATAAAAAAAAACGCTTTGCTGAAACGTCTGAACCGTATTTTGATGTAGTTTCCCATCACCCCCACTTGGTGGCAGCAGAACGCCGCTTCCATGACAACCGCAGAAGCGATAAAACCGGTGATAAAGGCTGGCGTTAATCTGGTTGATACTGACACGTGTTTTATTTTGAACACATACCTGGACAGAGCTAATAAGAAGCTGCTCCGAGCCTTGACGAGACCGACATTGTTCAAAAGGCATTTAGAGATGGAGGCCCGAGCAGTCGGGCCCATACAGAAAGAGGGGAAAGACAGCAAACTTTAATCAAATAGAAAACCAACTGCAACGAAAAACAGAAGGTAGAAAAAACTGCAGTAAAGTGCAACTCCCATCAGATGAAATAAGGATGGCAATGAATGGCGAATGCAGGTTATGCAGTATGTCAGAATAGAGGAAGAATCAGTCGTGAAAAGGTGGCATGACGTTCCAAATATTTGAACAAACCATCTTTTTTTTTCTTTTTGGACATCTCTCTGTGAAAGTCCTGTGGGGAACTTTGAGGAAAGAATGATGAATAAAGAAATCTGAGGTTTCTGACCATCCCTGTGGGCGGGATGATGTAAGCCAAGTTACCCAATTTCCAAAGATCCATTCTTATTCAGGCAGAAAAACGTACCCTAGGAAACAAATGAATCACTGTTTTGGTATGCTAATTTTTCTAAAAAAAAAAAAAATAACTGTTCTTTTTCTCCACTGCTCTGACAGTAGAATGATACTAAGGTCTAAAGTATGTTGCCTCGATGAAGAGGAAATAAAAATGTAAAATCGTCTCTTGTTTTTGTGCTGATCCTCCTCCAATTGTCAAAAAAAAAAGAAAGTTTAAAAAGGGACTTTAAGATACTCGAGTACACACACGTACACGGTCCGTATCAGGAGCAATAAGGCAGATAGTTTCTCTGGGGGAAAAATTTAGAAAGAATCACGGAAAAAAGCGGCCCCGGTCCCTCCTTATTAGCTTCTGGGTTTCGGTGACCCCCAAACTGTTCATCCCGTGGGAGACGGTCACCCCAACCCTCAACCCTTCTCAGGAGGGCTCCCAGGAGGGCTGGGCCGTCTGCGCGGGAACGGAGGGGCGGGATGGAAGCCGGCATCGCGAAAGAGCCCGAAGGAAGAGCCTCGCCCCTCTCGCGCTTCCGCCGATCACCAGAGCCGGTGCTGATGGAGGTTTCGACTAAGGACGGAGCGCACATCGGCGGTAAACCTGCAACAGTACAGGAAACATGAGAAATGATCGCCTTTAGCCAGCGTGTGCCTCCAGGAGGCAGGAGAAGACCGCTAGGTGTGTGTTCACCTCAGCGCATCCAGCATAGGCAGCAAGTTTAGAAGTGCTGTGTCACTGGGGTCGCTGAACCACGACTTGATGGGTATTGCATTGTCTGGAAGGCAGAACGCGCGCGCGAACACACACAGACACTTTAAGTATAGCCTAGTGTGGCTGCGTTGACAATAGGAGCTTTGTAGAAAATAAATCATCTGTCTTCTCGAACGTACCTGGATGGCTCCGATAAGCTCCAGGCGAGTTGTCCAGAATGACGATGCTGGACATGTCGTTGTGTACTACAGACAGGTCTTTAATATAACTACCTAGATCCAACGTACAGTGCTGGAAAAAGATGCAAAAGGGGACATGAGTAGGGCGCGAGCAGGCCAACAGGCGTAGATCCAGGTCAGAGCCCCACCTGTCTGTAGTATCTACGTTTTAAGATGTTCCTGTTGTTGTCCAGTTTGTCCGCCACCGCCGAGCCGTAGATCTCCATACTGGCCGTAAAAACTACCAGCTCGTACCACTGGCTCACCTGCACACACACACACCAGGCGTGGAGCGGGTAAACCATGCAACCGGGCTCAAACACACACACACACACACGTGAGAACTGCTACATACTCACCACTTCTAGAAAAAAGTCCACGTGTGGTCTTTTATGGACAAAGAACCTTACTGGATGCTTGTCGATGACGACCTGTGTGAAGAAGAAGAAGAAGAAGAAACATAGCGATGTAGAGGCCCTCATCTAGAGTGTGTGTGTCTAAAAGGGTCATACTTTTAGGATAAAATCTGGCGGCGTGCCCGGTCTCACGGTGGGTCTTAGGACCCCGTCGTGGTGAGAGTGGATCAACGTCTCATCCAGGTCTAAAACCAGAATCTTCCTCTTTACTGCACCTAAAGTTTGGGACAAACACAAACACCAGAAATGTGTTTTTAAACTACACGGACACGTTTGGGCTGACAGAACACCAGAGAAGGCTGCTGCTGGACCGGGTCAGCGGCTGCGAGCCGAGTGGAGCTGAAAAGGAGTCTTGTTTTTTTTCCCCAGTCAAGAGTGTGTCATCCACAGACGGAGCAGAACACACAACAAGTTCAAGTTTTAACCCTTTAACCAAAAGAACTATCCACAAAATGGCTTAAACACTTTGTTCAGCGTGAAACACGGGGTTATTTAAACAGCAATGAGTGTTTAGACTCCATCTTTTACACATTCACAGAATTTTTTTGGTCGCCAAAAATCACTGGTTACACATGCCTTACCGCCAAGATGACGCCTAAATGCTTTACTGGCCGAAGCCGCATAACCGGTTTGCGGACACAAAGGCGAAAGAAAAGGTAACGTTCTTCGCATCTGTTTATCTGCTACAAGCTGGTCTTCGGCGCGTTCACGCACAAGAGATCGTCTTTATGGCTGCGCAAAGAGGCTGGCTCGGCTGACGTGAGTCCAAAATGACTTCCGATAGGTCCAGAATTCTCTAAAATCTTTACAAAGAGTCAAAAGCCAGAGAATAAGAAAAAAGCTGCGTTTTAAGGACCCACTGACACACCTTCAGCTTCCAAATGGATGTTCAGGCTTCCAACCCGACGGACCGGTTAAGGCTGATTTACACATTACAAATATGCAGCTTTTGCTGTGTCCAAACCAAACGCGTCCGAGCAAACTGCATTAGGAGAAGAGGATCTTCTCCTGGAAGTGTGCGGAGGGGTGGCATGGACTTACTCAGTCTGTTTCTGGAGATGGACGACAAGGGCAACGTGTCGTATCGCACCGTCTGATACTGGATTATCTGTAAAGATGCAGGAAAAAGAAGAGGTGAACAGTGTGTCACAAAACTCCCTTGTTGTTGTTATCATTAGGAATCAGTGATCAGTCACTGCAAAACATGAAATTTGAGGGCACAGAACCGATCGAAGCGCAGGTTTTGTTGTCTTAACCGCTGCTGTGGAGCTAATGGCTGCTTTGAGGTACCGGGCAAGACATTTTTTAGAAACTGTCTTCTATTTTTGAAGGTTTAGCCACACAGCAGGAAAGCGGAGGACACTGACTTGAAGTCTGCTGTGTAAACCGTCTACTTCTTTAGACCGCTCGCTCTCTCCCTCCCTCTCTCTCTTTTTTCTACGGGACTATTTATATTCCCTCAGCTGTCGGTGGGTGTCAGAGGAGCAGAGGCCGAGCACAGAAAAGGAGACTTGCAGGGTGACTTTCTGGGGAGCGTCCTGCCCGTTTCCAACGCTCTGGACAGGGCCTCCTCCTGGGCTTTAGGGAAACATCGTTTATGCCAATAGTTCAGGTGCGGTTTCTTAGGGAACGTTTTGGCCGGTACAGCCTCAGTTTCCCTTGCCTGGGGGGTAGTTTACTAGGGTTAACGGCCTTGTCTTGAGCTCCTGCGGGACATTAGCAGAGCTGCCACGCAGGAGCGTTAACAGCCTGAGTAACAAGCAACCGTGGTGTCATCCACCGACGCAGACGAGGATGCGCGGGATTATGTCTTTGTCACATCATTCATAATCCAATTCAGCAATCACCAAGGCGTGCTCGAGAGTTTCACGGCCTTGCGCGCCATGCTGTACCCGACAGCCGTCACTGGGCATACCGACCATGATGCTGTTGCAATGCCCCACAGAAAAGTAAAACAACTGCAAAGGAAACAAACAGACGGACGGCCGGAGGGAGGGAGGGAGGGAGAGAACAGTGCACCCTGTGTGCTGACATAATCCCTCTCACTTCGGTCGTAATGCTGCTGGAAGACTCACTCCCAGGACCACCTGCAAGTGTTGCCGCCACACAGTAAACTGCAGCCAGCAGTCGTCGAACAAGATCATTACGACGATTACAACTTGTCGGGCACTCCTCCAGGGTTTGTTGATTAATACGGAGGCAGAGTCAAAGTCCACTCATCCTACTGTGTCTGCTTGGTGACACCTTTGTGTGTGCGTCTGCAGAACAAACAGGATTTCTGTCATGTTACATGCCACCCTTTCCTGGGGGCACGTGTGGGGAATCAAAGGTGTCCCGCAGGCTCGTGTTGTGGCCGTCGCTCCAATTCAGCATTTGGATTGGGAAGGATTTCAGAGTATATTGACACAACATCAACAAGCACCTGATTGCGTTAAAGTTGTGATCACATCATGTCACTGTCAAGTTTTATACTTAAATTAACGCCTTTTTTTTAGCTTTTATCACATGTGAAGATAATATTGGTATATTTATAACAGACAATTAAGAGATAGTTTTGTAAAAAGGTTAAAAAGACTTGTTAGAGACAAAACACGGTGCATGTGATCAGAGAAACGCAACACAGGTGAGGCAGACAGGTAGAGAGCTCCCCCAAAGCTTGCTAAACACACAAAAAGAAATGACTATACACCCAGAATGGTCCTAAACGTGTTGGCTTGCCCCAGAAGCACAAGTGTCAGGTTCAAATTCAAACTTATTCTCACCGTTCGTAGGTGCTTTCTGAGGATGTACATAATGAAGCCCCATATTCTCGACGCTACGCCGAGAAATGTGCGGATCCCGAGTAAACACTGTCGGGTCTTCAGCATGTCGATGGGCAGGCAGAGACCCCTCACAACACCCGCTTGAACTAGCACGCTGCCCCCAGAGCCGTCGGGACAATCACTTAGGGAACTTGCTGAGACGTTTGGTTGCAGACGTTGGGTCGAGAGGCCAAGCAAACGTGTGAGTACCTCGCTCTGCACACTTGTGGCACGGCTAATTTTAAACAAAGTGCATTTTCATTTTATCGATGTCAGACGAAACGTGGACGTGTCCAAAAGACAGCTGCTACACGCAGGACTGCAGCTCCGTGGACCTTAGCACGCAGCTCGTTGACAAGCTAGCACGGGAGCTAGCCGACTACCGCTAGCTCGTAGCCGACAAGCTACGTTAGCTCGAAAGGGTGACCACCTTGACCGTAGAACGAAAAAATATCCCAAAACGGCCGCGGGGACGCTGATAGACAAGCGGCAGTTCAACTCGCTTCACGCCACAGCGCCCAAAGAGCGGCAGCGCTGGAAAAGTTCCTCAAAGTTTAGCCGGCCCACTTCAAATCATTTTGTAGTCCAGTTGAAATCCGGGATGAAGCTGCGAGCCGCCATCGCCGCGCTGCCGTCACTTCCGCGAGGATCCGCGTGGTTGCGCGCAGCACGTCCACGTGGAAGAAGATAAACACACGTGAACGAGCGGAATTGAAATAAAGCTTCAAATGTGTTTAATTACGAGGTCGAATCTACTGTTTGATGCCTAGCTTATTATGGATTGGCTCATTCTGTAGGCGCCATAAAATGAGTTTAAACATTAACTCTGGGGAACGATTTCTCTTTTATTGTTGGCGCATGTCGTTTCAGATAAAATACAGAAGTAATCTCTGCTCCGGTCATCTGGTTTTATAATCTTAATCTGCAGGTTTTGCAGTAAAATATGCCTAAACTTGAAAAAGTAGTCATCAAAAAGTACAAAAAAGATCTCAAACTTGGCTTCCCTCCCTTCAAATGAAGGATGTTTTTAGAATGATGTCTTTAATGTTAATTTATGTGTCTTGGATTACTGTATTGATTTTTCCATGTTACATAATTGCTGTCAGATCAGCAGTGCAATTGAAAGCTGCCAATTTACCTGTTTAATTGACATTCAAATAAATTTTAAAAAACAACATTTTTGACAAAATATAGCAATTTAATATTACTGCATTATAAGTTCGGTGCATTTTCCAGAAAGCTGGGCGAAAGCAATAGCAAATATGAATGTATGAACAGAAAACTCTATTTTTACATGTGGTAAAACTATTAATAAATATAATGGAAACAAGTGACAAACATCTGGAAGTTTCCAGTTGGTTTTATGTCCAAATACTAGACGTCTAGGTCATCATCAGGGTCTTCCTCGTCATAGTCGTCGTTAGCATCTGGCTCGTACAGAATCTGTCCTGATCCTGGACCTGAGCAGAGCAGGGCTGTCTTTCTGTAAAACAAATGATGGCAGTGTTTAGGTCCGTAAAAAAAAAAGCCCAGAGGGTCTGAAATGTGCAGAGATATCTTTACTTCTCTTTGCTGAACACAAAGGGAAGTGCTAGTTTCTCCTTTGCTTCCAACTCTGAATCAGACAGCCGAAGGTTGAAGGTCAAGTTGGCCGCTGGGTCAGTCTGCAGAAAAACCACGATTGCATATTCAGTCGGGCCAGTTTCGACTTCGGCATGTTATATATCATGTGCAATACTGTACCTCCTCCTCTTTAGGGTCAGCATGTTTGGGCCTAGCTTGGTTCGCTGTCTTCTGTAACGTGACTGTAAAATCCCCCTGGATGCTGAAAACTTCCTCCTGTGGACAAAAAACATTGAGCATCCCGTAATGGTAGAAAAAGAACAGCCCCGCAGTGGAAATACCTACATCTTGGACAACCTTCCCTGATTTTAAACGTTTTGTTATCTTTGCCACTGCTTCATCTGCTTCGGACCAGGCGCTACAGTGATGACAGAAGTAGCCAAATGGCCTACACTTCCCACAGTGCCCTGCTGGTGCATGTCTGTGTGGAGCAGACCGATCACCGCTCTCGCAGCTCCCCCTAATGAAAACACAGAAGAAGACAATGAACCAGAGGAACTACAGTATTCCAGTCACTGAAACTGTTGTATCGGCTACAACCTGGATGCCCAACTCCTCCTTATTCTGGAAGGTCATTAATTACCTTTTCGAAGTTGATGAAGAGTTCTGCAGACAGTTGGACAATCAATGTGTCTCAAAATCCACGACAGAGAATCGATCACCAGTGTCGTTGGCTTGGAATATGACGCTTTTAACAGATGAGTGATTTTTTCCACACAGAACTGGTGAACTGTGAAAGGTGTGTCATCGTTCCAGCCAAGTGGGTCCGCGTAAGCATTGTGAAAGTGCAGTCTGAAAGGACAAGAAAAGAATAAGATCAATTATTAAATCTAAATAAATTATCCCAAAAAATATGAAACATTTCAGAGAATTATGTTGGTCAAAGCTATGATTGTTATGCTGGAAGTAGACATCTATTATTTATGATTTTGTTATAACCTAATCGTGAAAATATAGAACAACAGTGGTGGTACAGATTGATTGAATAATTAAGTTCTAGGTTGATTTTTTGTCTTCTTTTTGAACAGTTACCTCTGAATATGTGTTGTTTTTAACCCATCCTTAAGTTCTTCTTCACTGGCTTCAAACCCCAGGACATGGACTTCTTCCTCCCTACAGCCATAATAACGAGACACTGTGTGGTAAAATATGTTTCCACTAGTATGTCACTTAGCCATTTTTAGGAATCATTAAAAAAATATTACTTAAATACCTGTTAAGTGCTGAGTTAATCAAAGTCAACAGGAGACGTCGACCAGAATAGCTAGCACTATCTGCCAAAACAAGTTGTATTGACGTGACTTTCGTGCAGTCTTGTTTATTTGATTTAAAAAAACCACCGAAACGTGGCAATTCAGAACAAGAAAGTAAAGATATTTTAGAAACAGTACCTTGTATTAAGAGAAAACCACCTGCATCGATGCCTTGTAATAATTCAGTCAACATGGTCCCGGGTAGCTTTAGCTTGTTAGCAAGCAGAATAAGTCATTTAAAGGTGACATGCAACATGAAAAAAACTCAAAAAACTGTTTGTCTTTTCCGTCCAGGCTATGATAAAATATATCTTGACTTCGAGTTGTTAAGAAGACGGGAAGTTTTATTGCTAAAAATGGATTCACTGTGAAGTCGAGAGCGTTTCTTTTGATAGCATATTTGAGCTGTCTTAAACTCGGACTACGTTTCCCAGAATTCACGTCGACCCCTTCGCAATCAGAACTGGGAAATGTGGTGTACTAACGTTTTCTACGGCCTGTCGTTTGCGGTCGCCGCTGGCCTCGTGGACTACATTACCCAGAATGCCGTGGGCGAAACTTTGCGCTGCAGCCTCGAGAGGTTTCTGCCGCGTACTGAGACGACAGTGCGGAATAAAGTCAGAACTGGAGTGGTTTTGTCTGCATTCATAGAGGAATCGAAAAAACTTCATCGGAGGACCTCTCGTAGCAAACTTAATTTTACTGCTACGTGCGTCGTTCGAAGGTTGTTCGAAGACTTGGGCTGCATCGTCGTATCGCCTGTTACATAAATGCAGTGGCGAACAAGTGGAGTTTAGTGCTGGAGCGATAGAGGAATTTTTTAATTTTGTCCGGCTATGGGGCGACGGATTCGAAGCTGTTCCCCTTAATAGACCGGATCCGTCGCAAGCAAACTTCAGAAACTTTGATCCAAAGCGAACCGAGCCGCCAGGAGAGAGCTTTAGGCTTTCCCCGCCGTCGGTTTGGAACTGTTGAGTTGCCCGGCGGTAAGGTGCAGCCACGCCGGGAAGGCACAGCGCGACGGCCGTTACTCCGGCTAGCTCGCCTGCTGCTTCTCTTACTTGGATCGAGGCCTGGTTGGTGAGGCGACAATGCTTGACATAATGTCTGAGCACCAAGGTAAGTTGAACCATTATTAGTCGTGAACTATTAAACGATTTGTGCGTGATGCTAATCGGTTCACGCTCGTAATCTGCTGGCCGTGTTCTGCGGACATTTAAGATGGCTAACAGCGCAAGTTGTGTCGAACGCAAACGTTGCGTTTGGATGCACGTCTTGCCCTAACCCACTGTCAATTCCCCCAACTTTCGCCATCGAAACAAGAAATCGGCGGTAAAATATTACAATTGCCATTATTCATACAAAAACCCCACTCTAACGCATTTATGCAGTGAACTTATCTCGCCGATTAGTTAACGCGCCCATCGAACTTGCGCTTTAAAATTTAGCTAATAGGTGGATAGCGAGCATGAGAGAGAGGATCCTGATCTCGCCGAAAATGCTAAATAAGATCACCAAAGCTACTCGCAGTATTAAACACAAGCTACAATTTAATCTCGACAAAACGATCGATTAAACATTACAGCCACCGAGCTATCGCCGAAAGCCTCCCACTTCCATTTTAAGAAAGCTAGCGTGTTTTAGCTAAATGATCGAGCGATCGACTGCTCGCACAAAGATTCACCACTCAAATCGCAATATTTGGTTGCTAAACAGAATTCCATAAATATATTTGACAACACCAAGCTGGATCAGGTCGAAATGTTTGTATTATTGTCTCCGTCTACGCGATGCATTAGCGTCTCCTTTAAACGTCAGCTAACACTAGCTATTAGCACACAGAGTAATGTTATTGTTTTAAAGTTTGGCTGAAAGGTAACAGACCTCTGTCGCCCTTGTTGTATTAAAACTAGCTTTTGCTTATTTACGTGGTTGTTAGATGTAAAGTCTTTTACATGTGTTTTAAAAACAAAACTTTGAATGCAGGCGATCAGCCAAAATGCTAATATGTAGCTTCGTTTGCACTTGTACGCACTTGTACGCACCAACCGTAGTTTACAAAAGACGACCGGCTTGGCATTTTCCTTTTTAAATGGTTATTATCAATTCACTAATAATTTTAACTGCTTTGATAAAACGCTGCTTGTACACGGGCTCATCTTTAATGGCTATAGTTGAGCTGCACTAGCATGCTAATGCTATCGTTTGTCCACATGTGTCTCATTGCTCTGGCAATAATGTGTTTGCTGTTTATGCACAATTGCGTGTAATCAAACAAAACGTCTTGCTTACAGTTCTTCTTCTTTTTTTTAATGTATTCCCTTTAGATTCATTGTTGGCGTGCAAAACGGAGCCTCTGGTGAGTAGTTCGTGAATCTCCTGAGTAATTTGCTGCAGAATGTTTAGGTTGGTTTCTGACATACATGCTGCTGTAGCCCCCAGAGAGGAAAAAGAGGACTGTGGAGGACTTCAACAAATTCTGCAGCTTTGTCCTGGCCTACGCTGGTTACATCCCAAGTCCTAAAGAGGTAAGCCACCGCAGGTCTCCTGGTGATTATGCAAGTTTTTGTTTCTTTGTTTGCTTGCTTTTTTACCTCATTGGTGATTTTTTTGGTTTTCTAGGAAAGTTCATGGTCCCCGACATCATCTAGTTCGGCACATAGCTCAGGGTTGTCGGCTGATGTCGGTGGAAGTGGGGGCACCAGCTCGACCGGCAACGCCTGGGCAGATGGCAGCTCAGACATTCACACCATCCACACGTTTGTCCGGAAAGCCCGCGCAAATAAGGGCAAAGGTATTCGCCGCATACACTCTGATAGCACGTTGCTGGACAAGATGCGCCTTAAAGACTCCTTATACGAGAGCCCGGCTGGCACAAAGGCAGAGCGCAAGAAGGACAAAAAGCTGAAAAAGCTGTCGCTGGGTTCCGCGATGTCGGCGGCCGACAGCGGCAGCAGCGAGAGTGAGAAAAGGGCTCGCATCAAACGCAGCAAAAACTCCAAACAGCCCAAAGCCAAGAAACTCAAAAGTTCCGTTCAGAGCGAGACGGACTCGGAGAGCCGGCACGGGCACGCGGAGGTGCGACCAATCAGAGAGGAGCTGGCGGTGCACCGGACCTCGGCCGCCGGCGTGCCCACCCTGGGGAAGATGCCGCCGGAGGAGTCCATCAGGGAGGCCGAGATGAGTTCCAGCGAGGGGGAGACCTGGATCGCGGACGAGGACATCATGGTGGAGTCCGGTGAGTTCACATCAGTCCGTTTCGCAGAACGCTGGCGATCCGATCCGGGGATCTGACGCAGTTTTTCCCTTCCCCGCGCAGGCGACGACTCGTGGGACTTGATCACCTGCTACTGCGGGAAGCCCTTCGCCGGGCGGCCCATGATCGAGTGCAACCAGTGCGGCATCTGGGTGCACCTGTCCTGCGCCAAGATCAAGAAGTCCAACGTTCCGGACGTCTTTTACTGCCACAAGTGCAGGGACTTGCGGCGGTCCGGGAACAAAAAGGACACCTAGAACTGACCTTCCCTCCTTCCTGACTCCTTTTCTCTGATGCCTACAGCCAAAACAGCCTGCAACGCCACCCGGACGGCAACTCTGTCGCCACTTTCTAAGATTTCTTTTCGACAATCAGAACCGTTTCTATTCCTTCATCCCTTTTTGTTCCATCTTATATGGAGAACTGGACAGACGGCACCGGTAACGCTGGAGTGTTGCTACTTAACCCATTCATTGGCTTTATTGACGAACCCGCGCTGACGTGCGCGGCATTTTCTCGCCTCCTGTCTGCTTTTGTTGCATTTTGTCCTTTAAATTATTGATACTGACAAATCACCGCGTCGGCCATTGAAAACCAGTTTTGATGACACTCCATTAGTCTGTTTCAAGGAGCAGCTCTTTTTATTTGTAACATTTATGTTTCTTTTTTCCAGAGGCCCCGCTCCTCTAGAATCTTTCATTTCTCTCTGACGTTGCTACAGTAAAAATTGCACAGACATTTTTTTTTTTTAGTTGTGCACTTCTCAATTCCCTCAGAGTAAAATTTTTACTACACATCGGGGTATTTGGTGTTGAGCTACGACTAATCTAGATCGTACTTGGCGTGTAGCTGTGTACATTTAGCGCTTACTGTTTCTCAATGTCAACGTCGAGATTTCTTTTTCTTCATAAAGTGGCGCGATGGAGGAGTTGCCTTTGGTTCCGAGGTTTGTTGATGAATGGTTGTAAAATATGGAGTTCTGTTTTCATGTAATCGTTTATTGCTTAGCTTTCCGAGACGGGATTAGAGAAACGCATCAGAACGGACACGAATGTGATGTAAAGAGAATAAGCCGCATAGATCGGGATTTTTCTGTTCATTTGTTTGGTTTTATTGCATTGTTTTGTTTTGTTTTTGTATGGTTATTTCTTTATTCGGAGTGCGTCCTAAGTCTCCAGTAGCGGTTGCGCTCAGTGCTTCAGTTCTGTGTACATATCTTGTTCTTTAACAACTGTACATATTTGAAAGTTAAGAGAGAAAAATACCCAAGCGAAATCTATATTTTCTGCAGTCTGATATTGTTTAATTGTAGCTTGAAAAATAAAAGTCTTTGGGAACACGAAGGAATGTTTTATTTCATGGAATTGAACATTTTGACAGCGTCTGAGCACACAGCAGTGATTGTCATGGTCGTCTTCGGCCACCAGGTGGCGCTGTCAACAAGCGTCGCCCTTCACTTGTAAAATCATGAATAAATATATATCAATATTATAAAATGCATTTATAGTGAGGAAAAAAAAACCATTTAGGTTTATTTCCTGTATTCCTCCCGGTGAAGATCAGGTTCATCCTGGAAAAGAGAATATTTTGCGCATGTAGAATAAATTAACCCAAATATGGCACGATTGAGTTGGGATGAGAGGGGAGAAAACGACCCCAACAGTCACATTTTTAGCGTCATTTTGACTGACAGCAGTTACAAAAATTATTCGAATTTTTGGTTTCATTCCTGCGTCAGGGCTTTTTGAAGGCCTATCAGGGAAAAGTGCATTTTTCAATCGAGAATACTATCACTTACTTGGCGGCTTTGGAACCTGGACATCAGGAAACCTCCGATGGAGTCCAGTGGAGCGAGTTTCCTCCTGGAATTACGCATAAAGTACAGATCAGATCTATCCAAAACGCTTTAAAATGCTCTTTAATTTCTTTCTGCGTCCCAGGAGGCCCTCGTACCTCTTGGGGGTATTTTTCCGAGGGGTGTGAAGTTGGATTGAAAGCTCTGCATCGTCGGGGACAGCCTCCGGATGAGACGGACGCAGGTCCACCACCAGGACCGGACCCTCGGGGAGGCCGGCCCGGGCCGAGGCAGCATCCAGGCGGGGGGAGAGGTCCTGGTCCAGCCAGTCAACCTCCTGAGGACAGATCACCTCTACGTTTCTTTCTTTAAAGTCTTTACATTTTCAGGGGGAAATTATGAGCAGTTTTTAGGTTTGTAATCCGCCAAAATTCGATAAATCACCTTTTTTTCTACATTTCCAACTGGGCTTTTTTAAATTTAAAAATATATTTTCTGTTGCATTCGATCCAAGATGTGAAACAAAATAGATTAAAACTGATTACTAAGAAAAATTAGAGCAGGGCAACACAAAAATGAACTTTATAATGCATTTTTCCGTATCAGATATTTAGTAGAATCTGTTAAGAGAATAAAGTGCCCTAAACTAAAGTCCCAGTTTTCAGACATCAATCTCCCATCAGGGTTCTGACAGTCTTACCCTTCTGTTTCTGCTGGGCAACACGAGGCTGCAGGTCTGGTCCAGCAGCAGCTGGAGGACCAGGACAGATAAGACACAGCTGGGACGAAACATCTGGACAGCGTTGGAACCAAGGAGACGGAGCTGCAGAGACAACGCGGAAACCTCGGGTCTGCTGGTGCGCCGCTGGTTTGCTGATCTCAGGCCTGATGTCGGAGTGGTCTGAGGCCAGCCGGCAGAGTGCTGGTATTTGTAGGCCTGTGAGCAGGGTGGGTTTATATGAAGGGGCTGTTCAGGCCGTTTGGCCTCAGACATGTCAATTACATCTGACGCCTGCTTCTGCCACCGTGAGTCCCAACATCTGCAGCCACCAGCCACAGACACAACGCTTCCACAACATGTCTGCGCACGTCTGCACCCTGCAGCCAGCAACGTTTTAATAACTGCTATCTTCCAGATCAAAACAGTGACTCACATCTGTAAATAGTTCTGCTTTTGCTCAGAATTAGTGCCAAATATGTCACAATTATCCATATTGTTGATGTTACAGGCCCTAAAGGTGAAATACGCTCAACAATTCTCAGAATAAAACCCAAAAATACAATTCTAAACCCTTGTATTGTTGAAATATTCTAAAGATTAGATTTTAGTTTTAGATTTTTCAACGCTTTAAATTTGATAATTCATAATTTGACAATTCAGACATAAAATCCAAAGAAAAGCAAGCAAACAAACTTTGATGAGAAACTCGGCTGGGGTCTATAGCCAAAGCCAATAAATACAGTAATCAATAAAACGCCAGGACGTCGGCAATAAAAGGTTGTGTTTTGGCTCCGGAGGCCCAGAAAGAAGCAGCCAGATTAGATGAAATCAGCCTCCCAGTTGTGCTCTAATCTAGAAAAGTTGATCGTTTTGCTTCGCCCAACCTGTCTTGGAGATAGCCACCCAACACAGACCACACACACACACACACACACACACACACACACACAGAGCCTCCACCCACTGGCTGCCAACACTCAGGAGACAATGTAGTAAAAAATGGCTGAAGGTGGTTTGTCTGTGGGTGTGTGTGTGTTTGTCTGTGTGTGTGTGTGTGTGTGCGCTTGCCGTGTATGCACACTTAGACACGTTTTCACTCTTCCTCTCTTGCCGCCCTGTCCTAATTATTGCTGTTTTGGGATGCCGGGGCCAAACATAGAGCGGCTGCTGATGGATCAGACGTGTATAAATGAAGTCCAGGCTGGGGGCAGCATGTCGGGGGCGGGTGGGGGGCAGATAGGCTGCGCTGATTAGCTGTATTATCAGACACGCCTCATTAGGCTCCCCGGGCTGGGTGGACAAGCCTGCAACATGAGGACAGACGAATGTGGCTCCGTGTGGAAACAACAAAGAGCACCTAAAACAGTTTTAGTGCTGTAAACCTGCAGGAATATCTGAATTCTGCTGAGATTAAATCCAGAATTTAGAGAAAATAGAGCAAAAAATGTTTTTTTTTTTCAAGTTAATATATATTTGCCTTCTACACATATTAATGATGCACTTTTTTTGGGCTCTAATTTAGTACATAATATGCAGTTAGGGTAGAGTTGAAGTCAAATATCTGTAAAATGTTACAAAAATAAATAAAAATGTTCCTCTTATCAGTCAGAGCAATTTCTTGTTTATGAAAAAAGTTATTATACTCTGTGTGTGTGTGTGTGTGTGTGTGTGTGTGTGCGTGTTTGCCCGCCCACAGTTGTCAGTCCTATAAGTAGCAGGAACTGCCGCAGGTGCCAAATATAGACTCACCAGCTAAACTACCACAGTTTAAAAAAAGAAAGAAAGGAAATCCTAAATAAAGGAGTTTAAGACAGAAACAAAGCTTAGCACTAGTGTTTTACTCACGTTTGCTTAAATACTTGCTTTTTAATATTAAGAATTTTTAACTGTTAAAATTGTTCTGCAGCTCCTGTAAGAATAACATTTTTACAGAATTCTAAGTTTGCGACACATTTAATCCTCTTTCTTTATCACTACAAAGGAACCTACGGCACTGACCCTCGACCTCTGAGATCGAATCGCTCCAAAACCAGAGCAGGAGCAGTTCAAACAGGCAAATCAAAACCAAGTTCAAAGAAGCATTTATTTAATGCTCAAAAGACAGAAAAGTGTTCACACACACTCTTCCAACCGCTGAAGCAGGTTAACCCAAACCCATCCATCTATTTCCTCCCAAACCCCCCAAAACACGATCCCTCATGCATCCATCCATCATATAAGATGTGCTTTCTACTCCTCGCATTATCAAGTATTTTATATGCCAATTGTGTATTATTGTGCACGCACGAGGGTTCTGTTTACCGTTAACTTTTAATCTAATCCAAATCTCATCTCATTCTGCGGTATTTGCCGCTGCCGGCAGCGGCCGTTGGCGCCCCCTGGCGGGCTCCCCCAGACACGACATTTGTTTTTGATATTTATTTATTCGTTTTTAAACAGGCCACGCCCACCGCGGTCAATACCCCCCTTTTTTAAAACACGTTTCCGTTTTCATGGTGGAGAAGTCGGAGGTGGAGAACCTTTTCGGCCCAACGCCGGAGCATCGCGAGCGTGCTGAGGGGGGAGGACTCGATTCCACGGCGAGGAAGAGGAGGGGCGAAGACGGCGACGCTGGCGAGGAAGGACGACGGTAGTCCTCGTCGTCTCGCTCGCGTTCTCATCGCAACTGTTGCCAGCCTTGCTGCTCGTTTTAGAACAACAAAGTACCAGGTGAGAGTTTAAAGGACTCTTGTTTGTTTTTTTGCGGGTTAATCCGGGTAAAAAAATGAGTTGTCGACGCGCGCGCGCGTCAAGATTAGGCCACGCGGGATTAATATGTCAGAGTTTACCAACAGCTGAGTGTGAAACGCCAAACTAATCTCTGAGGGCTTTCATGGTGTTTTCCTAAAGACAATGGATGACCACGTCTCCCTTCCTGGAAACACCCACTTCAATGTCCTGACACCAGCTGACTGACAAAAACGCAGAAATATTCCCCTAATCTCCCCATTTGGAAGATCAAACTCCCCTTTTCTCCTCAGAATGATAAATAAGCATGGCCAGGGCCAGGGTCCGTCCAAAGCCCTCACATTTGGTTTAGAGTGTAACTTTCCCCTGGAAATTTGTGGCATTTTTTCCTCCCATGTTGTTTCCTGAGCTCCATCATTCTTCGGAAGACTTTGCTTCACTCTTCCTGGTTTATCGTGCACACGCACACGCAGCAGCACATCCCTTCACCTGTACCACTGCTGACTGTCGCTGTCATGTGACTGACTGATGTGTTTGTGATTTTTCCAGCGGTGAAATCACCCTCTTCTCTGGCCTGATCCCTCCCCTCCTTCCTCCCTTTTTCGCCATTTCCCACACGGACCTGAGGAGCGGAGCCGGGAGCGTGACCTTTGTCTCCGCTTTTCACCCATTTCCTCCCCATGTCTGCCCCTGGTGAGTGACTGTTCACCCAGTTTGTCATAAAAGTTTCAGTCTCCAGTTTCCGTTCTTGTTTTCCGTGATGTTTGGACGTTCTTCTTCTCCTCCTCTGGTGTGGGCGGGTCTAGGATGCAGATTTCCCTCTCCCGCTGAAGGAATGTAGAGCAACGACCGGCCGCAGTGTTACACAACCGCTTCACTTTCAAATTTCCTTTAATTGTTGGATATATATATCAACACCATCTCAGTTGGTGGGAACCAGTCTATCAGCAACTGGGCACTAATATATTTTTTAAATTAACTACTTATTATTTGCCTGTTTAGCTGGTTTTCCCAGAGAAAATGAAGCCGGAATGTGAAGGAGGAATTCCTTGATGACTCAGGGATGGCGCGTGTTGGGTGTGACACTCATTTTTCCGCTTAATTCAATAAATCGTAATGCAACACACGCACTCGCTCGCCATTTCAAGGCCGGTTTAAACCACACTGGACAGCCGAAAGCCTGGTTTGGCTCGCAGGCCCGTAAACTGGTGGGTCATCAAAGAAAAGATCAAAGCGGAACAAAGAGGAGCGTTTCTAAAGGCAGAATTCAGTCGTGATTTCTCTCTCCTCCCGCTCTCACACACACTAATGGTGCGTGTTTTCCAGGTTATCCAGGCTCCCCCGGCCAGGTGCCCTACCCCATGGCTCAGCACGGCGGCCCCATGGTGGCTCCTTACCCCTCTGGCCCCGGCGCCTACGGGGACCCCCAGGCCCCTCCTCCGGGCTTCAACATGAACTACGATCCCGGCCAGCCGCCCGTCGTCATGTACCAGCCCGGACCCGTTCCAGGACCACAGCAGGGGGCTCACCCTGGAGCCGTCTCCCCGGCGCCGTTCAGCGGGCCCCCCGCTGTGCCGGTGGGGGTCCCGCCAGGGCTGGAGTACCTGACACAGGTATGATGGAGACACACCAGCCGGGTTGGTCACGGTTGGTTCTGTTTGAACTGTTTTTCTTTGTCTTTATCTTGAACTGAGATGATTTATGGTCTCGAGTTAATAGTTACCTGTTGAGGAGTGTGTTGTTTTCCGTCCTGGTTCCCCCTTTAGAACCAGGTACCTTCACGGTACTTTCAGGGCTTCTTCGGTTCCAGGAACCTTTTTAGCAACTCTCTGTTCTCTGCATCTCATGGTTTTAGATTGACCAGATCCTGATCCACCAGAAGGTGGAACTCCTGGAAGGTAAGAAGGAAGTTCTTCCTGCAGCGGGTCCTCCATGGGGCTTTGAACCACGTCTTCATGGTGTTCTCGTCCCTCCCCGCCCAGCGTTTATCGGCTTCGAGACCAACAACCAGTACGAGATCAAGAACAGCCTGGGCCAGAAGATCTATAAGGCCAAAGAGAAGAACGACTGCTGCACCCGCAACTGCTGCGGCTCGCTGCGCAGCTTCGACATGAAGATCAAAGACAACATGGACCGAGAGGTCATCCGGCTCATTCGACCTTTCCGCTGCGTCTCCTGCTGGTGTCCCTGCTGCCTGCAAGAGGTCCGTCAGTGTGCGTGTGTGTGTGTGTGTGTTGACTTTTACACACCAAGACTAACTAGGCCAGTTGTGTTGTCCAAGGACAAATATGATCAAAGGTGTTGTGTTCGGAAAAGTCAGGAGATTAGCGTTGTCGTTGTTCTATAAGTGTATTTGTCAGTTTGTTCACATGTGCTTGACGGACAGCTTCAGTGGCGGGTGGACAGAAATCACGTCAAAGGCAAATGGTAGAAATGGGCAAGAACCAATGTGCTTTGATCTAAGTGTTACCTGTTAGCAAGTAAGCTAGCATTAAAGGCTCTGAGTGTCTGCTGGAACGGCCCCAGCTCCTCCGTCCCTCCGACTCTGGGAGGTTTTTTTCTTTCCCTGTTTAATCAAATCTTTGTATTTCTGGTGAACTTGTGTCTCACATCTGTAGGCAGGATCCTTGGATCCCAGAGGAGCTCGACCAGTGGAACCCAGCACCAGCACACACACACGCATGCGCACACACACACACACACACTGTGGTTTTGTTTGACAGACAGACAGGAGCCATGTGAGATGTGTTACCTTCGCTGTGGGACTCTACGTTTTGCCTGACAGGAGATCTTTGTCCACCACCGAGGATTTTAGCCACTTTGGAATAACGTGTGTGTGTGTGTGTGTGTGTGTGTGTGTGTGTGTGTGTGTGTGTGTGTGTGTGTTCACAGATGGAGGTCCAGGCACCCCCGGGCACAACAATAGGATACATCAAGCAGGACTGGCACCCTTTCCTGCCGCGCTTTTCCATCCAGGGTGCCAACAAGGAGACGGTCCTGAAGCTGGAGGGGCCCTGCATGGCCTGCAACTGCTGCGGGGACGTCAACTTTGAGGTGAGCGCCTGCGCCTTCCCGCCCAACTGTCCCCAACCGGAGGTTTCCATGACGATGTCGTCCTGCAGCTGAGGGGCAAAGACAGCGACAGCCCCATCGGGCGCATCAGCAAGCAGTGGAGCGGCCTCCTGAAGGAGGTCTTCACCGACACCGACAACTTCGGCATCCAGTTCCCGCTGGACATGGACGTGAAGATGAAGGCCGTCCTGCTGGGCGCCTGCTTCCTCATCGTGAGGCTCCGCCTTCTCCCGTCCGCGGCCCGTCGGGAGCGGCGTGCCCCCCCACTAACGCTCCTGTCGTCTCCTTGCAGGATTTCATGTTCTTCGAGAAGGTCGGGGAGGCCAACCAGCGCAGCACCGTGTTCTCCTAAACGGGAAAAGCGAAGGAACCGCAGCGGCGGCGTTCTGCATTTAGGCACGTTCTGTTTGCGTATGTGGCTTTTCCGACGCGTCCTTATCACTTCCTGGTGCTGTCCATTTGCATAAACGCTTCTTGTTGAGCTTTCGATTTGCTGATCAACGATTAGCTGGAAAACCAGCTAATCCAGGCTGATTGGAAGCAGTTGCCATATTTGCTCCTAATCCAGTAAGTCTCCAGGCCTCCTCCGCCTCTCTAGCATGCTAACCGAAGCCAGAAGTTAATGGTAGTTATAGATATATATTTTATTACTGTTGTGCATGATGTAGTTTAAGTGTTTGTAAGTGCTGTTTTTTGTCGATGCTAATTCTAAAAACTGAAACATTCAGTATCACCTGGTAGACTCTGACACTGTGAGCTGGGGATTGAGGGAGATTTTGTACATTTTCCACTGTGCCTTTCAAGGTAAAACCAAAAGATGCATACAAAGCGAGGTCAGGACTCCCAAAACTACTGCCAAACCCCACAGACACCACTCCAGCAGCGGCCAGGGCCAGTGTTTACCTTAGTAACCGTGTGTATTCAGCACCTGTGCATCCTATACTCAACCACTAGCCTCTGGAAAGAGAAGGACGGCTCCCCTAGTTTAGTTTTCTGCCTTTGTTCGTGTTCAGATGATCTCGTTTGTGTCACGATTGTCGGTGAATGAATAAAACATGTTTCCTGACAAGAAAAGTCACCTTTTAGTGACTTCATTAGTGACTTTTTTGCATTTTTATGTAACTAATAACAGATGAAATTGATGTTTTAGCAGAGATGAGGGAACTTAAAGTTAAAAACTGCATGTAATAATCTCCTAATATCAACCTGTTTTCACCAGATTTCCAGTGTTATTTAATAATGAACTCATTTTTAATACAGTATTTACAGATGAAGATAGAAAAACTACTGCCAAAAAGCTTTCATCATAGTTGTAAGAACAGAAACCTTCCGTCTTGCCAACGTGCTGCTTTTTGCACGAGGAAATCTTCATTTTCCTACGTTGGTAATCCATCGTGGCAGTGCACCGGATTAAAGAATAATCCCGCCCTGGTCTCAGTGTTAGTCTGAGGTGGGGCTCTGTCACCGGGGTCCGGCCTTTTCCTCACGTGACCAGCGGATCAGGTAGCGGCTGGCCAGCTGCAGGTTCCACTGGTACTTGGAGAGGATCCGGAGGCAGTCGTCCCTGGAGCAGAGGCTCAGCGAGTACAGCTGCTCCAACTGGGGGCGAAAGCGGGCGGTTAAAACGCAAAACTCCACGTAAAACCGCTCCAGAAACGCCGCCCGACCTTGAGCTGCTGCTGGGCTCGTACTGGGTTCCACTCGTTGCGTTGGAGGGCGGCGTCGGCCTCTTCGATGGTCACTCCGTGCACCGCTTCCATGACCTGGTGGGAGAGCGCTGACACTTTCTGACACTCACTTTGACCTTTCTTTTCAACAGCAAACACTGAGCTGACCTGCGAGATGAGGGCGTCCCTGGTGTTCTGCAGATGATGCGCTTTCTCTCGACTCCGATCTCTGTCCCTGCTGTCGGCGTTGTCGTCCAGCTGCGGGGTGGAGCGCGCCATCTGGGCCATTTTCACCAGGTTGGAGGCGCTCTGCTGGGGCTGGTTCTGGATCTGGGGCTGCGCGGCTGCAGACGCAACCACGTGCGGAGGCCACTGCGCGCCAGGGACGGGCAGGACGACTGGCCTCCTCTGCGACTTCATGTTTGGGCGTTTGAAATTGGGAGGCGGCGGCCGAGGGGGAGGACCGATGCTGGCCTCGCTGAACCGCCGGGGGTCTTTTTGCATCATCACACTGTGGGCGGCCATGACGGGAGGGACAAGTCTGCCGTGCTGATCCACCCTGACCGTGGTCACCGTGTGAGATCGGGGTCGATGTCCGCTTAAAACGGACTCCAGGCTCCGGGACATACCTGGACACAGAAGGTTTGGGCCTTCATTGGTGCAGTAGATATCCGCTGTTGTTACCCAGCTCGTTCAGCAGGGGGCGGGCTTCACCGTGTTTATTTGCTGTCAATTCCATTAAAATGACAGATTTTCTTTTGCTTTTATTGCAAATCTCCAGTTCCTACCTGCCATTTTCTGCAGATTGGATCCCTCCTTCTCCTTCACAGGTCCCGGTGGCCTCAAGTTTCCACTGCTGCACCAAAAACGGAAAACACGTGAGGCCAACAAACACGCCCGATCTATCTTTACTGTTGGCTGTAAACAGGCGGTAAAACACAGCGACACGTTGGTTTGGCTGGTTTTGACAGGGAGGAGGAAGGACTGACTCGTCCAGGCTGTCCGGCGTCCCCCAGCTGCGCTGCGGGTGGACGTCCCCGTGTCCGGTGTGCTGCAGGCTGCCTTTCAGCGGGGTGGAGATGAAGGAGGCGTTGGGGACTGGAATGGGAACGGCGCCGGACCCGGAGCTGGAGGGCGGCGGAGCGACAACGACAGCAGACGGAGGCGGCGGCGGCATAGTGATGCTCGCGGGAAACCAGCCCACCGCCAGGGTCCTCTGGTTCTGGCCCCTCCACTCGGACATCTCCAGACTGTCGAGAGCGGCGAACAGTCAAGGAAAGGGACAGAAAGGTCCGATCCCACCGTCCCGTCACCCTCCGGCCCACCTGTGCTCCACCAGCGTCACCAGGTCGTTGGCTGCGAGGGCTAGCTTTCTGGGCTCGGAAAAGTCCCTCGTGGTCTGTACTTCCTTCGGTTTAGCCTGTGAAGGGAGTCACAAGTCAGGGCGGAAGGGCTGCGTCACCGGATCCACCCGGTGGGGGCTCCCACCCACCTCCGCCACCAGCGTGCCCAGCTGGGTGAAGTTGGGCCTGTCGTGGGGGTTGCACATCCAGCATTTGCGCATGACGGCGTACAGCTCCTGCGGGCAATCGGGCGGTTTCTCCAGACGCTCGCCCTCTCGTTCCACGCGCCACAAGATCTGGAGCGATGGGAACCGACAGCCGAGAGCGTCGGATCAAAAGGCCTTCCGGGGTAGAGCAGCGGAGCGCGGGGGCTCACGAGCGCGTACCTGCCTGCCGGACAAGCCGAACCAGGGCTCCTCGCAGTAGGTGAACATCTCCCACATGGTGACTCCAAACATCCACACGTCCGAGGAGTGTGAGAAGGAGCCCACGCGCAGGCTCTCCGGAGCACACCTGGAAAATTCAGAAGAACGAGGTGGATTCTTTCTCTTTTCTCCCTCTGGTAACGCTGGAGGGACTCGCCTCCCTCACCAGGCGAACGGGATCCTCCGGTGGGCCGACATCACGTAGTGATCCACCTCCTGGCTCAGTCCCCTCATGAGGCCAAAGTCCCCGATCTTTACCATCTCCCTGGAAGCTAGCAGGATGTTCCTGGCAGCCAGATCCCTGTGGATCAACCTCCTGGTCTCCAGGTATTCCATACCCGACACTATCTGGGTGGTGAAGAGCCAAAGGCGGACCAGAGGGTACTCGTACTGACGGGCGTGCAGGGTGTCATACAGGGAACCCAGAGGGGCCAGTTCTGTTACCTGAAGAGCAGAAGCACTCCTGAACATTCCGGGTAGGAGAGAGAGAGCGAGGAGAGAGGGTTTTACCATCTTCAGGGGCTGCGTGAGCACCACGCCGTAGAGGCGGATGATGTTGGGGTGGTCCAGCGACTGCATGGTGGTCACCTCTTGGAGGAAGTCTGTCAGCATGTCCGTCTGTCTGGACACGCTGCTCCTCAACGACTTCACCGCGACGGTCAACTAGGAGCCAAGGAAAGGAGGGATGGAGTTCCACCTTCCACAGACGTCCGCCGGCCTCGGAGGCTCTCTTACCACTCTCCCAGCGGGCGCGTGCCACTCGCCCTTCCTCACCACACCGAAGGAGCCGGAGCCCAGCTTCTCGCCCAGCAGCAGCTCGCTGTCCTGGATCAGGCAGGGCAGGGCCCGACCCGCGCTCTCCTGGCCCTGGGCCGGGCTTCCCCCGCTCGGCTGCTCCGCCGCGTCTCCGCCTCGACCGCCCAACACCTGCAAAGGGACGTTTTCGCTGAAATTTCGGTCATGTGACACCGACTTGGGTGTAAATCCAGGATCCGGACCTTCGGAATCCACGAGCGCGATTTCACTTTGTGCCGCTTCAGAGCCTCCCATAATCGTCTTTGAGCTGGGAAAAGGGAATGAACGGGATTAGGAAATTCAGGGCGGATATGAACGATCAATGGCGGCATTCCCCGCACGCCCGGTTTACCAGGTTTGCTGATGCCGATCTGCTCCAGGTCGGACTCCTTGACGTAGGCGAAGTGCTCCTGGCGGGTGATGTTGAGGCCATCTCTGACGCGCAGGTAGAACTTTTCCAACTGGACTTCGGCGAGGAGCTGGTAGAGCCACTGAGTGTCCTGGTCCATCACCATGTCCCGGCCCACTTGTCTCTGCGGAGGAGAAGAACAGAGCCGGCCTCTGTCTCTTTCACCGGGTCCTTCAACTTGAGTCTTGTTTGGTCACCGTGGCAACCAGACAAAAGCCCCCGACCTGTCCTGCTGGGAAGCTGGCTGGTTCCCAGCCGTTATGTCTCAGATCTCCCAGCCACAACTTTGTTCTAACTTGAAATTTTGGAAAAGGCAACGATAACGGCTGTAATTCCTTCCAGCGCCGACCTCCGGCTCCGCTCCTGGTGTCGCTACCAGAGCTGCAAATCACCTGCTT
Organism: Tetraodon nigroviridis; assembly: GCA_000180735.1. Taxonomy (NCBI): domain Eukaryota; kingdom Metazoa; phylum Chordata; class Actinopteri; order Tetraodontiformes; family Tetraodontidae; genus Tetraodon; species Tetraodon nigroviridis. The sequence continues at coordinate 64,626 of CAAE01014608.1, forward strand.
ATCAGCGGGGCGGCAGGTATGAGTCAAGTAACATTCCCCTGTCAGTTACCTTGGAGAAGAAGAAGAAAAACATCCACGCGTAAGAAACAACCAGATCGGCTGCATTGCTGGATCAGCCGGCTCCCTGCTGACGACCAGCACAGGACGGTACCGGCCTGGGCTCGCAGCTATTTTCCCGTTAATGTGGAGTTACAAGTGTGGGAAAAGTTCAACACACACACACACACACAGACCTCATCTTTGCTGTGTACAGAGCGATGAATCTTTAACTTGCACAGCTACTGACACACGCACCCCTCAGCCTGGTGGTCTGTGCAACCCAACGTCCCACGACTCAGGCTGTCCTGATACTGGTAAAACTGGTCTGGATTGCAAGCTAACAGTCCCCAAGTCTGGTCAAACTTAAGATATCAACGTTGTGTATTTGCTCTGTTTACACCAGGGGGGTGCCTGCTTCACTGACTGAGACCGTGAACGCATCATGATCACACACACACAAACACACACGCAGATGAGAGGCTGAATTTACATACATTCACGCCTGATCGGTTCCCAAAAGTATGCATTTCGACATCAATGTAAATGATGTATTTAAAAAAGTATACATATGCACAGGAGGAAAAAAAGTTCCATCGATTACGTTAAATAAACACACGCGGCTGCTCTTTCTCTCCCTTGTTGCAACTTACTTGAAAATAACAGGCACTCACCGAAGACGTTACTTTTCACCCACGCACGCCCGGACAAGCTGATCCATGTTGTTACTGAAACCAGAATCCGCTCCACAAATCACGGCAGCCTTTCGCCTCCTCTCGAAACTCTCAAAAAGCTCGATTATAAGTCACGACGTGAAATATTGCCCGGGTTTGGAGCGAACAGGAAACACAAAAACAGGTAGATGAGTGACGTCAGCCCCGCTGGGGATCTACCTGTGTGTGTTTTCGGATCTCCTTTCGCTCCGCCCATTTCCGGTGTTTCGGGTGGCCACACCCATTGAATTTACCTGTACAAAAATGGGTGCAGACATGTTCAAAATGTAGCTACATTCCTGAATTACACCTTTTTAATCTTTAGCAGCGGCAATGTGACTTTTTTTTTTTAACTTAAAACTTGATTTTCTTCAGTGATAGTACAGGTTTATTGGTAAAACTAAAACTTCTTGGCTAGGGATAATTAAATATCCCAGTTCCATGATAAGTGCGGTTTCTAGAATATTAGGAATCATGTGCATTAGCTCAGACGAAACTCTACAAGCCGAACAAATGAGTGGAGTGGACCCGTTGCCCTCCTCTGTTCTCTGTTGTCAGACAGGTTTGACAGGTTGTTCTTTTCTCTGTCACAGGGCTGATAGCTAGAGAGCAAAGCAGGCTGCACGTTTGGAAAAGCTGGCTGCACTTTGCTCTTCCTGGGATAGTTTCCGACTGTTTCCCCTCCCTGTCCGAGACATTTAACACACGCCAAAGTCCCAGTTAAATCTCCAGACTCCACTTGACTCTTTTTCTGCCTTCTCCGAAGAAGCGTTTAACACTTTTTAATGTAGAATTTTGGATCAGACTTGATCAGGACTACAAGCTTTAATTGCTTTAACCACTGGAAACAAAACAATCTAATATGGTACATTTATTGTCACCATAAACATGTTTTACACAACTAACAACAACAGATGACTTTCTGACCGAGTAACCAGCCTAACTGGTCAGTAAGACAACTAATGACTGTACAGTACATGCCATCAGCTCAAAATAGGTTTTGCCTGCAATGGATACACAGCACCAACAAATGCACAACTGTGAACGGCTATTTCACTTTTCTGAGGCAACCTCATTTGTTTGCATTAAGTGCAAAAGTCATTTGTCATAAAAACTGAAAGTTCAGGTTGTGAAACAGCTGATTTTTTTCCCCTTATGAAGCAAACAAAGATTTACAGTTTTAGAAAACAAAGTAACAACTTCGTTGTGCAAAAAATATTTCGTGAAACGTTCATTTTGGGCAGCACAGAAATTATGTTATCATGTTTTCACTATTGCTTTTTTCCATCATACATTCCATCTTTTTTTAAAAAATTCAAGTTACCTAAATAATACAATAATTAACATGTATCACATTAGATTATAAAGTAATTATCTCGAAAAATAAAATAAATGTTAAAATAAATAGTTTTTTTGAGCACAACAGCGCCCCCGCTGGTGACCGATGAGCCGTCGCCTGTTGATACGTCATCATTCAGCGACAACACCACAACCCAAAGCCTAACCCTCACCGGTCGAAAACATCGTTCGTTAATGAGCTAAAAACAACAAAACATGGAAAACTATGCTACCGGGTTCGTGCTAGATTTGTAAACGAGTTCCTCTGTCTTATCGGGAGATGTCAAACTTGTAAAGGACATGCCGAAACTGCACGATATAAAGTTTCCAAGTGGATGCCAAACTCTCCCCGGCGGTTTTTGGTCGTCCTTAGACGTTTGGATCAAGAAGCCCCACGTTATAAACAAGCGTCTTTGTGGTGTGAAGGAGACGGAGGGTGAATACGTTGGCAAGGAGGCTCTGAAATTCCTCTTGGACGACTCCGAATCCTCCGCAGAGGTGTTGTCTTTTATAAGCGGCCACGTTCCGCAGACGGAGCAGCACGAAGAACCATGGCGCTTCAGTGTCAGGACAATCATCCCTAAAGTCAGCTGTTACGGGACAAAGTCACAGAAGGAGGGGATACTCAAAGGTGAGGATGCATATGGTGCCGTCAAGGATCTGTTTTCACTGTTTGTAAAGACCTTGCTGTGTTTTCCAGATCTTGGAAACCACCAAGTGACCTTCCTTCCATTTGAAGAGGAACCTGGAGGACAGGCGCGTCTCAAAAAGGGCAACATTTATCAGATTCTGCTCGTCCAGCGGGACTGTGAAGAATGGTGAGAACATTTGACCCCTTGTGCAGCTTTATTTGGGTTTTTAGAAAGGTACCACACCTGAGGGCCGTTCTCTGTGGACGCCCCCCCCGCAGGCCCTTGGGAGCTGCACACGCTGGCTCCGGATGCCTGGTTCTCCGACGGCGTGGCCTACCCGAAGCCGGCCTGGCTGTGCGCGGACCTGCTGCCCAAGCTGGTGCGCTGGGCCGCGGAGAACAGGAGCAGCGAGTTCAGCAGCACCCTGTCTCTGCTGCCGGTGGAGAGGTACAGCCTCGCCTACCAGCGGCTGAAGGACAAGTACAGAGCCATGGTGAAGGTGAAGTGCTGCAAGCCCTTCCTTTCAGCTCTTCAGGTGCTAGACGTCAGCGTTATTCCTACAGGTTTGGCCGGAGGTGACGGATCCTGAGAAGTTTGTGTACGAGGACGTTGCCATAGCGACGTATCTCCTGGTAAATCCCCCCGCGCACGTGTGACCTCCGCAAAGCGGCTCGGCTGATTCGAGGCGTTGGAACTGACCGCAGGTGCTGTGGGCCGAGGAGCGCGCACGGAAGTGCCTCGCCGCCAGGCAGACGTTCGTGGACCTGGGGTGTGGAAACGGCCTCCTCGTCCACATACTGACCAACGAAGGGGTGAGTTTAGGCCCCTGAAGTAAGCACACACGGGTTAAGGACCCAAAGCTGTGTTTTATCCACGATTGACGAATAAATGGAGGATATTTTACACACGTATTTAGTCTAGTGATGACAGAATGTGAATTTTGTAATAAATCACCCGCTTTAACGCCCAGAGAAGTGCTGGTGTCTCAGTTCGGAGGTCTTTGATTACCCACGTTTTCTCTGACAGCTTAATCGATGACACGGGGCCGCTTGGGCCCCCGGCTGGGGGGATTTATGTGTCTGAATATAGGAGGTGTGCGCTTGCCTGCCTCCCAGATGGCCAATCACAAACTAGGGCAGGTGTAATTATAATTAGCTGGAGTGATTAGATGCTGATCGTCACGCCGTTTTGTGCCGCAGCATTCGGGAAAGGGCATCGACGTGAGGAAGAGGAAGATCTGGGACATGTACGGCCCCGAGACTGTGCTGGAGGTGAGAAAGATCATGGTAGCCACACACCCTCGGGATTCTGACTAATTTGAATGTTAATATTTGATCGCTGTCGGTGCTGTTTAGCTCATGGAGCCGTTGCATCGGGAACGCTAGCACCTGTCCCATCCTCCTCTTCCCTGGGAGACGTTTGAAAAACAGCCGCCGACTGCTTCCATTTCAGCTCATCCATTATTCACAGACTTTTTTCGGGGAGCAAATGTGGCAGAGCGCCCCTGGGGCTGCCGCACCTCCTTCCAGTGGGGTTCCATCGGTGACCCATCTGCCCAATAGGAGAAATTCCACTTTGACTCTCCCGTTTTGTTATTTTTTTGTTGTCCTATATATCACCTTGACATTTAGGATGTATACCTCCCCGCTCCCCAGATAGATTTCCCGGTGTGCCTCATCCCAGTTTTGAGGATCTCTTATATTTTCCTCTCTGCTATTTTAGGAAAAAGCAATTACTCCCAGTGAGAGCTTCTTATTCCCGGATACGGACTGGCTGATTGGGAACCACTCAGATGAGCTCACGCCGTGGATCTCGGTGATAGCAGCCAGGCGAGTCATCAACACATAATCTCATTCAGCAGCTCAAGTGCCAGCTGATCTCTGCAAGAGGTGGCAAGAGGAGAAGAGAGGAGAAGAGAGGAGAGGAGAAGAGAGGAGAAGAGAGGAGAGGAGAGGAGAAGAGAAGAGAACGGCCTGACCGCTCGGGAAGCGTGCGATACCCCTGGTGGCCACTGCGGGGCGGTGTTGCACAGCCTGGCAAAGAAGCTTCAACTTAGATCATTAAAACCAATCTTTAATGGTCTTGTTTTGTCTTTTTTTCTTTTCCCATAGGTCATCTTACACCTGCCGATACTTTGTTCTGCCCTGCTGCTTCTATGACTTTTATGGTAAATACCAAAGGCGTCAGTGTAAGAAGTCCCAGTATCGGGAATATATCGACTTCATCGCGGAGGTTGGCCACATCAGTGGTTTTAAGACAGACGAGGACTGTCTGAGGATCCCGTCTACCAAGAGGGTAGGCTAAGAAATCCACTTTATCCCAGCCTGTGTTGTGTTTAAACAGGTTACTTCTGCGCATTCCTACGATTCAAAGAAAAAAAGCAGCTGTAAATGTCATCTGCCGTGACTGGTGGCTTGCTTGCATATTTCATGATTGGATTCTGGCTCTGTCACAATGTCCCGGCTCATCTTTCACCATTTTTCTCCATCTTTCCATCTCTGTTGTCAAGAAAAAGGGAGCTTTTCTAAACTCCCTCCGAAATCATCGTTGAAATGTCTAAATGTTTACATATTTATTCACATCTCTGTCTGCACATTGGCTCCAAAACATTCTAAAACTCAGACTTTGGGAGTAGACTCGGGCCTGTTGGGTGTTCCCCGTCCAGCCTGTTTTCCCCAGAGGAATAAAATTGTTCTGTTATCCTTCTGCTATTGACCCTTTCTTGGAAAGAATTTTTTTTAAAGAAACACCAGTTTGTACTTTTAGCTGTCAATCTTCAAGACTATTTCTGCGTAGGTGTGTCTGGTCGGAATGCGGAGGAACTACCAGCTTCCTGACGAGGCGGAGGTGGAGCGGCGGAGAGCTGAATACATCCAGACTCGCAGATCTGCCCCTGGGGCCACGTGTCAAAGGTCAGATATGAGAAAGGACAGCGGGGGTTGCCATGGGAGCGGAGAAGCCCACGGGAGCGCCTGGGGATCAGGGTTCCAGCCCAGAGAGCGGGTGGAAACGGTCCGCAACTGCGCCGCTCTTCCGCGGGACCTCGTTGACCGTGTGGTGCTGCGGGTGGTCGGCGCTCTCCTGGGAATGGCTGAAGATGGCGGCGGAGGTGTGACAGGCGACTGGAACCGAGGAGGTAAACCATCGATCTGAAGCACCTTAAAGTCTCGAAAGCAACACACACTCAGCTCATTAGCATGTTTCGCCCCTCCCCTCTCCCCCACCGTCACCTCTGCAGAGCAACTTTGAACTCTGAAACTTGCCCTTCATCAGCCTTTTTCCGGCACCGCGAGGCTCATCTCACACACACGCAGACACACACACACACACTCATGGATGCAGTCATGCGCCGCCCACGCGCCGCCCCAGCCCACATCCACGCTTGCAAAATAAATGAGATAAGGAGCCCCACGGTGATTAAAACACAACGGCAGGATGTCGGAGCTGAAATTAAAGGTAGAAAGTACGACTGAGAGCAAATACAGAGCCCGACTGGATGAATTATGCACCAGCGTCTATGATTTATGCACGAGGAGGCTGTCGTATGGAGGGTTTCTGGCCACCGTTGTGTAGGAGCGGAGGGTATATTCACGCTTCGCCTCATTAAAAAGACCCAGGAAGGGTTAAAGGTGCAGTTTGCAGATGCTGATATCCGAGATTCCACTGTTGTACCCCCCAGATCTCATGTAGCGCGTCTAAAAGGAAAACCTGCGTTACATTTCTGCGTCCTGGAGTGAAAACTTTGCGTCTCCTCGAGGCTTTTTGGGGCAATCTGAGTGTGGAATGTGCAGAGTGTGCTGCTCGCTACTTAGAGTAAAGTCACTAATTTATGCATGCGGCGCTGCTGACTGAGCTCACGCCGTTATGTAATGTTGCTGCAAGCAGGAGCGAGCGTGCAGCTTTACCTGCCGCGCAACGCCGAGCAGAGTCTGGCCTGGACCCCCGACGCTCGCTGGCTCACAGGGGCCTCCAGCTTGGCGCCAGACGGTAATCAATGGTGGTCGCTGGTTGTGACTGGCGTGACCAGCCTTCCCCCGTTTATCCCCATTAGGAGTAAAGGGCATCTCTAAGCACGGTCCGGAGCGCCCGGCCCGTCTGGGCCAGCTGTCACGCTCACGACGTGGCACAACCCAGCGTGGGAGCCTGCTGCATATTTAAGGGGTTTGCTCATCATTCGCGGGGCTAAATTTAGCCCGCAGCATCTAACGCGCATATTTTTTGTACCTGCACCCATTGTTGACCGGAAATGAGTTTTTACCGCGATGATTTAAGAGCTCCCCAGTACTCGTCGGCTTTCTCTTTGTCTTAGATCGTCTTAATTTAATTTAGCGTTTTTCGTGCTCGTCAGGGGACAAAAAAACAAAGAAAAAAGTGGAATTTGATATATAGTGTGACGATCTGCACTGCGAGGAGGAAGAGGAGGAGGGCTGTTTGTAGAAAGCAAAGGTCAGCCAGGGCTGAAGTCCCCTCTGGGGGTTAAAGGTCAAGGCCAAATGTCAGAAATGCTCCCGAAATACGAGTTCACCTAACTGCCGCTCTTTCATGCGCCTCAGGGAGCCTGTCGGTCAGCGAGGCCGCCGGGCTGCTGGAGCCTCCAACCCTCCAGCTGCTGAAGAAGGAGTGTGGCGGCCTCCAGACGCTGCTCAAGAACAACCACCAAGTCTTTCGAGGTGGGGGTCCTCCTTCAGGGAACGAGCGGGAACGTCAGGAGGGGTCTGATCTTTCTCTTCTCCTCACAGTTGAAGGAGGGAGGGTCTTCATACGAGACTGGCGGGACCCGAGGTCCTCCAGAACGGACCCCAGGCGGAAGCCCGTGGCCCCGGGTGCCCTGAAAACCCGCCCTTGCTGGTTTTTCCACCACCACCCTCAGCGCTGCCCCTTGCCAGCCCAAGACTGTGCCTTCGCCCACGGACCCCACGACCTCCGACCCTCGACGAGACTTCTGAAGATAAAAAACTCCTGATTTTTCCTGATTAATCCTCCACAGACTTCTTTCATTTTTAAACTTTTGTTTTATTTTTCAATCAGTCTTAGAACGTGCAAAGAGGATAACGCGGCGTTCAATCTGGGTCAAATTATCTGAAATTCTAATTTCCAAAGTCTTATTTCCCTTGTCTTAGTAGCAAAGCTGAAAGATTTCTGTTCTCGCTATATTAAATTGGTGTTTCACGATCCGCCCTTGTTTAATTTATGATTGTGATGGATTTGCTTTCACCGTAGCAGATTTTCATGGTGGATTGTTGTTGTTGTTGTTGTCGCTGTTTTCTCTTCTGCAGCACAGAAGCTTCAAAAAGCTCCAGTTAGCTCACATCAGAGGTGGGAAAAGCCTTCCGAGGGCTCAAAAGGCCACAACACAACCACGTTTTGTGTCATCCTGATGACATTTTCCTGAAAACAAAGCTTTGTCCGATGCGGTGAGGTTCACATTTGCCCCGGGAGTGAATTGCGATGGAAATGTTGGTGTTTTTTCCGGTTTGCCTGCCCCTGCTGTGCCCAGCAACATGTGGGATTTAATGACCGGTTTAAATCAGCGCCTCCCCCTCCGCATGCCATTTAGCCGCCGGGAAGAAATTAATTCATGAAAATGCTAAAGTTGCTCCGTCCGATCCCATCGACCTCCACCCCCCCGTTTAACTGCCCGTGACGTGGCGGGAGATCAGAGGGCGGCGCCCCGCCTGATCTCCACGCCCACGCCTGACATCTGAGGACGCCCCTTCCCCCCGCAGCGCGGGCGATTGTCGATCAGATGATCAATATTTGGCGTTTCAGTCTGGTTTTCTCTTCTGTTTCAGAAACCTGTGAAGACGCAGGAGGGTAGCGCTGGTGCTGTCATGGCAGCGAGTCCTGTTGGGCCGTAGGTGGATAAATGGGAGGTAAAAGCTCACGCTGTTGCAGCTCCACTACCTTTGCTTCAGACTCCAATCCAAAGCTGGCAGATATTCCGTGTTGGATAACAGCTGTGTCACACCTGATCACGTCTGTTCAGTTTTCTTGTTGCCACTGTTTTATTTTGCATCAGCACTCGGCGCATTTACCGCTCAACTCGAAAAAACTGGGTAATAACCAGCCGCAACTCTTTCTCTGGCTGTCACACCCGGCACTCTCGCCCCCCGAGATTCCAGAAAAAGGAAGTTTGTTTGGGAAAATGAATTATCACAAGCTTGTTTGGGCTTCGAGGACTCGGTGTGCGACTGGAGAGCTGCCAGGCGTGGAAAGCACTTGTCACAAACAGATCGTGCTGTGGCATCAAACCAATTCCATCCCTCTCGCTCTCTCTCGCTTTTCTTTTTTCCCCTTTACTTTCACACGGACGACAAATTGTTTTTGCTTGGCGAAATTACGACACAGGGGCCAGATTTTAACCAAATCCTGGCAGGAACCCAAACATTACACACGGACTACCCGGCCAGTGTGTCTGTCTCTGCTTTTGACATCACACCTTCGTTTTCAACAGTCTGAGGGACACTATAGTAAAAAAACCCCACAAACTCAACAAATGAACCATGTGACTCGCGGCTTGGTTCACCTGAAATGAAGTGGCGGTAGGCCTGGAAAGGGTGTCGTTGCCAAGGGCAACGAGGCCAAGGCGCCCCGCGTGACACAAAAGCAGCCGAGATTGGCGGACCGCTTCTCTTCGAAGGTCACAACCAAGGAAAAGCAAGTGGCGCTTGCACAAAAGCCCAGTGTTTGACTGCAGGCTGGGATCAGGTGTGTGTTTTCCCGAGGAGGAGGCTGCCATGAGAACAGCTGCACATTTAGATCAGATTTTAAATTTCGAGGGCAGCGAAGTCGGGAGACTTCCGGGGCCGCCACCATGGCGTTGATTCGGCGTCGACTGTTTGAGCTGTTTTCCTGGTTTGGAGTATTTGACGTCGCTGCGGAGTTGTTGCGAGACACTCAGCCGTGTCGTTTTCTAAAGCACCTTTTCTTTTTTTACATCCTCAATCTCGGAAAAGCCTGTCAGATCCCGTTAAAGTGGCCCCGATGAGACCGAATGGAACCTGCCCGAGGAGCTCCGACCAGTCTTTGATACCAAACACCCAAAGCTTCAAAGCATCAAAGCAGGCTGCACAGAAGCGTTTGACCTCCCTCAATCTAATCAGGCTTTGACAGAAAGCTTTGGTGGCTCCTCTTTGCTCCTAAGGACCGGCTCTGCCTCCCCACAGACGAGGCGAGTGGGCGACGGAGGCTGGAAATAGCGCTCGCAAGAAAGGACACATTCACGCTGCACCTTACACTTAATTAAAGATTAACAAGTAATTGCTCGCCAGCGTGGAGGTTCCTCAAAGCCTTATTTTACATCTTCGGCTGGACTTATGTAACCCATGTTAATACTGCAGGGAGAGAGCGATGACATCTGTCAGAGCAGCAGAATCAATCTGAGTCCAACTGTGAGCTAATTGTCTCCTCACAGCCGCTAAATCACCCGAATTAATGACACGCTCGCAAAAAACAAACAATCATAAATCTGTTTGCGTAATTTCAGCGGTGTAGTAATAAGTAGCCGGCGGGTTTCAAGCATGGTCTGACAAACAGCCATAAAGCGGCAGCAAAATCCCAGAAAACTGCTCAGAAAATGCCCAGACAATTCATTATTTCTAAGGAAAACAACTTAAAGTCTGAAAATACGACATCAAAAGGGAAAAGGGCCTTGCAGGTATGACTAAAATCAACAAAAGACCCAAAAAAATGGTTACCAAGCAACCGGCATCACAAGCACTCGGGTAGTAAGAAGAAAAGGCTCAACGATGAACTGTCCGTCAGAGCTTTTTTATGCTTTTATTACACATTTCTGCCCATTTTCCTCCCAGAGGAGGCTGCTTGACGCGTGCAAACATTTCCATGGCAGCGACGGCCATGGCCTCTCCCAGCTGAGTTATGTAACGCGGGTCGTGCACGGCGGCACACGCACGGGCGCACACGCACGGGCGCACACAGGAATCGCCTGGTGTGTGTGCCGGCCTGTACTTGTGACCGCCGAGCCGTGAAGTGTTTGCTCACCGCTGCTTTGGTGTGTTTTTCTCCTCCTCCCCACAGATCATTCCTTTGTCGGACAGCTGACTCACAATCCTCGTGAATAATCCACCAACGTGTCGCTGAGAGGGGACCAGGCGGTGCCCAGGGCCCGTGGTGCGTTCACTGACCACCTGCTGAGCCTCTCACGGCACCGGGGGGGGCCACACCTTTCAGGGCATCCACCCAGGTAGGTCCCGGAAGGCTCAGAGCAGGATGAGGATGAAATGAGTGTGAGTTAGAGCCGTCGGGTGGACGATGGAACGGGACGGGGCGACAATCTTTTCCGTTTAGCTTTGGAAAAAACGCTCAATTTTACAGCCCAGCGGAACAAAACGCCGCAGGTTAAAGACATTTACAGCACAAACGTGGGACCCGTAACCCTGTTTTTGCACTTGGCTCCTACAAGCAAGGTCTGTTGCATTCGTAGCCGTGTTAAATTATACGCCCTCCCGGGCCTGGTTCAACCTGGATCCGTTTGGACCCGACATCCCTGCCTGGCTGGGAGGGGTCGGGCTGGTCTTCCAGGCCCGCCAGGGGCTGGGTTTGGGAGCTTTCACAATAATGGAAGACAACAGGACCTTTGATCTCTGGTCGTCTGTAGGCCTGGTTACCGGGGCAGGAGCCGCGTCACGTGCGCGCCGGCCTGCTCCGCCAGCCCGCCCGAGCTCCAGCTGGCTTCAAAGTGCCTCCTAATGATAATAGATGCAGCACGTCTGCTCCGTGTGCTTAGCGGCGGGCTGTCAATCTGTTCCACGCCGACTCGGGTTACAGCGCTGCCCTCCCTGCACGTCTGCGGTCACGAACCCGCCGCAGCAACAACCCAGCGACCGCAAGAACATCATCCCAAATCCCGCCCTGCTTTACCCAAGGAAGCAAATTACATTTCAAAGCTTCCTGGAGTCTTTTGTGAGACGGGACTGATGAGGAACATCAATAAATGGACGGGGCATCGCATACTGGGTCATCAATAAAACACTAAAGGAGCCCTTTCAAATGCGACTCTGCGCGCTCTGTCTTCATTGGGTCAAAGCCGGCTATTTATGCCTCCTCCTTCCGCTCCTGGGCCGGAGGTCTGCAGATAAAAGGGAAGCTGGTTGTGAACAAAGCAAAGGCTCCGACAGAGCGGCGGACACCCGCCGCGGAGCCCAGCGTCCCGCACGCATGCGTTGGTCCATACCTCCGCAGAGGGAAGCAGAGAAGCTCAACCTGCACGTATGATGGCAGTAAAAAGAGCAACAGATAATAACAGCCTCATAATCTCCTCCGGCGGCAGCAACGGGGCCCCATGTAAATGATATTTACATCCGCGCTGCCTTCCAGAGATGGCGCGATACTTCTCCAGACGGGGGTTGTTGCTATGGGAACGTGACTCATCGCAGGTCTTCCTGCTTTACCTGTGGCAGCTGCACAGTAACTCATGAAAGCTATTCCGAGCTCCTTTTGTTTGCCGAGCAGCAGCTCCGAGCCTCTGTTTTCAATAAAGCATCATATCAGATGGCTGGGAAAACACAACGGAGCATAACCGCTACAAAACCCAAAGCTTTATCCAGGAGACACTACATGCTTGCTATGCACACCCTAATAAAGTCAAACTGCCAGAATTTGAGGATTAACGCGTATGCCGGCTGGCCTGTTTCAGGGTTTTGCGTCTGCGTGACTGGCTGAGACGGCTGGAGTCTGTTTACGGTGACGGAGCGATGGCGAAGGAGTGTGCGGAGCCCTGGCCGGCGCTGGAGTTCCCTTCTGTTTCTGCTCGGTGCTTCAGGTATGTCGCGCGCTGAGAGGTGTGGAGGAGGCCCATCTGGCGCCGCCGCTCGCCCCGTAAACACAACCCTGAGCCGCGTCCTTTCTCTTTTATTGTTCCTGCTTCCTCTGCAACGCTGTAAAACACAAAAAAACACACACCTGAGCTCAGAGGTCGCGACCCCGGAGCCGCTTTAGGTCAAATATTGATCCGGCAGGAGGGAAAGGCACTTTAAAGGTGAATGACCTCTGACCCTGGATGCATCTGCGTCACCGCTGCACGTGAGGTCAAAGCAAGGTAACGCTTGACCCAAGCTCCTCACCCCTTCCTCCTCTCCTCCTCCTCCTCCTCCTCCTCCTCCGCCTCCTCCCTGCAGCTCTGTTAGTGAATTTTTAAAAAAGGTACCTGCAAACACTCAGGTTGCTGGAGTGCTGTCGGGGGGATTGTGGGGGGGTCACGTTCAGGACGCTCCTCCCAGTGGCCACGCTGGTGTGGATGGAGGTCAGACGCCGTGATGTCAGACCCGGGATAGAAAGTGGGAAGCTGCCTGGTGAGGCTGCTCTTTAATGGTCTGTCCAAGAAAAGGAAGAAAGCCTGGTGTTGCCCTATTTTCCGCAGCAACCCCCCCTCGTTCTTCAGCTTTGTGCATCTTCAGAGGTGGAAACGCTCGAGACTCTCCTATTGTAGCTGCCGGGGAGCCTCATGCATGTTTTTTGGTTATTTTAAAGGAAAATCTAGATGAGCTTTGATCAATTTATTCTGGAATCTAAAATCTGTGAAATAACTGTCTAATCCACACTTTCCACCGCCCCAGCTCGCTGTGTCATCAGCCTTTGGTTTTCTGCCCTCTCCTGCTCAGTCGGAGTCCTCCAGGCCTTTTTGAGGCCACCTAGAAGCTGATGGCTTCCGTGCGCACCGGAGCATCCTCTAATGGCGGGCCCATTTGTGGCCCCGCTCCACTCCGCTGCCTCGGTTAGGTAATACTAGGAGTTATATTGGAGGCGACACCCCATCAGACCTATAAATAGCGCTGCACTTTTCCCTCAGGAGCCCGGCGGCAGCTTCCTCCCCGCTATTTGATCACTTGTTTGTTGGCCCTGACATCACCCCGCCGCTGGCCCCTGCGCCTCTGGCTCCCGAGCTCCTCCGCTCGCTGGGTTACAGCGAGCTTCTCTGCGCTTTCAGGAGGCGGATGCTTGGCGGAGAGTGGCCCCGGGCCTCCCCGCGACCGTGTTTAATAGTGACTCACTCAGGTGTGAATAATAGCGAGAGGAATAAACCAGCGGCTCTAATCGGAGGGGATGGAGATTTAAGCCGCGCGGCTCCCAACAGGTGGGTGTAGGAAGTGAATAAAGTAGAGAAAAGGTGGTCGGCAAACCCCCGCAGGCTGCGTCTGACCCCCAGCGTGAGTCACTGTCTGCGGCAGCTTCTCCCTGGCACATCAGCGGAGTGCTGGAGCAGCCGCGCTCAGGCAGCCTGGGGGCCACATCTGACCAGGTTCCCCGCAATGAACCCGGACCTGGTGTTTCATCTCACTTCATCCCGGCTGCTGATGCCGTCGCCGTCACCTGGCTCACGGGAGTTTGGCGGAAATGTGTCCTAGAACTGAGTTCCGGAGAATAACCGAAGGCGCAGTTGGATCTCAATCTCTTTATTTAATAAATCACGTGTAATATTGAAGGATTACCAGAGACAGGGTTCATCTAAAAGGGATTTCTGGTCTGCCTTCAATTTCGAATGAGTCTCAATACCTTGGAACCATCTGTTGATTCCATTAACGAGTAAATAAACGCGGTCGCTTTCGCTTTTAAAAGCTCCGTAACCGGTTACATTTGCATGCATGATCAATCACGATGCATTCAAACCCCGGGCAGGTTGTGACAGCGGGTACCTGCTGGATTTTAAATAATTTAGTTCGGGGAAAATGATCCATTTGCGCTGGCGCGTGTCGCTGGTGCGCACGGCGCCGTTCGCTCACGCCGGGATCGTCTCCTCCTCATCCAGGAGCGAACCCCCCTCCCCGGGAGCCTCTCTCCCTCCCTCCCTCCCTCTCTCTCCCTCTCCCTCTCCCTCTCTCCCTCTCATCTCTCTCTCTTTCTCTCCTTGCGCCCTCTTTCGCCTTCACATCCGCATCGATTTGGAACGAGGCGTGGAGCCACGCGTGGGGACCGTTTGCGCGCAGGTCGGCTCGTCGTCCCCGCCGAGGGGAACCAGGTGCCACTTTCGGGGCTGGGGGGGCAGCTCACCGGGCGTCTCCGGGAGGGATGGCGCGCAGCTCGGCCCCTCCGTTCGGTGGGTGTTGACCGGGAATGATCGCCAAGTTTGGCGAGAGCCGCCGCCGCGTTCAGCACGCTGGACAGCGCTCGCGGATGCGTGGGGAGCGGGTGCGCGGACGCACTCGCGGGGAGCCTTAGTGGGAACCCCGCCGAGGAGCCGACGAAGGGGGACCATGGTCGGCTTTGGGCGTTCCATCATCAGGTAACCCCAGAGGGCGCTTCCCGGAGTGAGACATGGACTTTGCCGAATCCCTCTTGGCGCTGTTCATCGTGGTGGTCGCGGTCGTCTCGCTGTTGTCCAACTTGTTGGTGCTGCTATGTTTCGTCCACAGCAGCGAGATCCGCCGGCAGGTGCCGGGCGTTTTCACCATGAACTTGTCTTTCTGCAACATACTCATCACCGTCCTGAACATGCCGGCCACTCTGGTGGGGATTATCCGGGACCAGCAGCCGTTCGGGGATTGCCTCTGCCAGGCGCTGAGCTTCCTGGAGACCTTCCTGACCGCCAACACCATGCTGAGCATGGCGGCGCTCAGCATCGACCGCTGGATCGCCGTGGTCTTCCCGCTCAGCTACTCCACTAAGATGCGCTACAAGGACGCCCTGATCATGGTCTGCTACTCCTGGCTCCACTCCTTCACCTTCTCCCTGACGGCGCTGCTCTTCTCCTGGCTCGACTACAACCGGGTCTACGCCTCCTGCACCCTGCAGCCCAGCGCCGGGGGCGGCGACGGGCTCAAGTTCACCATCTTCACGGTGGTTTTCCACGCCACCAGCTTCGTGCTCTCCCTGCTCATCCTGTGCTTCACCTACTTGAAGGTGCTGAAGGTGGCCAGGTTTCACTGCAAGAGGATCGACATCATCACCATGCAGACGCTCTTCCTCCTGGTCGACATTCACCCCAGGTACAGCCCCGCTCGCGGCCCTTTCGCGCTCTCCTTCGCCGCCTCTGATTCAGTCTCGTCTCACTTCCAGCGTGAAACAGAGATGTTTAGCCGAGCAGAAGAGGAGGAAGCAGAGAGCCACCAAAAAGATCAGCATCTTCATCGGCTCCTTCATCATCTGCTTCGCTCCTTATGTCATTACCAGGTGAGTCTGCCTCTCGTTCGCCATCGCGGTTTTCCGTCCCTGCCTCGGCATTTTGGGCGACCGGACGGCATCCACTGTGTCAGGTGACGCTAGCCAGCGAGCGGCGGGGTGGCAAAAAGGGGTGGACTCATTGGAGTGACCTCCTGACCCCAGGTGGAAACCATTACCACTGGGAGGAGGAGGAGGAGGAGGAGGAAGGCTCATGGGCGGCCCCTCGCCAAGGGGACTTTTTGTTTTCGCCACCAGTCTCGTTTTTGTTCTCTCGGAGGCAGAACAACTGGGTTTGTTTGAGCTGCGCAGGCGATGCCGCTCAGACAAGCGGGGGAATTTCTGCAGAAGAAAGTCCATTACGCGCGGGGAAAGTGCTTCTTTAATGGCTCCGTTTCGTGATAAACGGGCTTTATTTCACAGCTCTGGCAGAAATAGAAAGTCCCCACACATCCCGTTGAAGTTCGTTAGCAACCGGGCAAATTTAGAAGTGGCAGCTAAGGATCCCTGGCTGGCGTTTGTTTTTAGCTTTGGGAAGTTTGCACGTCGGGGCGTAACGAGGGTGTTTTGGTCCGGCGCTTGAGCCGGATAATGTGTGTGTTTTGGAGCGGATGCATCCACGTGAGGATCAACGCGGACGCTAACGACTCCGAGCTCAGAAAACAATCAAAACCACCAAAACTCAAAGGAGCAAGGACGTCACACGGAAAAATAGAGACGAGCAGAACGTTTTTCCCCAAAAACTTTCCATATCTCAATTTCTAAGCCTCCGCTTTGATCTTTTGACGCTCGAAACGTTGAAAATAATGGCAGTGGGCGGCGTCTCAACGCGCTCTGTTCCCTCCTCCTCCTCCAGGTTGGCCGAGCTCCTGCCCTTCGTGGACGTGAACCGCCGCTGGGGGATCGTCAGCAAGTGCCTGACGTACAGCAAGGCGGCGTCCGACCCCTTCGCCTACTCCCTCCTCCGTCAGCAGTACAAAAAGGTCCTGGTTGCCGTCGTCAACCGGCTCCTCCGCCGCGACCTTTACCCCTCCTCGGGTCACAACAGCTCCTTAGACACGGAGAACGACTACTGTCTCCAGAGGATCAGCTAATGCGGAGCTGGCGGATCAACGCCGCAGGCCAAAAATAAGGGACTCCTCCTTGGAAGGGCGTGGGTGGAAGAATAGAAGCCAGACGAGGAGGGCAGGAGATTGTTCGGGGGAAAGAGAGGGGACAGATTGTGGGAGGTGGGGAGTCGGCTGGGGGGGGGGGGGGGGGAAGAAAGGTGGTGGGTGGAAAAAAAAAAAAAAAAAAACATTAAGGGGGAGGACGGAAAAAAAAAGGGGAGAAAAAAAAGGGAAAAAAAAGTAATGGGGTCCTGGGATGGCCGAAAAAAAACCCCCCCCCCCCCAAAAAACCCCAGTGGTAAGAAAATGGTGGTGGGGGTTTGGGAGTAATTTAATGGGGAAAATGTAAATTGGGGTTTGGTGGGAAAAGGAAAGGGGGGAAATGGGGGGGGGGGGGGGTTGGGAGGAGAAAGGGGGGTTAAATAAATAAATGGATATTTATTTTTTTGGTTTTTTGGGTTGGGGGGAAAGTTAAAAAAAAAAGGGGGGGTTTTTTTGGTGGGGGGGGGGTTAAATAAAGGGGGTTTTTTGGAAAAGGAAAAAAAAAAAAGGGGAGGAAAAATGGGAAAATTTTTTTTTTAAAATTTGTAGGGTGTTTTTTTTTTTTTGGGGGGTTAAGGGTTTAAAAATAAAAAAGGGGGTGTTAAATTAAATTTGGAAAGAAAAGGGGGTTTAAAGGGAAAGGTTTTTTTAGTGGGGGAGTGGGCAGGAAGGTGGTGGGTGGAGAAGAATGAGACGACAGCAGTGAGGGGGAGGACGGACAGCAAGAGGGGAGGACAGATAGGGGAGACGAAGGATGGGGTGTGGGATGGCGAGACACAACCCCCCCCCCCGGATCAGCCCAGTCGTCAGCCAATCGTCGTCGTGGCTTCGGACTGATCTCATCTCCAGGATCTGAAGTGGCCTTTCGTGCCGTAACCAACACTCGCTAATTCACGCGCGCCGACCTTTCCAGCACAGACGGACGGTGGATGGATGGATGGATGGGTGGATGGATGGGTTGGTGGGTGGGTGCCGTGGCCCCAGACGTGAAAAGACAGACCCGCCGTGGTTTCCTGCCACCTCCCGTGAATAGACCCCCTCTTTGCCGGACGCCAAAGACAGGAAGGCCAGCTAGCATCTCAACAGTGGATTTTTAACAGTTCTAGCCTCGTTCTTTTTGTTTCCCCACGTGAGCCGTTGACAGTGAGGTACCCGGTCTTTAGGTGGATGTGCTAGCGATAGCCGCGTTTTAACCCAAACCTGTTTGTACTGGCTGTGCACTCGTGGAACAGGTGTTTCTATGGATATATACATGATGTTGCTCTGTATTTTGCACTGTACAGAAACAACTATTGTCTACCTAAAGAGGGTGTTGTGATGTAGCATAGCAACGCTTTTAAAAGTGCTTTAACTACACTGTCATGTATGTTTGTGCCCGGATGGACTTTTTACGGCTGCGTCAGCCTCTGGATCGCCCACTGAAACCCGGCTCTTTGTACGCACACGTGTCTTCGCCCACTTGCTATTCCTTTCGCTTGCGGGCGATTAGCTGCTGGTTGAATTTGTGCAATAAAAATGTCGTTTGCAAAGCTATCGATAACATCGACGTGATGGCGGTGGCGTGGATGCATCCAGACGACGCCCTCCAATTTCATTTGCAAGTTTGCAAATCCAATTCCAGCAGCGGTTAAAGGTTTTTGGACGTCAAATGACAAATCGGACTTTAATGAAAAACGGCGAATGGCGGTTAAGGGGAAGGAAATTGGTGGATAAAGTTCTCGCCGTGGGAATTAAATCCTTTCCACCGCTGGGCGCCCACCTGCCAGTTTTTGCTTCCATCCTGGAGGACAAATCTCAGTTATTGCCCAGCATAATTAAAGACGGGGGTCAAAGTTCATTCCTGCAGATTGGAGATTGTGATTTACGCCGTTCGGTAATAACCCCGGCCCTCTGAGATGTGCTGGAGCAGGCCACCAGTAATTACAGACGCCCGACCCGAAGGAATCTGTTGAATATTTCAGGTCCATTCCCACAGCTGGAGCGGTTTCCGGGGTGTGTGGCGACACACACACGGCGCGTCCCACCTTCACACACACCAGCCTGAGTCGGGTCAAGCGGCCCTTGAGCCATATTCTCTTAATGACTGACTCTGTTGGCACTGAGCTCAGCTTCTGGACACCGTTAATTAGGCTCGAGGAGAATTTAAAGATCATTTATCCGAGTGTCCAGACACTTTAAGTTGACTTTAAGCTGTGTTTATATGACAAGAAATGCGCTCTGATACATGACGGTACAACAGAGATTATACAGATTAGAAATTGTAAAAATTTCCCACCCAGGGGTGCAGAAAGTGCTTTCTCCCGGAAGATTTCTACCTTAAATATCCCCACACGAGCGCCCCATCCCTCACATCTACGCGCACTCTTCCCTGCAGAGCCAGCCCCTCTGTAATCCGAGATTCGACCTTGGTGTCATCATTTAAAGAAGAAAAAAGGAAAAGCTTTGGGGGGAAGTTGGGAAAGAACCTCTGCAGGCTGAGGACGCGCGCACGGACGCGCACTCTTGGCTGAGCTGGAGTGCCACATCGGAGGCGAGTGTCGACGGCGGAAGACGCGCAAGATGTGGCTGCTGCTGCTGCAGCTGCTGCTGGGCCTGGCTTCGGGCTCTCCTCCGCCATGTGACCCGCGAGTTCAAGGTAAAGGGATTTTACTCTCCCTTTTTGTCACGCAAACCTGCAGAAAGGCAAACCCACCCAGCTGGTGCTGCTGGAGGGCGCTGCCAACGGCCGCGGCGGGCATGCGCTTCAGCAACAACCCGGGATTGAATCTGTAGACAGCTCTCCAAACGGCGAGAGCCACTTTTGGACGTTTACGCAGAGCAGTCTGCCATCTAGTGTCTGGATATCCAGAAGTCACGTGAGCCGTCTCTCCCCGCAGGCTTCTGCAAACCTCGGGAGCAGCCAGCCAAACGTAAGTTGTGAGAAACGCTTCTTCCCTGAGCCAGGTGACCTCAGCCCGCGTCTGAAGGGTCTTGTATCACAAGGAGACGCCGGAATCTGCCCGGAGGCTGTGACACCCATCCTGGGTATTTTTAGATGACCGATGGCGTCATGAAATATTCACATTCTAATTTCTGGAGATGATAGGAGTGTTTGGAGCTAAATGAACAAACGCGGAGGTGGCTGACCCAGATCCTCACAGGAAACCTTCACCGGGACCTGCTCGTGTCTCTTCTCCTCAGCCAGGTGCACGGACGTGCTGCTGTCCTACTGCAGCGACATGTCCTACACCCAGACCCTCTTCCCCAACCTGGCCGGCCACCGCAGCAGGGAGGAGACCGAGGCGGGGGCCGAGTACCTCCTCCTGAGCGTGGCGGAGGCGCTGCTCGGCGGCCGCTGCAACCCCGAGATCCGCATGCTGGGCTGCTCGGTGCTGGTGCCGCGCTGCCAGCGGGACGCGGTGCTGCGACCCTGCCGCTCCACCTGCCAGGCGGTGCGAGCCAGGTGCAGCGGCGCCTTCCGGGCCATCCAGATGAACTGGCCCTACTTCCTGGACTGCGACCGCTTCTTCGGCGCCGAGCAGGAGGGGTGCTACGACCCCCTGGAGGGTCTTCACGGTGAGAACTCAAAGGGGGGGCTAGTTTTGGTCCCCTGGACCCCAGAAATGACGGGTTAAAGTTGAAAAGTTGATCCCAGTTTAACCCCTCGCTGACCCTCACTCCCGCTGACTTAAACCCCCCCACAGGGCTTGTTTTCCCCTCCCCCAAACTCTCTTGAATCACTGAAATCCAAAACAGGCCGCCAAAGGCAATAAAAAAGCTTTTATATTTTCCATTAGCGCCCAATAAAACCTGCTGGCTGCCACGAGAAGCTTTACGTTGGACCTAAAGCAGCCTGCCGGCCCTGTTGAGGCTCCTTCCGGGTTGGAACCCGTCCCAGCAGGTCCCAGCTGCTACCCTGGGGCCCCCGCCGTTCCCGGACTCTTATACGTCTGTCTCCATCCAGACCAGCAGGACGGAGACGACTACGACGGCGCAGAAGCGCTCCTGGCGGAGGACCCGGCCAGCAGGATGAGGTTCGTCTACCACTCCAGCAGCCAGGTGAATTCCGTCCTCAGGGCCACTGAGGAGCGCTGCGCCGGCATCGCCAGGACCTACAGCATCGGCCGCAGCATGGAGGGCCGGGACCTGCTGGTGATCGAGTTCTCCGACAACCCCGGCGAGCACGAGCCGCGTAAGCCGAGTTCGAAGTCCCTCTCTTGAAGCCCGAAGGCGTCCGATCTTTCCTGGCACCTCTGACCTTCCAGTGGAGCCGGAGGTCAAGTACATCGCCAACGTGCACGGAAACGAGGCCCTGGGCCGCCAGATGCTCGTCTACCTGGCTCAGTTCCTGTGCTCCGAGTACCTGCAGGGAGACCAGCGCGTCCAGACCCTGGTCAACACCACCCGCATCCACATCCTGCCCTCCATGAACCCCGATGGCTACGAGGCGGCCTTATCCCGAGCCCAGGAAAGCACCGACGGCGACGACGACGACGACGGGCGAGAGGTCGGTCGCTAATCAGTTCGCAGATGCCGAACGCTGAAGCTAAAGCCGCTGCGCTTGTCTGGTGTCCCGCTTCCAAAAGGGGCAAAGACACGCGGCCTCGGAGACGGGCAGGAACAACGCTCAGAACATCGACCTGAACCGAAACTTCCCCGATTTGACCTCCATCGTTTACAGCCGGAGGAGGCAGAAAGGCTACCGCACCGACCACGTCCCCATCCCAGATTATTACTGGTTTGGTAAGGTACAGGGAGAATCCTCACCGAGTGTCTTTTCCTGTGATATTTGTAAAAACACTCCTCTGTAGTGATTCCCCAAACGTTCCCGCCCGGCTGCAGGTCGCCCCGGAGACGTACGCGGTCATGAAGTGGATCCGCTCCATCCCGTTTGTGCTCTCCGCTAGTTTCCACGGCGGCGACCTGGTGGTGTCCTACCCCTACGATCTATCCAAACACCCCCTGAAGCGGAACCTGCTCTCCCCGTGTCCAGATGACAAGGTGGGCAAGGACGCTCCGAATAACGGACATCGGTGGAACGTGGCGGAATTCCAGTGGTTTGGTTTTTTTAATTTACAGGTTTTCAAGTTTCTTGCGAGTAAATATGCAGATGCCCATGAAACCATGTCCTTTGAGAGCTCCAGATGTGGCTCCTCGCGGTCCCACAGCCACAAAGGGACCGTTAATGGAGCAGAGTGGTTCAGCGTCTCAGGCAGTGGGTCCAGTTACTCGCCCCGGCCGCCGGAGGGCGCCATTGGACCGGAGCCGCTCATCCCTCCTTCCTTTGACAGGCATGCAGGATTTCAACTACCTTCACACCAACTGTTTCGAGGTGACCGTGGAGCTGGGCTGTGACAAGTTCCCCCCCGAAGAAGAGCTCTTCCTGGCCTGGAATGAGAACCAAGAGGCCTTGCTGGCATTCATGGAAGAGGTGAGTCCCAGGTTCAGGAGCGACGGCCGGACCTCTGAAGCCTCTTCTCCCACGCTCAGGCCCACCGTGGCATCAAGGGCTTTGTGAAAGACGCGGATGGAAATGGAATCCCAGGCGCCCGGGTATCGGTCAGAGGGGTTCAGCACAACATCACCTCAGGTGAAACATCTCAGTGGAAGAGAGGAAGTCAGTCAGGATGTTGATTCCGAACCTTTCTGCCTCCTATTTAGGGGAAAACGGCGAGTACTTCCGGCTCCTGACCCCAGGGATCCACGTGGTGAGTGCTTCTGCCCCAGGTTACACCAAGGCCATGAAGAGAGTGCGCCTCCCTCAGCGCATGCGCAGGGCTGGCCGGGTGGACTTCACCCTGGCCAAGGCGCCCGACGCCCAGGTGCTGGACGACCCGGCAACGGACGCTTACGGCCGCTTCGACCCGTATAACCAGTACGAGCGCTACACCCTGATGGCTGATGTCAACCCCAATCACGAGGAGAGGGTGGAGAAGCCATGGTGGTGGAACTACTTCATCCAGTCGGGCGCACCTGCGCCCACCTGGCTGCTCAAACACTTTTAATCTGCTTTATCACAGGAGAAAAACCTGAATTATGGCTTATACTGGAGAACATCATCACAGCTGGCCCTTGTTTGAAACACCTTTAAACTTCTGCTTTGAAACACAATTTTAGGACTTCTATAGCAAGTTATCTCACAAATAAAGCACTTTTATCAGTACATGATCACCAAACATGCTTTTCTTGACTGAACACACCGTACACAGCCAAAGTTTTTTTTTTAACTACAACTGATAGTAATTACTGTTAACTGATCAGAAAGAACTGTATAATTTTCTACTGATGTGGTACTGTTGCAAATAATGTTATTTACATGTATATTCAAGTTACTGCTGTGACTAATGGCTTTACTGCTGTGACTTATGTCTGGAGTGTTTACATGGAGTTAACGGCAGGACGCCAGTGTTGCAGTACCCAAGGTGGCCCAGTAGGTGGCGCTTTAGGACCGTTAGAAGTGAAGGTCAGTACTGCGTTAAAAACGCCCGGTGGTGTAATGAGGGTGAGTGGCCGCTAGGGGGCAGGTCGATTTAACTTCTAAATGAACTCTCGCTCGCTTTAGATTTTAGGACACGTTAATGTAAATAAAGTCAATAAGGATAACAAGTCTAATAACCTACTGATGACTTGCCATATTTAAACTTTTTTTTTTTTTTAGAATTAGAGCTTTTTGATTTTCTGATAAATGTAAAATTACCGCCTCCGTCAACTCCTGAACTCATGACTGCTCCAGCAATATTGAGACACATTTGGCGTTTGTTGTTTCAATTGACTTTAGAAGAAAAATAAGCACGGGATTCTAATTTTTAAAATGAGCTTCTGTAAGCATATTTGCAGCTTATTTAGTGGAGTATAAATTAATCTTTACAAGCAAGAATTCCAACAAGAGGGTCTGAAGCGCTGACAAATCTGATTTGCTCAAAATAATGGACAAAAACCAACGAGACTTTGTAGGATGTCGAGGAAAGCGCAAAAAAACCCCCACATGATTTGGCAACACGCTATAATAAATATATTCATGTTGCCCATTTTGGCAAAAGCTGTCAGACGGTATCAACAAGGTCTTTTGTCATGTGTGTTTCAGAGACTGGAAGTCATTACCGCGGAGTGGAGCGCGGTGACACAACACTGGCACGAAAGTGACTTTTGAACAGATGTTTGTTGAAACATTACTATTTTAGTTTTTAAATTAGGTTGAATTAAGTAACATTTTATTTTTATGTGTCGACATTGTCATGTTTTAATTTTTTTTGACACGATGTATGATCTTGTTTAACACATATTTTCAAATTCATGTAAATATAATATATTTTATTAACTTTACTTTAATGACCTAAATAAAATGTAACTGGTATTCTATTACTTCCTGTTTTTTTCCGCTTATAGTGAGTATCCGGTCACGTGACTTTTAATAGTAAACAAGTGAAGAAGAAGAAACTGATCAGCAAAGATAAACTTTTGGATAAAATGTTAATAAAAGTGGATGTTTTCACGGGTAAGGCACGCTTTTTAAAAACTATTTTCTCATTGATTACCATTTAGATGAACAGGCTGAAGCAAACAAAGTATCGGTCGTATAGAAAAGTTGCATTTGCTTATCAAAAAGCCCCCAATAGGCGCTAGAGCTTTAAAAAGCAGCCCGTTTCGTTGGACTGTCTAGGCATGTTGCTTAAATCTGACTCATTTTATCATCATTAGTTGTAAAGACAGACTTGTTCACTCATGACTTTATTATTTAATGGTAAAAAGGCCCCCAGGTATACAACTAATACCTATGAGCTGCAAAAAGGCCTTCGAGCCAAGATGAACACTTCCTAATTTTTGCCTCATCTAATAGAACCTGACTTTTATTATGTATGTGTTTGCTCTCTAACAGTCCAACTTCATTTTTAATTCTACAGGCAGTACAGGCTGGAGGAAAGGGGATGATGACCCTCACAACCTGTGGTCTGGAAAAGGTGAGCTAGGAATACATTGGAACTTTTGGAATAACACAAACTGAGATCAGCCCGAATCGTCTTCCATGCTCCTGATTTGGGACTAAACCAACAATGTCAAGCAGACCGCCGCCTCTTTACTGTTTTCCTTTGTCAAATGCTTGTGGGCGACCGCCGGTAGGACTCCCACCGTTCCTGGAGCGGCCCATGCCGGGTGCAGGGCTGGGTCACCGGTTTAGTCGGCGAGGCTGAGAAAGCAGCTCAGAGTTCCCCTGGGCTGCCATGTTCTGTTAGCGTCACGGTGCTGGCGAGTAGGTGGGAGACGCCTCGTTTCAGATGAGTGAAGCTGCTCTCGAAGGGGCTTCGGTGCACTTATGGCCCGACTCAAGACCATTTTGTAGCTCTGACTGTTAAAGAATAAATATGCAACAATACACTCAGACATATTGATTATTGTTGTTTTTCTTCACTTATGAGTGAGATATTTATGCAAATATTGATTCTGCCCTAGGTAGGCCTCAATGAACAGAGTCAGGAGCTAAAAGTGTGACTTTGGCTGTCTAAAAAATCAAATTAATATGCTAATGTATCAATATATCTTCAACAGTGTACCTCCAGACGGGAACCACTTATGGACGTAACCAAGAGTGACCCCATTTTGTTCTGCGGCCGCCATCGTAGGTTCTCCAACAGGACTGGAATAGAAGAGAAGATCAGGTATTTAATCTTCACAACCTGTATTTACAGTCCTACACGCCAGAATTTAAGAAATGACAGAAATGAATGCAATTTTAAGCAAAAAGTTCTCTTGGTGCTAGCTAATGTTGGTTATTTTACACTAATGCTGTCAACATATTTTCCACCAAGTAAGAAATTCAATTTTAAGGCCAATTTTATTCTATTTATACGGTATAATCTGTGAATAGTCCAGTTTTTGCAATCCTTCCAGGCAGATTTACTCAGACAAGTCAGGTTCACATCATATCCCCCCCAAAAAAACGGCCTTTCGTTTCCTAATAATGGCTCAATGTCAAGTTTAATTCAACATTCTTGTAATGTGCTTGCAATTACCGAGTCGTACGTGGGCATGAAACTCCTCTGCTGGGTGATAATAAGCTACTTTCATCGTTACGGAGCCTGAGCGACCTCGCGGAGGGAACACGTGAAGCAGAGGTAATACGCCCGGTGGAGCATGAGCGTACACAAAAAGCCCTGCCAATTGTTCTTAGTAGTAAGCCCCTGAGCTGAGACAAAAGCAGGTCCGAGCGGGTTAAGGTGATTCCGCTTTAATAGCGCTGGGATCCTCAACCACAACAGAAAGCGACAATGGAAAATACAGCTGCCCAGTTGTGAAAAGTCACTTTCTTTTGGAAGCTAGAGGCGGCCTCTGAGTCGATTGTGTGCTGCTGTTTTGGAACTTGGGGGGTACGTCGGGTTCCCTTGTTGCCTGGCCCCGGCGGTGTATTTGGGGTCTCTCCTCCACCGTGACGGTCAGAGGTCACCGCGGAACAAGGCCACGGCAGCTCGAGTTTGACCCCAGGGCTCAGATGTTTGTTGAGGACTTCCCCTTGAGTGGGATTTGTGTCCGTTTGTTTGATTTGTCTTTGTCCTGGAAGCCGTGGGGCGACTCCAGAGGTGGTTGTAGCTGTAGACGCGCGATCGTTGGTCCTGATGAAACTGTTGCCCTGCGTTTAACACCGCCCTCCGACGGCGTGTGCTGGTACTCACTGATTGGGCTTCTTTCCTGTGTGTGTGTGTGTGTGTGTGTGTGTGTGTGTGTGTGTAAAGTCTGTTTAAATTTGACCGTGACATGTTCAGAAAATGACGTCGTTCATAAGAAACAATACAATTCCATGTGACGCTGCAGCGTCGAGTGTGCTGAGCAACAGGGGCTGTGAGCTGTAGATCTGAGTAATCAAGATCCATCGTGTTTGAGAAAGCACAGGCTTCCCGAGAGCTAATATCCGCAGAACGGAAGGGCAGATGTCATACGGGAGGATAATACCCAGACGAGAGGAAGGAGAAGAGTTTTAGATTAACCTTGGGAAAATCCGGACCGCTAATGATGCGTAAAGGTTTTCATATAAAGTCCATTGTCACAGGTGATGCAACGATGCCAAACACCACAATAGATGCTGCTTTGGTTCGAACCAGCAGGAGAAAAACAGTACGATCCTCCGACTGTAGCTGGCGGATTTGCGCTCCGAGCGGACAAGATGATGTATTGGGTGTTGTTAATCTGGGACCTTGTCGTGATTGATCGCCCCGGTTTGAATCGGCCGTCCCGTCTCACTGACTCCTACAGGGGAGGGAATAAAAAGCGCTGCGACAGCCGCGGGAACGCCGGAGCGCTCCAGACAAGATATGAATAATGTAAAATCGTTCTCAAGACTGTAGCAAAAGTGTAAATTCAAGGCGGTAATCCAGTGGAATATTCCCAGATTATTCCGAACGCTGAGACATGATGTCATTGTTTTCGGTGTGTTTGGGTGCCGTTCCTGGTGACCCCTGCTGGGCGTGTCTTCAGGGAGGGTGGGGTCACAGGTGCGACCTCAGGTGTGTCTCCGGGGTCACGGGCTCTGCTGACCTTCTGCCCTCCTGCTGGCTGCTGACCTGCTAACGCTTTTCCAGTGAACTAAGTGCCGAAAAAATGCTGCGGCGAGATTGGAACATATGGTCAGAAGAGTCTCCGACTGGGATTGATCAAACCGGAGTGTGTGTGTGTTGCACACTGACAGCGTCTGGAGCGTTTCCAGTGTGTGACTGTTAACATATGGATTTTTCCACCACGCGGAGCTGGATTTAATGTGTCAGGAATATTTTGGCGCCTGGCCGGGTTTTACATTTCCCTCCTCGTATTCCGGGTCTCCTCTGCACTCCGGAGCGATGGTGGCTGTTGTGTGTTTAGAATCGTGGGGCCTCATAAAAACGACGAGATTCCCACTAAAATCCCTTTTCAGAGGAGCTTCAGGAGAGCGGAACCGTCGCCGTGGGAGGCTCTCCTCAGCCGCTCTCAGCAGCCCAGTCTAGACGCTGCTAATTTAAGGCCAGAATAAAACATAAAGCGCAATTGAAATAAGTGTTCCTGATCCTAATGCACATTATCGCTGTGTCCCTGGGATAAAAACACTTAAAAACCCAGTCATGGAGAAGGCCTAGCCGCAGGGCCCTTTAGGCTGGGTGCATGTCTGCGATGCATCCAGCTACTTTAGCTGTCATGCAGCAACATCTCAGAGCTTTGGCTGGGTGCACTGATGCTTGGCTGGAGCCATTTAGCGGCGCCCCGCTTAACCCAAACCGACAAAACTTCTGATTCCAGACCGATCTTGGAATAACACCCCTGGCGATAGCAAAGCTGTCCTGGCGCATCTCGTCCCGCTCTGTCCCAGAACTGCACTTGTAGACAGACGTGCGGACACAGAAGATGCCGTACGGTGCTGCGGCTGTAACTGGGAATTCCAGTCAAGGCCCTGGAGATCAGCAGCGCGGCCACAAGGAGAAGGCGTCGGTCCACTTCAAGCTGCTCTCAAGGGCAGAAGTGGGGAAGGATTTTCGTCAAAAGTCTGCCAGGAGTTGCTCTTTGCACTCCAGCAGGCGGGAATAATGCAGAAGACGCGCCGGGCCTTACGAAACCGCAGAACGGGCAGCAGAACCAGGCCTCTGCCAACCCGGAGATGGGCAAAAAACCAGTTCTGCACGTTCGTCTGACGTCTGAGAGTCAAAGGTTCCGGTCCTGTCAGACGGGCCTGTCGTTGGGGCCATCCGAAAGTGCTTTTGACCCATTCTACAGGAAAATATGTGAATTTTCTATTTTGCAGATCAAAACAACAGCAGGCAACTGGTAAGACAAATGTAGCTTGGACTGCTAGCGAGGTAATTAAGCAAAGTCGCCGGCGCACAAACTTGAAGTTTTCTATCCTCGGTCAGAAGGGATCCGCCGTTAGGTGCGCTGAGCTAATTACGTGCTGATGGATCTTCGGTGGCGTGGGATAATTTCCCAGTGCTCTTTAAAGATAGTAAAGTCTGTGGCAGATGACTGCTTGAAGCCTTTGCAAGTCAGCGGCGGCAAAGCTAAATGTGGCAGCAAGTGTCAGGCTAAATCAATACACGCTTGCCAGGATTCCTTTTGCGCGGCGATCCACAGGCCGTGCTGGGCATCGACCCCGGGGAGGCCTGGGATCATCGTTTCTGCCCGTTTCTTTTCTTTCCTTTTCCCCTTTTTGCACGCAGGAATATGACAGCAATGAGCACCGGCTAATTACCTTTACAGAAAGGAGAACTGTGCGGCGCAAACCGCGGCGCCGCGACCCCCGCCGCGCGCCCTCGGGAGGCGGCTTGAGCCGAATTTGCATGACGGCCCTGACGAAAACTGCCGACGACCTCCTGCTCAAAAGCTGTGAAACACAACTCTTAGCGCGCGGCGCCCAGATGATTCACGTGTCAAGGATTCCCTTCGGATTCGGAGTTTCGGTCAAACATTTTACCAACGGTGGATGTTTCTTTAAAAGATCACTGCCCCATTTTCCAGCTGATTTCACACATCCTATTAGGTTATAATCTTGTATTTTCTCCCTTAAAATAACAGGAGATAATCCCGGAATTGGACTAGTCAGCTGTAAAATCAAGGAACCTCCTGGACTGAATTCCGTTTAACAAAAGCTGGCGTGTAAAATGTAACATAAATCTTTGGTTTGAACCTGAAAATGCACAGAAAATAACCCTTTGAGTTAATTTTTTTTGTTTTCTCGAATAACTTTAGCCTGTTTAAGTTCACTTGGCCAAGAATTGTCCTTTTTTGTGTGTAAAGTAGACTGAAGTCAAATGGTGCAGTTTGTGTCTTGACCACTAAGTGGCGCTTTAGGAAGATTTCACTAATCCTCATATAAAAAAAAATCTAATTCAAAGTATAAATTAATCTAATTACAGGTTGGTGCAAAAAGTTTTGCATTTGAGCAACAGCAAGTAATTTTTTCATGTTAGGAGGCCAAGGAAGAGCAACACAGACCTTTCAGTCTGTGTTTTCACGTCAATATATACTTTTTGCTTTTCTGCACGTCGAAGCAACGGGGAAGACAAATTCCAAACCTTTCCTCCCGAGTGCTGCTCACTAACGTCAGCCATCAGCTGTCCATTAAAAATGTAAAATTAACATCTTTAAAGTGGAACACGGTTGTGTTCCGTGCGCAGGATGCAGCCAAGCGCGATGCTCTTGCATATGAAATGCATTTGGTCATCCCCCTGGCAACAGGGATGGAGAAGGTGCACTGAGTGAAATGAGAGCAGATTGCTTTTATTCTTTATTTAGAGAGTTATTCTAGACACTGAGTCGCAGATGCTCCATCACAGAGAAAAACATCCTTCCTGCACATTTGAGGCAGAATGAGGAAACTGGGCTTTTTTTGCTTTCAGCAGGAGAATGCGGGGTATTTTTTTCTCCTTTAAATCTAGTTTTTCTTGTATTTTCCAGCTAATTTTCTCCCGGGACACTTTGTAACAGTGACAGAATGCCCTGAAGTGCGTGTTTTATGCCTTTTCGGTGAGGTTTGAGGCTCTTGGGGAACGGGTACTCGTCCGGTTTGCTCCCATTGATGACTTTCAGATGGAAAAAGCAAAGCGATGTTCCTAAACACACTCATAGAGCTGCTGATGCGTTGGCCTGTCTGTATTTGCTCGTGAGAAGGAATACATTCACAGAAAACCTGGAGAAGAAATCTCCTGAAGGATGAATATCTCAGCATGCTAACACGCTAAAAGTGACTATTTAATCCCCAGAAATGTAACTTTGATATTGGTGGTGTGCACCTCCTGCTGCTTGTGAACCATTGGGATCATTTGTTTAATTTCATCGCGGACAGCCGTGCAGTCCTCTGTGGAGCTGCTCCGCTCGGCTGTTTCGTTGCTGCAGGGCTCTAAGCAAGCTGCAGCCTCCTGACTGAGAATCTAAAGGCACCAATCATTTCCCCTTCTTGTCATCATCAATCATAATTACGCAACAATTTCTTCACCTTGGATCAATTTGTGCCATTGAGATCAAACGGGCCTGTTAATAGGCGCCCCGCTCTCTCTGGGGGTAATCTATATCATGTGGCCCCAGCAGTAGCCTTTTAAGCCTCAGCTCAGCTGTGTTGTTGGTGGCTCAAAGCTCTATTCCCTCTTCAGATACGGGCAAAATTGGCTTTCCAAATTGTTTTTATAGCTCCTTGTGCTCTTGATGATATTTCTAGTCATCTGTAGTACGCTAGCAGACGCTACGGCTAGCACAATTAAATTGTTTTTCACTAAAGAGGGGAAAAATATCTGCTTTTTAAACGCCCGCCCACCTTAATTGCATCCGACGTGTGAGCAGGCTCTAATCATCATTGTTTCAGTCACAACACAAACTGGCTCTTCAAAGGTTTCGCCCAAGACGCAATTACGCCAAATGACCTTTCCCATTTGGAGTCCGTCAGGGAACAGGAAGCTTCGCGTCCACGGCCGAAGGAGGAAACCGGAGGAAACGCTCTGGAAGGCCGAGCCGGGCTCACAAACTGGCATCGCTCTTGTCTGAAAACGCCGCCGTCAAACCGCGGCCACGATGTCTCGCCTCGTCGCCCTCGTTATCGTTCCCATGCTGGTAATTACTGTACCGGTAACCTGGGACGGATGTAAGCCCGGGAAACCAATTTTACATAATTGCCAAACTAATGACATCACTTTTTAAGCGTGGAACATGGCCAGGAGTTGTTGCTGGAGATTGCCTAGTTGCGTTAACACTCGGCCTTAATTGTTTTGGTTTTTGTACCACCAGAAAAGTCCCACTTCCTGTGTGTCTGAGTGGCCAAATGTGCTCAGAAACTTTAGCTCAAAAACCTTTGAAAATGCCTTCCTGGCTACGCGTTAGCTACAGGATCAGCGTGTTCTTAGCCAAAGAAACACCGTAACGTTGAGAAATGGCCTCGGACTCGTCGCTGCTCTTTCCAGAGGGTGTTTGCGGTTAGCGCGCCGTTGTTTCTCCGCCTCGTGTCCCGGAAGCACTCTGCCATTTTGGACTAGCTTCAGCAGACTTTTTCTGGGTGACTGCCGGCCGTGTTAATGCTTCAGAGATGGCGTCCAGTGGCTCAAATGAAAGCCGGCCCCTGCAAAGATGGGTAATCCCATCCCACGTTCTTAGGATTTACCAACCGACAATGATGTTTTTTCCATGAATTCATCACCCGTTATTTATTTATGAGCAGAACTAACGGTGGTTCTCCTACTCAAGATAGCAC
This sequence comes from Tetraodon nigroviridis, assembly GCA_000180735.1. Taxonomy (NCBI): domain Eukaryota; kingdom Metazoa; phylum Chordata; class Actinopteri; order Tetraodontiformes; family Tetraodontidae; genus Tetraodon; species Tetraodon nigroviridis. The sequence continues at coordinate 96,772 of CAAE01014608.1, forward strand.
TTGAAAACACGAGCCGGCTAACACGACCCTGTGCTCTTTGCGGCGTGCTCGGCCGAAAAACCGCCACAACGGCTTTACCGATTTCACCCGCTTGCTCGTCACAGGTTGTTAGCGTCACGGTCGGCAGGAAAATTATGACAAGTGTAACGACTCTGGCACGGAGCGCGTACGAGAGGCCCGACAGTTTTTTTCCTCCCCGCTTGGACTTCTTTGCCTAATTTGTGCAATTATTGCACGTTCATTACTTGTAAACAACCTGCTAGCATAAAACCGCTCCTCTTGATATCCGCATTCCCTTCCCTCATCACGAATTACTGGTCTGTAATTCCCAAACGCGCGGGCGTTTAATGAGGCCTGAGATATGTTATTTTCCTGCTGCAACGCTGTCCGCAAAAAAGCGCGCACTGCCGCGTGCAATCATGCAACACTCTGTGGCAGCAGCGAGGCGAAACCTGCAGCCCAGAACTGCTCCACTTAAAGGGAGGCTGATGTGAGGGGAGCAGACAGGCGAGAGTGGAAGGCCCTCCGGTCATGCAAAATGCAAAAGAAATATGACTTTATTACAGCTCCCTAATGGTGACATAACAATCTGTTCAGCCACTCTCCTCCGAATCTCACAGCATTCTCAGAGAGTGCTCCAGTTCAAAAAAAAGAAGAAGAAGGATTTTTTCAGAGCCAGCGAGTTTAAACACAATTGAGTTTGACCCGATCATCTCTTATTCATCACCTCGTTTTTTTCATGTTCTTTGTGTCAGTGATAAGTGTCCTGAGCGGGGGATAAAACCGAATACGACGGAATGCGAGAAGCTGTTTACCATGGCGCAGATGTAAACAAAGAGTCTCCGCGTTGAAGGATGAGGTTAGATCATGACGGCTGCTAGCTCAGACGACTGACGCGAAGCCGCCCTGGACCCTCTTGGACTTCTGTTAGCTATTAACCCACGAGCTGTCTACTTATGTGGCTGGCTGTTGCAGATTAGCAGTATTGCAAGTTCAGATGTTCTGCCACAGTTGAAGCTAGTCCAAATAGCTAGCTGCTATGCTAACTTTGGTGGGACCATGAATTTACAGGCATGGTGTAAATAGAGGCAAACTTTGATGCTCACATTGATGTTCTTCACTAATCATGATGCAAACAAAAGCTTGAACATATAAGAAGTCCTAGAATGGTCAAAAATAGAGCAAAATAGCAGTGCTAGCGAAGACTGGCACCTGTTTCCTGAGCTAAACAACATTGTGTCAGCAGACAGGAGCCTGAAGATCAGACCTCTTGCTTCCTCTCTGAATGCCAAGCTCGGCTGATCACAACTGCGTTTGTGGAATTTATGGAATAAATAACATGAAGATAAAGTCTTTTTGTTGTTTTTAGTGCTGCAGAATCAAAGCATGAATAATGCATGGCTGAAAGCATCGGTCTCCCTGAAGTGGCTCTTCTGGACATCGGGGCGATCTGGACATAAAGTGCTGATATTTCCGATTGATTCCACGATGATGAGGTGCTCTCGAGTGTCCTCCGTAGATGAAATAACACCGGCTGTCTGTATGGCGTTTGCTGGGATACGCCAATGCCTCAAACACGAAAAGGCTCGAATGCTAACCCTGAATCATAAAAAGCCCCGATGGCGTTTGCCACTTCCTGAAAGTCTTTTCTAGAGAGAGATTCATGCCTGCAGCTGAAAGGTCAACTGGCGTTGAAAGTTTGGGAGTGCTGCTGACTTCCGGCCGGATGACTGACACGGTCTGACGACGCGATGTGACTGTAAACTGTGACCTTTAGCGGCGCATCATTGCGCTCAGCTGATGAGCGGTGTTGACAGGGCGCATTAATAGCAGTTTGGATAGCAGATGACAGGTTGTGTGAGTCGTCAGATCCCCGCGCTGATGGGAGCGTAACCGCAGGCTGTTGTCATCCTCCATCCATTTGCCCCGCTGAAACGCACACGGGGGACGAGTTTCTTCCACAACTCGCTGGCGTGTGTGTCTTTGTCTGTTTGTTCAGCGCTGTGGCTGTTTGGCCGTCATCTACCTGGCCTCCACCTCCACCTCCGCCTCCGCCTCTATGGTTCCGTGATCTCCGCTTGGGGAAAGGTTGTCCTTTCCGCTGCGCAGGGCAGAGCTCGGCGTCCCTCAGCTGCCGTTTGCCGGGATGTCTGTTTATCAACCACAAATGGCTCTTGATTTGAGCCTGTCACGCCGGGTGAGCGCAGCAACGCGCAGCTGCCGCGGCCCCAGGGGCCCGGCGTCCGGGCCGGGAGCAGATGCTGCCAGTTCAGAAGGAAGCGGAGCGGTCGCGGGGCCGCAGCCAGACGATTTCATGCCCAGAGACGTGGGTTCGTTTCTCGTTGTGTCGCCAATTGCTCGGAAGCGGAGAGTAAATCGTCAGGAAATGCACCAGCGCTAAACTGGACTGTACGTGCATGCCTGGGCGCACGCTCGTGCACAAGCTTTTGGGAAGCATCTATAACGTTGGCAGCGTCGTCTCTTTTCCAGAAGTGACATGAGAGTTCACAGACCTCGAGGGCTTTGCTCACAAAACTAGCTAAAATGAATAGCATTAGCGGTCGCTGTTGTGCTACCGTTGTTTGTCCACATGATCTAACTTAAACCTTTTTTTTATTCTGGTTCAAATGATCAAATCTCGACATGAAAGAGAGGATCAAAAACGCTATAATCTGCTATTGATTCGATTAATAATCCCTCGGGCAGGTGGGGAGGCTGCCAAGAAAGCGATACGTCTGCATTCACACGCCTGCAGACGCTCCTATTCCAGCGCGGACAAACACAGACTTGGTGCCTCCGCGTTACATATTAGCTGCTTCCTAATTCAGTCAATAGGCCTCCATTAACGAGGGGTAGGCTGTCAAAGCAACCTGTGACCTCCTCGCGCCCCCCTGGAGCCCACTGGCCCGTGATGTCCGTATCAATATGAATTTCAGCTCTTTGCGCCCTCTAGCCACAGTGTCCAATGTCCATTAGTCTCAAGTATCTTTCCTCCAACTTGTACTATTGATTTTGGTGTCTTTTGTAGCAGAGCTGGTACGTCGATCTCCAAGGCGGCGACAGGTCGAGAGGAACCTCTCAGCCAGAGTTGCTTTATTCCCTCGTATAAATGAATTCGCGACGTTTGTGTATCAGTCGTCTTTGGCCGCCTGACACCCGATCTCCGGCCAGACTGGTCAGATGGACTTGGGAGGTCACCCCCGAGGTCGGCGCGCTTCGTTTCACAGACCGCAGCCGTTTTTCCGGAACGCTCGAGCCGTCTCGACGGTGAAGAGCAGATGTTGAGACGTGGCCGGTGTTGGCTGCTGTGGCATGTTTGACACCCGGGGTCCTTCTGGGACGAACCGCAGAGGAAGACGTCTGACCTTTGACTTTATTTATGCCGTGGCCGCTTGCGCGGGAGCTTTTCATCAGATACGTAATCCCCTCATCCCCCTTTCAATTCGCAGAGGCACTCTGTCGCTAAAGAGCGCTAAAGTCGACAAAACGAGCTGATCGATACGGCCCCTCGGAGCCTGCTGGGAGGTCCCCGGGCCCCCGAGCTGGTGCTCAGGTTCCAGGTCATAATGAATGGGGTGTTGTTTATGTTGTTAGGGCTGCGTCGTCGAGTCCGTTGGACCAGCCACTTGTTCTTTTGAAGGGAATTTATGTTTTTAATAGAAATCCAAGTCTCGGCTCTGTGGATTCAAGGATTCTTTGGTATCTATATTTGAGGAATGGTTGTGAAACAGATGCACAAGTTGCCCAGACAGGCCCTAAAGCTCCAGAACTAAATGATGCAACTTGGTGGTGTTGTTGCCGTTGGTTGATGCTACTGTTTATTTAAAAAAAATCCACATCTGTCTAATTGTTTAGCATTGCTGGATACGAAGTGCTGACCCTAAACCCAAAGTTGTCCTTCCGACACATTTCATTAGCGAAGCCCGTCTCATCTCGACGGCTCTGGCTCTTTCTCATCTCCAGGCAGCTCTACGTGGAGTTGGTAATAACTCTAAATCCCTGAGAATGCGGAAAGACGGCTGGTGGCGAAACGGGCCCAGATGCAGAGCTCCAGGTGTGTAAAACGCGTACAAACGGGTCCCTAAACGCAGCGATTCACATGCTTGGGCCCGGTCACGTGCAGCGGCCGCTGGCGAAAGCCTTGAAATCTCCATCACTCGGAGATGGGCGAGGTGAAATGAGATATGACAACATGTCACGACTGTTGTGGAGGAGCTAAAATGACGGCGCCTTTGTTAGCGTGGGTAGCATACACCTAACGCTGGCCTCTGTGGCTTATTTATGTTTTGATGACATGTTTAAAAACAGCAGTAGAGAAAAGATGGAGTCACGTGTTGGTGTTTGCACGCTAATGGCATGAAAGAAACCCCCACCGCCATCGCTCGGCGGGACCACATTTCACTCGCAATCGGCGGATCAGTCGGATCAAGCAACGGCGCTCATGCGTACATGTTAGCGGGAATGGAAACCATGTGCTTCCTGTACTGGTCCGGACTGGAGAAGCATGCTGACAGCTCTGAATGGCCTTGAGGTGCTCATCATCCTCAAAACGACCCTGCCAAACTCGCAGCCCCCCTCCACCGTTGGCAGAAAGTCAATCGTGTGTATGAAACTGCCCATAATGCTCGTCAGTCATCGATACTTCTAAGGAAGCGCAGATGGAGTCTTGGCTTTGGCCGTCTTTTGATCACTGTGAGGTATTAATGGATCCTTCTTCGCCTCTGACGGGTGAGGCTGGAGTGGGGGCGGGGCCTGGACTGCCCCCTCACCTGAAATGTTGACCGCTTGGTGATGTTTTTGTGATTTACTGAGGCGTGTGTGTGTGTGTGTGTGTGTGAACAGCAGCTTGTTTGCTGGTTGGGAACGATGGTGGAAGAAGGCGGCAAAAGACTGAGTGGTTGAGTGAACAGGATAGCGGCGACGAGGTCCCTGAATGGCTGCCACAGCGACAAATCAGCACGCGGCTCCGGCGCCGAGGCGGGAAGTGACCCGGAAACGCCGTCCAAGTGCCGCTTTTCCAGGCAGGAAAAAACAAGTGGCCAGAGGTTCTGGTGGAGGTCGGCCAGACGTTGGTTTGGGCAAATGGTCTGCAGAAACATGCGTGTGTGTGTGTGTGTGTGTGTGTGTGTGTGTTTTATTATTGAGTCACTTGCAGACTTTTTCTGGAGATGTAGCAGAAGATATTTCAGGAAAAGTTCTATTTTCATTGTTATTTAGAAAGCACTAAAACACATTTTGGTTGATTTTTATATATTTTTTTACCTCTTGATTAATGATCCAACCCAAATGTGTGATACTAAAATTTCAGAAATATGTTACCAATAATTTTACAAGTTCAAATAAGTTTCAGAAATACATTTTCCAAGTAGAAAAGTACCTAACATTTATTTAGGTTCAATTATAGTTCTTCTTAGCTCAAAGTTGCAGCCTCTGGTTGCAAGAAATGGCTTTGGTGCGCATCTTTTAATTATTTATTAGGCAGCATCAGCTGCGTCATAGAAAGGCAGATCCACAGTAACTAAAAAAACCCTGTGAAGTTGACCAGACTTCCTCAAATATATAAATATTGTAAATATTACAAGTTGCGTCGCAAAAGTCAATTGAAGTTATAAACTGACATTTGTTGCGGCAGAAAAAAACTTGGTGGAGTTTCCAAATCAAAAAAAAAATTAGGAACAATATTGCGACTTAAGTTGATGCTGCGCCACTCTGACTTTAATAAAAACTACATTCGTTCATGTGACGCAAACAAAACTGCAGAAAAGAAATGAACACATGCACAAGAGTGACTATTGGCATAAAAATAATAATAATAATAATAATAATGATATCAATACAGTTTGTGGGCAGACAAAGGGTGGCATGCATGTTTGTGATGTGTTCAGGTTGATATTAAAAATGAATTTCTGGATGAGTTTTCAATAAAAAGTGAGGCGCCGTCGCGCCTTTTGGCCCGCGCTCCCGCGGAAGCGTCATTCTGCGCCCAGCAGGCTGAAATATTTGCCAGTGTTGGAGAAAAACACGTAGGGCGCAGGGTTGGGGTAGACCACGGGGAAGTGCACGGGCAACAAACATCCGCCCAGCAGGCTGCTGTCTTTGTAGAAACCCGGTAATTGCACGTTTTTGCTCGCCTCGGACAGGTGCTCGGCGGGCGCGGGCCCCTCCGTGTCGGCGGACAGCTGCCTCTTGAGTTTGTTGCGGCGGTTCTGAAACCAGATCTTCACCTGCGTCTCGGTCAGCTGCAGCGAGCTGGCCAGGCACGCCCGCTCCGAGCTGCTCAGGTAGCGCTTCAGGTCGAAGGTGGCCTCCAGCTGGAATATCTGTCTCTTGGAGAAGATGGTGCGCGTCTTCTTCTTGACCTGAGCTTTGGATTCGGCGTCGTGCTGCTCGGCGGCTGCGGCGCCGTGCGCCCCGGGGGAGGAACAGGAGGTCAGAGGCGGCGTGGTTCCCCCGCGGTCCTCTGCGGACTGGGTTTGCGCTGTGGAAGAGGCGACAGGAGGTGCTGGTAAACGCGACCCTAAATGCCAGTTTTCCTGTGCACACGCGCGTAAAAGGCTCCTCGACCTCCCCCCTTTTATCCTCTTTACCTGTCTCCTCGGAGGTGCTGTCATGCCTCTCTCGGACGTCCCACGCTAGTAAATCCTCCCTGCATTTCTTGCTCCTGCGCTTCTCCGACGCGTCAAACTCTTTGCCGCCGCGTTGTTTCAGGTTCAGGATGTTGTCGATGGTGAAAGTCAAAGAAGCGCTCCGACCGGGGGCGTCCTCTTTGCTCATGTTCCCCGGCATTTCATTTCTCTCCCCCTTCCCAGAGCCCTGGAAATGCCGACGCGCTCCTCCGAGCAGCTCCGCGCAGCATCGCTCCTCGGCTGCAACTAGCGCGCAGAGGAGCCGGCGCGACGCTCTTCAACGACCCGGAAGACGGCGGTTTAGCGGCTTTTGATTGGTGAGGTTCGCTGGGGCAAATGAGGGCGGTGTGCAGATTTACGGCTGGCTGCCATGACGGCTCCGAAGCTGCTCTTCTGTCACGGAGCGTCAGCAGCGCTCCCCTGACGCGCCGTTAAACCCCTGGACCTGCTTATTTTGTTGTTACAGATCTACTGTGACGCCGCCCTCACGTGACGGACCCGGGGTCACGAGACCCCTTCCCGTTAACACACTCAGAGCAAGGCAGACAAAAAGTCGTTTTTCAGTTTTATTGACACGCCTGTGCGCAAAAACCTCCATAAAAACCTGTTTAGCATGCAGTAAAAAGAGCAAAACTCAGTCCACTGCTCATCGGCTGCGTACATTTGGAGTAAAAAAATAAAGGCCTAGGTGCAGGACCCGTTGGGGTCAACACTAATTGTGAAACAATGGTGAAAGAATGTTAAAATCTTTTGCGGTTGCAAAACTTTGCATGAGTAATGTGTTGGCAGCGCCGAGGAGCGACGCATCCCAGCAGATTAACAAAGTGAAGTTTAAAAACGATCTGCAGAGCCACCTTCCAGGCAGCTCGGAGGAGTCGCTGGCAGGTTTTAAGGTTCAAAACTAGCAGGATTTTTATCTTGATAACTTCTCCAGAGCGGAATATGGAAGACAATTGGTGGCAACTACTTTTTTTCTTATCCAGAACTGAATTCTAAAATGTTAGAATTTGAAACTCCTTGAAAAGAAACTGGGAAAAAAAAGAGTAGTAGAGAAAATACAATAAATATTTTAATGGGCTTAAAAGCGGAAACGAAGGCCGACTCCACCTCCACTTGACTTCTTTTGAAAAGAGAAAAGTGACTTTATTGGTCTTGAGAATCAGGAGTTCTGCAGCATGTTTATTAGAGTCTCTGGTGTGAACGCGGTCACCCCAGTCCCGTCATCTGTGGCGCCGCCAACGACAGCGGGTGGGTGAAGCGACACGTCAGCGGGTAGTTCAGCGCGTCGGGGAATCCCACCACCGGCCTGCCCAGCGCCACGGGCGTGGCCATGCTCTCGTGGTACAGCACGGGAACCCTGATGACCCTTTGTCCGCCGCAGCAGGGGGCGGCGCCGGCCTCCATGTCTGCCGCGATCTGCCGCTTCCACTTGTTCCTGCGGTTCTGGAACCAGATCTTCACCTGCGTCTCGGTCAGCTGCAGCGAGGCCGCCAGTCCGGCCCGCTCCGAGCTGCTCAGGTAGCGCTTCAGGTCGAAGGTGGACTCCAGCTGGAAGACCTGGCTCCGGCTGAACACGGTGCGCGTCTTCTTCTTGCGCGCCAGTTTCAGGTCACCTAAGAGGAGGGGAGGTTCTGCTGAGGCCGGAGCAGAAGGGAGGAGGCTGCCTTCAGGACGGTCGGGGCCCCGCGGAGGGGCCCCTTCCCCCCTGGCCCTGCACAGCTGTGACATGATCTATCCCTGATGGACAGATTTCAAAAGTTGCGCAGTGGTTGCGATTGTCAGGTTTAGCTGTAAAATACTTGTATTTCAGACCTCTTTATCAAAATAAATGATAAAATGGTCATAAATCTAGAATAATTGTTCGTTTTAAAAGTAGCCCCGGGCATTCAATAGATAAGAACATGGCATGACCTTTTTCCTGAAATTTTTTCTTAGATTTATAGAATCCTGAAAAAATTGGAAATCCCTCATTTATTTTAGTTTTGGCATTTTTCATAGAATAAGTGTTTTGTGCAGTAAACCGGCGATGGAAGTGTTTTCTCTTTTACTCGACCCGTTTTGCAGTTTTGGCTCAAAATCCTAAAGTGATTCAAACCAATTGAACCCGAAGATAATTTCAAATGTTAGAGAGAGGTTTAGTCCTCGTCTTTTGCGCCAACAACACTCGCGGAGTCCAACTTTGCTGCCGCCGCTGGCTCGATTCTGGGAGCGAAACTTTTGTCCCGCGTCTCCGCGCTCACCTGCATCGCAGCTGTCCTCTCGAGGAAAACAGGAATGGCTCGCCTCCTCCTCCTCCTCTTCGTCCTCTCTGTCATCCATCGTACCACCCTTGACCTTCCTCCCGGCGGGGTTGTGGCTCTCCGCCGCCCGCTGGGTCGCGTAGTCCCAGCCGCGGGCCGGCACCGGCTCATCGCAGCGCAGCGGACCTACACGGGGACGTGAGCAGAAATACACCCTGCACACGTTTCAGCTGCTGTCAGCAAGAAAAACCTGCCTTCCGTCATTTCCAAGATGATAAATGATCACCGGAAGAGTGGTGTATTTGCGCGGAAGCAATAAATCCGGCGCGTTTTACGCACAGACGGACGCGTCTCCACGCGGCCCCGACCCTGACTCTAATTGTTGGCTAAAATACTGTAATTTAAAAAAAAAAAACAAAACTCTTTGACCAGACGAAAAAGACAATTAAAAGCTGGTGAAAACGTTGACGGGCCGACTTACAGTTCCTGTCCAACCGTCCCGCGCAGACCTCGGGGCTCCGCGGCGGAGATCCCAGCAAATTCTCAATGTAAAACGAGGAGCCTCGCGACTTCGGCGCTTTATCGGCCAGCATGGTTTCTAAAAACCTCCCTTGAAATGAAGACAGTAACATGGAGAAAGCTGCCAGGCTTGGATACTGCGGTTCCCGAGAGCGCGCCCTGTCTTTCCCCGGGAGTTCCGTCCTGTGCCCCGGCGCAGCGCCTTGGCGCTGACATCCAGACCGAGGCGATGTGAAGCCCTCGCTCCTCCAGAGCTCCTCTCGCAGCGAGTCTGCCAGGAGAAGCCTGAGACGCTGTATTTAGGTCAGACAGTCTTGTCCTCGAGGCTGCAGAAATGGCACAGTACCGCCTATTGGTTACACCCGACTGTGCACTGTTGGGTTGCGCGCAGACCCGGCCGACTTTCAGCCAAGTGACCCCGAGACGGCTGCTTTGATTATTTAAAAAGATTCAAATATTAAAACCAAGATCCCTAATAGAATTGTTGATTGTTAATTGATTGTTATTTTTGGCGGCCGACAATATTTTATGCGCAAACTTCCTGCGCTTTGCTGATTTATTCTGTTTTTTTTTTGAACGTTTTTGATAAATATTTGAACTGGTTACGGGGCAAAACAGGTTTTCTTATACCATACTCACTTAAATATTTTAACTCTTTTCACAGATGGCCCCAGTATTGTCTTAGAACCAATAAACCTGATGACGGGACCCTGTTTTCTAGGCCGTCCATCAACCTTTCAGGACCAATCAGCTGGTCGAGGCTCAGGGTTAGGGTCAGCTCAGACCTGAGAGGGTCCTCTCACTTTCACACTGATTAACAAGCTGAGAGAATCGTTAAGAAAACCACCTAAATGCAGAGAAGCTTTGTGCCTCCTGGACAGATTAGCGCTCAGATGCCCGTAGAAGGAGCCGGGTAGCTCCACGACCCCGAGGACTCAGGTGGAAAAAATGTTGACCTGCGGGAGCAAAACCTGCTGCGTTTGGGGGGTAATAGGATTTCAGACGTTTGGAAAATCTTGCTTTCATCTGTAAGTAGCCTTGAACAAAGTGCTGAGAACATTCCTGCGACAGGGCTCAAAGATACAACTTGTGTTTAAAATAATCAGTGGAATACTCAGCAGGCTGGAAGCGAATTTCCCCCTCATGCTCAGATACACACGCAGAACAAAAACTGGCTGTTCCTCACAAGTTGCTCACAATTATTTTCTTTGTGCAACTAAATTGACTTTATTAAAGCCTCTTTGTCCGCCTGATCCCGGATTACGTGTAACACCTCCACATTTTTACGGAGATTTCCACAAGGTCCAACATGCAGAATCACACTTGTGATGCATTATCGTCATGTTTTGGAATATAGTAGTGTGACGCAAACGAGGCGGTTTGTTTTTGGTAGTTTACAGAGATGAGAATAACCTTGCTCCAGTTTTCCAGAAATCCTCTTTCCATTTTTACACACTAAAGTAAAAGTGTGTTTCTGTCAGGAATAATAGGAGACGGGTGGTGGAATATTGGGCCTGCAACCTCAGCAGCTGAGCCGGTGTCAGTTTCCGATTGGTGCTCGGACCTGCACCAGGGCGTTTCCTGCTTTAGCCCCACCCACTGGAACAAAGGCCCAAAAAAAAGCAGAAAGATGTTAAAGAAATGATAAATCCCATTGCTCGGAGGTGGACTCTGTGGGCACTCTGCTTGCTAAAAGCTGTGTTTGCGTTCTGGGCTTTTCCCGCAGCGGTGAATTCACGCCCGTGCAGGAATATTCCAACGCTTCCTGACAGACTGCAGAGCTGCGTCTGTTCGCCTGCAGGGGAACAAACAGGGTCTCTGCAGTATCTCTGCTGCTTCAGTATTTCTGTGGAGGTTTTGGAGTGAAGGGACTGGTGGAAGGATGGATATTTTGTCCTGATGCAGGTGATGTAGTTGTAACTGAGAAGATGACTGAGGGCCCGGCGGGATGGAGCTGCGGAGCTTCGGGCCCACGATGTTGCAGGGTTTATGAGGTCACTGGGGTCCCGACGGTTGGGGTCTAGACAGAATCAGTCAACCAGAAGGCCCCTTTATGCCACCTCCAGCTCCCAGAAATCTACTTCTGTCCTGGTTTTAAATGCACGCTTTAGTGGAAAAGGTTGGATTTTTGAGAGAAAATGTTTGAGGAGTCAGAACAAAGTTAAAGGTCCAAAAAGAATACAAATTGCAATCGAAACTATTTGGTTTTTATTCATTTCCTCCGAACTGCAGATGATCCAAACCCAAACTGACACATATTTGTGCGGTTTAATCCCATCAGGCTCACCGTCAGTGAGGCTAACCTGAGCCCAGATCCATCAGGACAGACACCGAAACAGCCTGGAGCCGGTGACAGGTTCTAACCCAGATCCACCTCCGTCACACACAAACAGCTGCTCCTTTTATTAAAAAACCTGCTTTTGCTTTCCACTCGATCTTTACCGTCAGAGTCTGTCAGCGTTCAGTTCAAATACAGTCTTAATCCTCATTTGTTTAACCCCCAAATGGCAGATTAACCCCCGTTAGTGCCGCCTCAGTTCAGCACCAAGAAGGGTTAACGTCTTGATACACTTTACAATCATATTCTCGTTTTTTTAACTTTGTTTTCTGTAAGATGGGAATGCCTGAAAAGTTTGAGTGACGACTGAACTTTAGTTTAAACTTCTATTAGCATTCGGAAATAGGCTGACTTTTTTCTGGTTTAAAATAAATATGAATTGTAATAATAAAGCAAAATTTTTGGTAGAAAAAAAAATGCTCATTTTGTAATGTTTAGGTTAAATTTTAAATTACTTTTCAGCCACTGATGAGTTTAGACTTTAAATTCAAAAGTCTTTTAAAGTGGAAAAAAATTAATTGGAATTATGAAAACAGAAAAACATTTATCTGGAGTCAAATGCAACGTCCAAATTATGATGTGTGTGCGTGTGTGTGTGTGTGTGTGTGTGTGTGTGTGTGTGTGCGTGTGTGTGAGAGAGATTTTTGGAGACATGGGATCGATAAAAACATTGCAAATGTTCCTGCACGTTCAATTCGAAGCTCCACGTTTTTGAAACCATTTTCTATCATTTACTGACAAATCCATGTTTTTAATCTTAACATTTTTTTAATCAGAAGTTTGTCTCAGCAGCGAAAGGAATTTTGTTCACGTAGTTTTTGATTGTTTTGAGGATCTTCAGTTATTACAGAAACTACATCTAAAAATATAAAATGGAAAATATTTTATGGAGGTTTCAGAACAGTAAAATAGGTCGATTTGGTTTTTAAAAGAACACAAAGTTAAACTTTGACTGCTTTTTAATTTACTTGTAGCTTAACACGGTAGCATACCGATGATTCACTACAGGCTTCGATAAAATAATATAAATCCTTATTTAAAAAATATTTTAAAGGAAAAAACATCAAGTTAAAATTATCATTAGAGTTTGAGGAAAACAGATTGCGGGTCTGTTCGGTTGCTCAGTCGACGAAATCTTTTTGTTTCTTTTGATTTATAAACATAATGGAAACTTAAAAATGACCGAAGCTTCCATTTTTATAATTCCATTTTTTTGTGGCAATGCTTGAATTAGGTTTAGGAAATAACCTTTCCATATAATCCTGCTATGGGAACAGATTTATTCATCAGTAACATGTTGAAGTCAAAAGCCCCGAATATGCAAACTATTTCTGTGAGATGAAAAAAAAAAACTGCCTGTGAACTTTAACTGAATTAAGGCATCAGTGTGAAACATTACAGAAAAGACGGAGCCGATTTTATTTTTAAAAATACAACAAGAGATTTAAGAGAAAATGATGGGATCGACTTCATACGTGTGTTTACAGTGTTCCTCCACTAGATGGCAGCACTGCTCTGTAGGGAAAAGAGGATCCTCCGCAACGATTTAAATTGTATTTTCAGAAAATAATATCAAACAATAAAACTCTAATGAATACAGTTCTTAGCGCTGGACGGATTTTTCTGACGGTATAGAGGCTATTTAAACAGTTATAAGTTCCATTTTGTCGTATTAAAACTGTTATTTTATTCTTCAAAAAATATTATACTATAAATTTCAGTTCTAAAAAAACAGCATAAATATAGATACAAATTTTGAAAACGAGTATATAATTAGTTATTTTAAAAAAAAAACGGCAAATAATTTAAATTTACCACGTTGTGCCTGCGTTTATGTAAGTCCCGTAGTTGGCCGCTAGAGGGCAGAAAAGGCAAACTTTTAAACGTTAGGAAAACGATTTGCTGCTTAATTCGTTTTAAATACTGAAATACTAGATCTTAAATATGTGGGCAATGAGCCGAGTTTAGGTGCAGAAGATGCCGGCAGCACAGAAATAAATGACACCAACTCTAGATTTCACATCAGACATTTAATCAGCTGTTTAACTCACTCAAAACTATGTCAGGCGATGATCCATCCATTATTACTGGAGTGGAAAGGTGACACAGCACATTTTACCTTGCCACAGTGGAGCTTATCCTGGGAATAGCTGCTGCGGGCGTGTACCTGGGCAGAGAAAACAGATGGATCGTTTCATTTGGCATGTTGCATCTGAGAACAGTGTAAATTAGCATGAATGGCTACTGGCGGACGCTATTGGGAGTCTGGTCAGGCACCAACATTTGCATCGTCCGAAGCTGTCAGCACGTGTATGATGCAAAAAGCATTTATCGCATGCAAGAAAATGACATCCAAGCAGAGCAGGAACAGCGGAGCAGCAGCAATGAGGTGAATATGATGCTGAGAATTAAAAAGAACAAACTGCTGCGCAGAGTTTGCGTTGCATCAGAGCAGGCGAAGCCACAGAGGAAGTTGAAGGGCAGAGAGTGTTTTGAGGTTTGCAGCTCTAGATGTACCTAAAATGAATCCTGGAATTTGAAATAGCTGCTCAACTATTTCCTGGGTTCATCAGATGGAAACCTGATCATTCTCTTTAAAAAGGAACATTCACTGATTCACACCCACCCGGACCTTGACTCTGCTTCCCCCTGCTGAATTATTCAAAGTTAAGCCCCTTTTGACTGTGTGTGTGTGTGTGTGTGTGTGTGTGTGTGTTGGATTATGTATGAGGAGAATAAATACATGAAAACTACAGGAAAGACCCGAGTTGTCAAAATCGTGTTGAATACGTCGATAAATACGTTGCTTCCCAGCAGGAAGCTGCTCCTGGTGTCGCCTGGCTCTGCACAAATCTCTCCGGGTGGAGGTGGACGTGCGTCTTTTGAGGGGAGACGGCGACCAGGTTGGCGGTCCGAGGGGATTAGCCTGGGTTTAGCCGGAGCGCCACCCCCCTTTCCCGCTGATTGACAGGTCAATCTTTTTAATGAACCAGCCGGAGAGCCAGAATCGTGCTTCCCACTCAGGACAGGTGAAAACCAGGTGCTGGGCCAAGACTCTGGTCTGTGGTTGACATGGGAAACCGGCGCGATACCCAACGCCGCTTTTTTTGTAGTTGTTGCTGTGGTTTTCGCTCCGCCGACGTGTTTTCTTCTGCAGGCGCTGAACGTTGCTAACGTCCTTTGTAGTCCGTGATGAAGGGGCTCCTCACGCTCTGTGAAATTTCAGTCTTCTCGCTAATAAAGGAGCCTCGTACCACCGCGCGGCTGCGTTAGCCTCGGGGGGTTTTTTCGCTTTTACTTTCATGCATCTGTTAGCAGCGCGGCCGGCGCCTTCCACATGCGCGCTCATGCGCTGGGATTCGCCGCTGCATCACGGGAGGCCTCATCAATTGCGGCTGATGTGGTCATTATTCTTTGGGATCTGTTGAAAGGAGGACTGTGGCGCTCACACTGGGACAGGGGAATCTCTGGGCCTGCGTGGGGCGCGTGCTGCCTGCGTTACTCAGATTTGTTAAACAACTGTGACGTCTTGCTCAGGGGAAGAAAGCGACGTTCTGCTCACTGACCGAGCTAATCAGACGCCTCAGAGCCGTTAGGTCTACAAACCATCCCCGTTTTTCTCCTCTTCCTCCTGCTGTCGGTGGAGAAAAGAGGAGTCAAGCAGATGCTGGGTTATGCAACTGCTGTCGACAATGAGAGTAATCCACAATACGGGGATTAGGTTAATTAATCCCAGTGGGACGTGTGAGGATAGATGTAGTAATTATCATCAGTGACGTAACCTGCAGTGTTTATTTTATTTTTAACTTCAGGAAGTCGATCTCGGTGGAAAACGTCACAGTTATTCCGGATGCGCACCTCGGATATCACCAAAGTTTAGAGCTAGCATGAGGCTAACTGTTTTTGTAGAACTTTGGTTTGTAGTAACACAAATGCAACTAAGACCAGGAATAAAACGCCTTTAAATGATCCATCTGTGTGTAACCTAATATCAGCGCTTAATAAATCACCTGAAATCATACCAGGCTGGTTTCAAAGTGCAATAAAACTCTCATTACCTGCCTCTGTAATCTGTTTTTAGGGAGCTTATTGACCTTAATTTAACCCCTCGAACATCTTTCTAGGCTCAGTTTAATGCAACGCTTGTAAAATCCAGGTTGGCTGTTTTTTTAGAATATGAGGGGTGTCGAGCTGTAACGTCTGAGGCTAGCGCCATCGATAGGCGGTGACGCGTGATTGGCCGGCAGAAAGGGTAATTAATCACCCCGAAACGTTGAATAATGCAGTGAAGTCGGACCACATCAGGGAGGTTTATGAGCCTGGAAGAAAATAAAATCGAGGAGGCAGCTGAGGAACGATGCAGCCTGGAAGGAGCGCTGCGGCTAATGCTTCCACAGGTGCTGGTGTTTGGGGGCAGCTGCCAGCATCAATCACACATCTGCCTTTTCTAGCCTTCCAGCCCAGACCGGGTGGCTGTGTCGCCGCGCTGCCTCTGCTGCTGATGTCTGCCAGTCAGGTGTGGCGCCATCATTCCCTCGCAGGGAGACGCGTGGCCGAGGGCTCCGTCGCAGCAGAGGCAGCCGTCTAAACACGCCGCTTTCAGTCGTTGTCTGCATGAGAAGACATGTTTTGTAGCGTGCGTGTCGCCGTTCTGCACTTTATGGCCAGTTTTTCACAGCCCACGCTCACACATGGATGGGAAGAGTTCCCACAGCAGTGACAGAATTGATGGGGAAAAAAGAGACAGCGTAATCTAGGTTTGGTTGGCTCAGGTTATGTTTATTTTCGGATCCTCAGGAAAACTGTTTTTCTCTACGTAACAGCACGGAATTGCTTTAAATGAAACAGATGTCTAGATTTATTGTAAACAACAGCGCGGTTGGCTCCGGGACCAAAGGGACGTGTTGAAAGGAGCCGTGAGCGTCCCAGGTGCCGAGGACACCTGTTAGCCTGCGCTAGCGTTCTTTCCCACCCCGGAGTTTGGCATCGCTCTCCGACGGTGGAGAAGCCAGAACCGTCTTCATCGGAATGGAGCGCCACCGCCGCTTTCACACTCATCCTCAGAAGAGAAAGCGCCCAGCCTTCCGTCAGAAGGACTTTTTCCATGACTGGCAGAGGATCTTCTGGAAGGCGCGTCGGAAATCCCGGTTGAAGATGGTGTAAATGGCCGGGTTCAGGGAGCTGTTGCAGTAGCCGATCCAGAAGAAGAACTTGAAGAGCGGGTCGGGGATCCGGCAGGAGTCCCGGCACACGCCGTACAGGCTGTAGCTGAAGAAGAAGGGGAACCAGCAGAGCACGAACACGCCCATCACCACGGCCAGGACGAAGGTGAACCTCTTCTCTCGGGCCTGCGACATCTTCTTCCTGGCCGCCGAGCTGGGCCGCCGCTTCCTCCTGGAGGCCAAGAGCTCCGCCGATTTGTTGCTGGCTCTGCAGACGCGCCAGGACTGCTTGGAACCCGGGGACTTCTTCTCCTCGCTCCCCCGCCGCTCCCGCGTCTGACCTTTGCCCTCGGAGGAGGAGCTGCCGTCCAGCTGGCCGTCCTCGGTCTGCGGCGCCGTGGTGATGGTGCGCTGGCTGGGCGTGGGCGGGCAGTGGCCGTTCTCCGCGGACACCCCGGCCCCCTCGGGCCCGGGCTCCTTCTGGGACAGGCTCCTGGTCCTGGTCTTGGCCACCTGGTAAATCCTGACGTAGACCAGGACCATGATGAGGCACGGGGCGAAGAAGGAGGCCACGCTGGAGGAGAGGATGTACCAGCTCTGGTCGTTGAGCTCACACTGAGGCCGGGCGCCGCCGTCCTGGCGGCTGTCCATGGACAGCAGAGGAGGAGAGGAGATGAAGGCGGACACCAGCCACACCAGCACGATGGTGCCCTTGACGCGCTGAGGGGTCCTCTTCAGGTTGTACTGGACCGCCTGCGTGACAGACCAGTAGCGGTCCAAGCTTATTGCGCACAGATGGACGATCGACGAGGTGCAGAATAAAACATCCAGAGCCAGATAAATCCCGCACCAGACTCTGCCGAAATACCAGTAGCCCATCAGTTCGTTGGCCAGGGAGAAGGGCATCACCAGGGTGGCGACCAGGATGTCCGCGGTGGCCAGAGACACCAGGAAGAGGTTCTGCGGCGCTCTGAGCGCGCGGCTCGTCAGCACCGCGACCACCACCAGGATGTTCCCGACCACCGTGAACAGGATGAGGAAGCTGACGAGCGCGGCGATGCCGGCGGTGGCCCCTAAGGAGTAGCCGCCGTCCAGGCTCCAGGAGGCGTTCAGCTGCAGGACGGCGAACGCCTCCATCCCGCTGCCGTTAGAAGCCTCCACAGGTGGGGTGCGTGCGCCCCGGCTCCCCCCGGGCCTCGCGGGTCTCCGATCAGCCGTGACCGGTCACGTCTGGAGAACTTGGCGGGATCATCGGAGTCCCCGCAGCCGTGCGCGCCAGCAGCGCCGTCCGGCCGCCTTGTGCGCGCTGCGCTCCGAGCGGTGCCCATGTGCTGTTCTCATCACTGCCCCCGCCTCACCGCCTTCTGAGAGCACTGAGATGAGTTCGGCTGTCGCGCGCTCTCATTTTTATTCCCCCCCATCGTGCGCGCAGCCTTTTCCACGAGCGTGCGTCTCCATCGCCGCTGCCGCGCGCTCGGGTCCGTCTGGAGAACACGACTGCTGCTTTATGGGCGCCCTCGGGGGGAGGCTGGTTTTATTGTTCCAAGTGTGATTCGTGGGGGCTGAAAAGACTCTCTTGGTCCCGTTTTTTAAACAGGCTGGCTTTTTAACTCTTGTTTTGGCAGATGGTCTAATTTATTTTCAAATTACAAACTGGCCCTGAAGAGGGAACTGGTGCACCCAGTCGTAATCCTGGGACACTTGATCTTGGCAGCTTGAGCCTCCTGTTGACATGCAGAGCACGTTTGCAGCGGTTCATCAATATTTATTGACCTGGGAGCGACGCTTAAATATGAGCTGGTTGATGGAGTACGATGTGTCAGGGTTTTCATCCAGTATGAATCTATTAACTGACCAACTTTTGTACATAAAGACCGAGTTTGGACGTGAATATCAGGCGGGTCCACCTTGAGGCCACTTGGTTGTCATCTGCGCTCTCGCCACGAGGCGGCGCCGTTTCTCCCACACCGGACCTTCTCTGGGCGCCTAACGGTGGAAATTCAATGTTCTTACATGTCAGGTTGAACATTGACAGCGAGGTTGGTAGAGTTGGTAAAGCGGCTATAAATAGAAGTGACCTTCGCTAGATGATGCTGCTCCATCCCAGCCTTCATCCAAGGAGGTGTGTCGACCTTTGGAGTCAGGAGCGAGTGAAAATGGTTGGAAGCTGAAGTCCGAGTCCAGAATCCTAAAGGCTTGGTGGGGTTTTCAAGGCATGTTTCCCAGGAGCTGGAGCTTTTCCAGTCCCTGTGTATGTGGGCGGCCAGAACCAGCGGCCGGGCCGGACCCAGTCGTTTAGCAAGTCTGTAACTGCGTTTCTTCATTGTTGCAGCCCTCTCGTGCAGGTTGTCATGGCAACCACTGTGGAAGAGGCAACGGGATGCAACAAAAAGTGGTAAGGTTGGGTTTCTGCCTGCTTGTGGGTTTATATTTGCAGCGTTTCCATAGAAAACCGGCGAAAGTCTGAATATTTTGTCGTATGGTGGGGAAACCGTGACTGAGACGGCAGAAACGATCACATTCCCAAGTTTTACACCCGGAAAAACGAAGGTCTGTGAGCGAGGAGGGAAAGTGGCTTCTGTGTGAACATAATTACCCTTTTTGTGCACTCAGAGTCGGGCTGCTGGAGAGATTCCCCTCTGTTTCCCTGTCTGAGGGTCTCAGTAATGGTGGAAAAGAAGCGTCTGGGTTTGTTGGTCCCCGCGGTCCCTAACGGAGCGGTTCAAACAGCCGGGACCGTCCGCCACACGGCGTCTTGGTGACAGTCAGAGCGCTGATGGGTTCATTAGTCTGCAGCCATCAACAGTCACCCAGCCCTCCTTCACCAAGGCTGCAGAAACTCCCCGAAAGCCCGTCGGTTACCATGGTGACGCCAATGTTTTTGGCTCACCGAGTTGGCGTCCCTTCTGCCTCACGTGATTCAAGCACCTAAAGCCCCGTTAGGATTGATATAACCTAAATATTCCGGACTCACACTGGTCTCCGGCTGAATTTTGGATTTTTCAGGCCTTTTTCAGGACGGCGGCTGACGTGACGGGTGAACAAAGCATGGCGTCGCAGCTGTGGTCAGTCGGACGCGCGGCAACTTTACGAGCACCAGTCTGGATCATCGTCTCACCGCAGAGTTTATCCGTAACGACCTGTTTTAACGTGCGTCTGTCCTCTGGTGGTGGTGAGAAGATGGGCAGCGCGGATCGATGTTTCAGCTCGCCCACAGTGGCGACGGACCTGACGAGGTCACTGGTGAGTTTAATGAAGGCTTGCTGATCATTTCATCATGATTTGCCCCCCTGGTGGTGTTTGTCAGCTCAGACCAGCCCCATCATGGCTGCTGCTGCTGATTCAATCAAACACACCATTTGTCCTTTTTTTCCTCACAAGCCTGAGTCACTGTGTGGGAAACGTGGCTTCAGGGGCCCCTCCAGCTCAGACGCGCACGTGTCTGTAGCGCAGACCGCGAATTAGCAATAACGCCGAGAAATCTGTGACCTTCAGCGGATCTGAGGGAAGTGGAAGCGGCGAATCTCCACCATCTTCTGGTGCTTCAGAGCCTGGTCAGGAGGTTGGAGACTCCCGCTTGGTCACATGGTGGGGCCCCTCAACGTCTGCGTCAATAACATCCCACGTTTGCGCCGCTGCGGCCCATCGCTCACGCCTAGCGGAGGGAAAAACGAGCCCTCGTGTCCGAGAGGCAACAGCCGCTGCGCAAATTGAATCTTTCTCACCCTGACGGCTGATTGCGCTCGCAATAAAACACTCCGGAAGGTTCGTAGATCAGAGAAGCGAGGGGGACGGGGGCGCGTCGCAGCAGCGGCTCCTTTCCAGACGCTTGGTTGGTAGCGTAAAGTAAAGGGTTGATGAGAACAAAGGTGTGATGTCACCAGAATGTCCAGATTTGAGTCTGAGCCTCTTTTTTTCCCAGCAGCCTCAGGGTCAGAGAGGAGGAGAAGAGTCCAGAGGGTTATTAACTCTCAAACAATAAAAATCAAGTATATTTGAGGATCTGTCTCCACCTGGTGTTTAAAATATGAAAATACAAGCAATGGTTGCTTTTTTTTGCCTAATTTGTCGTAAACAATCAAAAACATCAACATAATTAACCTAAAAAGGATTCCCAATAATCAGTTATGCACGCGAATATTGAAAACCTTATCATAATTACGCTTGACCAGAAGGTTAAGGTTAATTAATGGAACCTGTAGCTGCATGTCAGCAAAAAACATTTCTCTTTCACCTAAAAAGTTCAGACATTCAATAATAATAAAATAATAATAATAATAATAATAATAATAATAATAATAATAATAATAATGGCTATTTTATACTCAATATTTTTTTTTAAATTACTGAAAGTGCATTCTAAAGGGCAGTTTGGTAGCTAACAGCGCAGTTGCTAGCTGTTGCACCGACTGCGCATGCGCGGCACCGAGGCGGCGCGTTGACTGGAGAGAGATTAAACTTTATTTTCCTTTTTCTGCCGTTGACGTTCATCACCTTGCAGACTTTGGACCATGAACGACTGCAGCAACAGCTGACAGCCGCGCGGGTAAGTGTGTTAAAGCCAAACTCAAGAGTCTGTCTGTCTTTTAATCATATTTTTGAATCAAAGGCGATCTTTCAAAACCGTCCGACAGCGACTTTTTTCCTGCGGAACCCCGCAGAGATGTCAATAAAAAGAAGCCTTTTTGGCAGTGTAATGACACGATTTGTTTCATAAACCAACATAAAAAATATTACTTAATAATACTTAATATTACTTGAATAATACGTTTTATTCAACTCGCGTGACATGCACGACGTAAGTGCGTGTAATAAACGCGTCAGTGCTTTGGATTTAAGTATTAAAGTTAATTGGTTCATTAAAATTAGGATTTCGTGAGACTATATGAAACGGAGCTTTTAATAAACCCATATTCATCGTTTTTGAAGGAAAACAGGAAAGGCTGTCTTTTTTCTTCTTGACCTGAGAGAACGGAACTAGAAGTGGATACGAATGTTTTTTTTTTTTTAAGGTGTGTTCTTTTGGTGTCACTTCTTGCCTTGACACTTTAAACGGTTGTGGAGGTTACTCCTGTGCTCTTGTTCAGCCAAAATTGCACAACACTTGTGTTTTTTTATCTCCTCGCCCCAAAAAAACAACACCAATGAGGCGATTAGGCCCCTCTGCACCTGTCAGATATGCGCTATCTGACATGATGATCATGGCGAATAAATGTGTGTATTGTTGTTATAGGTTCCAGAGAGTGAATTCTTCTCAGTGGAGAAAGGTCAAAGGCGACAAAGGTCACTGGGCTTTGGCGCGTCGTTGCATAAACGGACCAAAACTGATGCAGAAATAGGACTACTGCAGTTGTTTTCCATGCGGTACTGTTTAGTAACGGCTCTGTCTGCTGTGCTTGTGATCCTCCCTCGTTTCACCGAGCGTAAAGGTTCTGTGCTTTCACACCTGTCAGGTATGTACCAGCCCCTCCTTTGACATGACCACCGTGGAGCCCACCAACCAGGACCGCCAACGCGAGGGCCCGGACGGGGGCTGGGGCTGGGTGCTGGTGGGCGCCCTGTTCGTGTGCAACAGCCTTGTGTTCGGCCTGATGCGCAGCTCGGGGGTCTTCTTCATGGAGTTTGTGCAGTACTTTGATGAGAGCTCTCAGGCCATCTCCTGGATCCCCTCCATCGGTCTGGCGGCCCAGCAGTTCTTCAGTGAGTTACTACAGCCGTGTTTATCCCACCGGGTCGGAATCCTGGCCGCCCTGACCCGCGGCGGTGTGTCTCGCAGGCCCGCTGGGCTCGGCGCTCTCCAACGCCTATGAAACGCGGGTGGTGGTGATGGCGGGAGGCTGTCTCGCCGGTCTGGGACTCGTATGTGCCTCTCAGGCCACCTCGCTCCTTCACCTCTACCTCACTATGGGAGTCATTGCAGGTCAAAGGTCATCTTTACCTGGTTTATTTTTAGCCAGCTCCAAAGAGGGAAGTGACCTTCGATGTTTCCTCCCCCCCCTCCAGGTTTGGGCTGGGGGCTGGTGTTCATCCCCATGGTGGCAACTGTGATGGCCCACTTCACCCGGCAGCGGACCCTGGCCCTGGGCATTTCTCTGTCCAGCGTGGGACTCTCCTCCTTTGCGTTTAACCCTCTCTTCCAGTTCCTGGTGGATAAGTACACCTGGCGGGGGGCGATTCTCATCCTGGGGGGCCTCAGTCTGAACTTGGTGCCTTGTGGAGCTCTGATCCGCCCCAGACGGCGCCCCGAAGCGCCCGCAGATGTGAGAGATGCCCTTGGTGTCTGGTGGCTCAGCAGGAGATGCTACATTTCCTGTTCCTCCCCTCTAGGAGACCCCCAGGGAGCGAACGTGTGCTGCCTGGCCCAAGAGAGTCTCGTCCTACTTGGAGCTGCCGCTGCTCCTGGAGAGGCCGTACGTCACCTACGTGATGGCCATCACCCTCATCAACGTCGGCTTCTTCGTTCCCTACTTCCACCTGGTGGCCCACAGCCGCCAGGCCGGGTTCTCCCAGTACCAGGCCACCTTCGTCATGTCGGCCGCCGGCGTGTCGGACATCTTCGGGCGCGTCGCCTCAGGCTGGTTCTCCGACCTGCGTCTTTTGAGGCTCATCCACATGCTGAGCCTGTGGGTGGCGCTGACGGGGGTCTTCATCATTCTGCTGCCGGTCAGCTCCCTGGACGGTTCCTACCCCACGCTGATGGTGACCAGCGTTCTGTACGGCCTCTGCTCCGGGGCCATGACCTCCATGGTCTTCGCCGTGGTGCCCGACATCGTAGGAGTGGAGCGCACGATGGGTGCGCTCGGGCTGCTGATGCTCATCGAGAGTGTGGCGGGGCTGCTGGGCACGCCTCTGTCAGGTAGGACGCCGAGAACTAGCTCTGCAGCCTGCTAGTCATAAAATCGGGTTGGGCAAACACCGTTGCCACGGAAACGTGGTTTCCAAATACCTTATTAGTTGAACTGCAGCTCAAAGTCCTGTCGGCTGGTTAGAATGCGAAGCTGTTCAGAGTTTCTCTCCTTCTCCTCTTCAGGCTTTCTCAAAGATCTCACGGGCAACTACGTGGCCTCCTTCGTGGTGGTGGGAAGCTTCCCCATCCTCGCTGTCGCCGTCATGACCACGCTGCCTCACTACTTCTCCTGCAGGGAGCAGCCGGCTCCCCCGAAGACGCCGCCCCAGCGATGCTGCCGAGGGCTTAGGTTCATAGGTGGAGCAGATGAGCGGCCCCGTCTCCGCTTAGCGATGACGATGCCGTGAGTTAGTGCTGTAGATGCTGCTCATCGCTGTTCTGTGATGATTTACCTGAAAATGCTGCAATTCCCGGAAAACTCAGGGATTTTTGCAGAATTGGGGGTTAATTCTTTCTCTTAAAGATGGTTTGAATGTTCTCCGATGCCAAAGAGCCAGGCTGGGTCTGAAAGAGGGGGAATTTCAGACGCAGCGCCAGTGTTTTTATGACATTTGGGGTTTGAAACGGCACCATTTTGTTGATCTGTTTGTCTTTTAGATTGACCTCTGTAGGACCTTTATAATGTGTTTCAGGCAGGGGGCGGTTGGAGCACTTGGTCCCATTTTTAATGAGGTTTAAAGTTTTTTTTGTGACAACTTTCTGACAACTTGTGGTTGTCAGGAATTCAGGCTTGCGTTCCGATCTGTGAATCATTGTGAGTGGAAACGCTGATGTAGGGGCAGGTTAACAGGTCAGCAACGTAGAAACAAGTTTTTTTTCCCTTTCACAAAGATTTTGCACCAGGTACAGATTAAATTCAGGTATTAACTGGTCCTGGGGGGTTTATGTAGAGAAAAGTCACCAAAAACTGCTTTTGTGTCCATGAAAAAAAGAACCAGTGTCAATCATTTTTAAGAATATTTTACTCCTGGAAAAAAAACACATCATTATCTAATCAGATGCTATCTTTGTCAATATTTGATTTCATTAATTATTAGAAAAAAAGCCCAAAATGAGGATTTTATAATGAATAGATAATTTGCACACAAGTATTCGTGTGGAAATATGTATTTTTTAAATGATTTTAAACGGCGTCACACCTCCTATCCTCCTATCGAACAGATTTATTGTCAATTATGACACTGATGAACATCAGTTTGGAAACGTTTAACAGATCCGTCGTGCTTTTTTCAAACTGACATGACAAACCTTTTAATTGGAACACATAGGAATTGCTTTAATTTACAGAAATCACTTTAAAGTCCTTGGTCAACCAAATAATGTGCGGTACTACACAATGGCATTGTTTTCAAGATGAAGTTTGCTAAATTATTGTGCTAATGTAATGTTTTTGTTTAATTTATCAGTACTCCTGCGTCTAATCTCATTGGTGGTGTAATGGCGCCCCCTGCTGGCGAGCGTGTGCACACAAAAATAAGACCAACGATGCTTTTTATTTTTGCAAATAATAATTTACAAAGTTTGACAAAAAAAAAAACCCAAAACAAAACCCTGCATTACAGCGATTATTTCCTGCAACATCATTTTTAAAACTTTTTTTTTTTTTACATGTAACAGAACACGTTAACAAACAGATAAGCATAAAAAATCCCCTTAAAGGTTTTGGCAGGACCAATGTGTTTCCCTCAGCTCCACAAAAAGACCCCTCACGCTGCTCTTGTAAAGCTGCTGGCACTTTGGCCCCATTGTTCTGATCTGGGGCACAAAGAATTTGCTGTTTAGAGCTCTTTAACCCGTCTGGAGTCGACACCAGCTGAGCCATGACCCAACATGTGGCGTGCAGCCAGGACAAAGTGTGCACGTACGCACTCCTGCGTGTGCGCGCGCGTCTGGGGTGGCTTAGAATCTAAAGTCAGCGCTGCGGCGTTTGAGCTTCTCGGGGTTGTTTGAGGCCATGTGTGAAAAGTCTCTGAAGATGTCCTGGTAGGTTTCATCACCTGGAACCAAAAAGGGAGGAACGATGATGACAAATCTCAGATCCCTGCGGCTGAGGAGCAACATCCAAGCGGCGGAACCAAGCGGAAGCGCGTAACCGTGGCAGGCACGTTACCTCTGGGTTTGCAGCCGGCGGCACGCTGCACAAGCTGTCGAAACCAGGCGGGCATCTCACTGGGCGCACGGCAACAGACAACAAAAAAGCAGCGCACATCAGACTGGGACCAGCATCAGAGCGGACGGAAGCCTCGCGCAGCCTTTCGGGGGAAGGCTCCACTAGAGCCGAAGCCAGCCGACAGAACCTGCCGTTGGCTGCGAGAGCCCCTCTGGGAGCTCCGGCACACGGAACGTCGCTATTCACAGAATAGAGGCGGAGGAACGTCCTCCGGGACCCCAACCCAGGCTGCGGGTGGCTTATGCAACAGGACTACAGAACGCTGCCCTCCATAGGTGTCAGCAAAACTCCTGCGGGTGTAAAACATCCCCCCCAGCGGCTTCACTGGCCCCCCGTAGCCCAGCCACTGATGTGGTTCCTTATCGCCTGGAAGCTCTTTCTGGGGTGGGCCAGCCCGCCCCCGTTGCTCCCAACCCCGCCCCCAGATCCCTGCTCGGCTGGGTGACCTGGCTGGCCGAAGGCCCCGTCCATCTCCCGCATCTCTTTGTTCATCTTGGCGATCCGCAGCCTGAAAACGGAGGGAGTTGTTTTGAAAAAGAGAGGCCGGGCGGCCGGAGAGGCGGTTCCTGAACGGCCCCGGCGCTCACAGAGTGACGATGTCGGCGTTGGCGTTGTCCACGGCGATGGAGATGGGGTCCTTCTGGTTCTTGTCCTTGGCGTTGTAGTCGGCTCCTCGCTTCAGGAAGAGGCAGACGAGGCTGAGAAGAGAAGCGAGAAGCGATAAACCTGAGCTCAGAGCTGCCAGCTGCTTTCACTTCCTGCTTGTGTTCTCTAGTTTTCATGGCGTCGTCATCGTGGACAGTGGTGAGTTTTACCCCGTGTGACCCAGGATGGTTGCGTGGTGAAGCGGCCCCCTCCCGTTGCTGTCCGCCTGGTTGACGTGCGCGCCGTTCTGGAGCAGGAATTCACAGGCCGCCAGGGCGTTCTAGTAAGCACACAAGTGTTTTCTGATATTATTTCACGTCGATAGCGCCTTTCACTTTGAAAATTGTCTCTAGGCTAACGAGGAGGAGCCATCCGGGTGGGTTAGGGTTGGTACAGCCGAGGCCGCGACCCCTGGGGTTCCCGAGCCGACTGTCCTCACCGCGGACACGGCCTGGATCAGCGGCGTGCTGGACTCCTCGGCCACGTTGACCCAGTTGGCGTCGGCCCCGTGGGCCAGAGCGTCGGCCATGATGGGGAAGTTCTGCAGGGCTGCCGAGCGGTACAGCAGAGCCCCGGGATGGAGCCCGCTCAGGTCCTCCTCGGGCTCCTCCACCTCTGTGAGCAGCAGTTTGGAGCTGTTACACAGGCTCAAGAAGGTCGTTGACGCGCATATTTCCCACCGTGTTTCTACCTTTTTGAACACTCGCATTGTTCCTTGGCACCAGGTCGCTGGGACTCAACCCTGGAAGACACACACCTGTGTAACAGCAGCCACCTGACGCCACCCCCCCCACTCCGCCGCTCTACCTGTCAGGCGAGGCAGCGTGGCCCGGTTGGGCTTGGGCTTCAGCGGCGGCCTCGGAGCCGTCATGGTCCGGGTCTTCACGGCGCTGGATCGCCTCAGCAGCAGGACGTTCCGGCCCGTCACGGGCAGTTTCTGGATAAACTTCTTCTCGACGTACTTGGAGCGGATCCAGGACTCCTTTTCTTCTCTGAGGGGCAGACGTTTAACAGACACTGGAACACGCCATCAGGTAAGAAAACGGCCTCTTTTCTAATCAAGCCAACGACGAAGGGAAGAAACGGTTAAAACAAACACCGCTTCCGTACCTGTGGCACTTCCCAGCGGCTGTTAAGTAACAGAGAGAAAAAGAGGAAGAGGAAGTGACACGTGCTTTTCTGATCTGCTCTGAACACGCAGAAACGCTCATGCAGCTAGTCACGTGACCTCGACGGCCCGATAAACAGCTAGAAAAAGCTTCACGTGGGGGAAATGTTGGAAGCGGAGGCGTTAGCCGACCTAGCGTCGCTACAGGTCTGGAGTATCACCTGGAACTGGAGGGGTGCGGCTTCTTAATGGTCATCTCCTCGATCCGCGCCTCGTAGATCCTGTTGATGACCGTGTTTCCCAGCTCACACATCAGCTGAGGGAAGAAGAGAGAAGACCCGGATCACTGATTCACCAGATGCCACTGAAGGAGTGAAATATTGGAGCTGCCGCAGCTGAAACGCTACCTTAATGAGCTCTGGCTCCCAGGAGTCGAGAATGAGGGAGCGCACTTTGGAGAAATGGACTCCCAGGCTTCTGTTAGAGGAAGAAGCCTTTAAATCAGTTACTGCAAGCCAAGTGTGTGTGTGTGTGTGTGTGTACCTGTGTATTCCCGAGCACTCTATACAGAGCGTAATGCCCAAGTTGATGGAGGCCCAGTCGGGGCCGGGCTCCCCGCAGTCGCAGCACTGCTTGTTCCCAGGGATGGCTTGGACCTCCTCCAGGGCTTTGGGGCCTTGGCCCTCCTGATGGGCCCCCCCTGCTCCGCCTCCCACTCCCCCCAAAGGGCCGGCCGACACCGAGCTGCAGCGCTGCCGCTAACAGAGACGCAAACCGCAAATGTGAGGATTAAAGAAAGGCACTTACAGAAAAGAATACAGGGTGCACGCTCGTGTGTGTGGTGTGCGTGCGTGCGTGTGTGTGTGTGCGTGCGTGCGTGCACGCTCACTGGGCTGTGTGTGTCCTCTCTGTGCTCTTGAAAGGCTGATGCGATGCTGCTTTGGACTGCGCTGATCCACGCCTGCTGCTGTCTTTCTGAATCTGCCTGCAACAAACAACACCTACACACACACACACACACACACACACACACACACACACACACACTGAGCCACTTCCTATTGCAGAAGACACTCAAACGCACTTCGGCACACACTCACTTTGAAGGGGAGACCACCTCGAAACAGAAGCGCCGCTCATTTTCAGTGCTATTTTTGACCGTGCAGAGCCGCAGGTCCTCCACCACCACCGTCGGCTGCTCCTGGACGACACGGAAAAGGAACAAAATTCCCCCCGTTCTTGTTCTACTTGTCCGTGACATTTAAAGCATACCTTGAACTTCTTCTGATACACCAGCTGGTTTTTCTGAATCGAAAACCAGCGCCTGAAAACAGAGAACGATGAGGACAGACGTCGAGCCCAGAGAGGCTCGGGAGTGATGCACCTGTACCTGCTCCAGGTCTTGAAGGCGTTGCTGGCTCTTTTATACAGATATCCCTCCATGGCGATGCCGTTGGCTGCATCAGCGTTGAAGTCCATGATGGAGTCGTCATAGGAGATGTCCTGGAACGGTGACAAAGCCCATGACCTCCCAGAACCGGAGCGGATCCAGGTGCCCAACCCGGAGTTTTGGAGTCGTCACCTTTTTCTTGACGGCAGCGTGTCTTTGCTCCATGTCCCTCTTCTCCCGGGCAGAGTTTAGAACAAACTGGGTGTGCTGGTAAAACACAATTATATTATTTATTAAACCCCGCAGAAACAGGCGCGTTTGAATTGATCCAGCTCATCTGTTATTTTTCTTTCCGGACTCGTGAGTGGAATGGGAAATGGGAAATGGGAAATGGGAATTCAGGATGTGTTATTGCCTTTGAAACAGGAATAAAGGAAACCTAAAGGTCTTCACGCATCCCCAACGAGGAACTGGAGCTTATATTCGGTGGCTAAACTTCCTGATTTGAGATAAAGGAGTTTTTTGGGGGGGTTTGGATTCTGAGCAACAATATCTGCCTGTTTGAGAAGTAGAAAGCAGCTGCGAGTCACACGCGCAGGCACACGCGCAGCCATGTCAAATATTTCCTGTTGTTGCTTCATCTTCCTGTCGCCATGAAAGCCGATGTCATCTCGTGACTTTTCAGGCCCAACCTCCTCAACCAGCCTCCTGTTCTCTGGAGAATCACAGGTGGACGTTTGCAGCGCCGCACTGGATCCTTCCGGATAAATCACTCACGGATACAGTTTTTATCTCTAGCTTCCGACAACCACGACGCCTGAGTGCCAACCCTTGTTTCTGCACACAGCCGACAGAGGTGCGACAAAGCTGGCTTTACCTCTCCAGGCTGACTAACTCCAGGCCCTCTGAGCACCTTTCCGGCCTCCGGAGAACATTTCTGTTTGGATTATTGCTGCGGAAGAAGGAAAAGGGAAACCTGCCTCTTCGTTCAGCTTCTGTCGATACTGGTCCAGCTCCGACAGCGACTGGTGGCCGTGCTGGAAGAAGTGGGACTGCGCCTCCATCAGCGACAGCATCTGGCAGCGCAGCAGCCGACGTTAGCGCCTCGGGAAAGGAGGAGTGTTCCTGACTATTGGAATGAACTCACAGCCATCAAAATGTCCGTCTTCTTCTTGGCTTCGATGACGTTGATCTGAAACAGGAGGGGACAGCGGTTTGTGCCTGCGGAGCTCTGGGCTAGCTACCACGCTAGCTCCTGGACGGGCCGCTCACCTGCAGGACGTAGTCCAGGGCCTCGGAGCGGAAGCCCCTGCGAGCGTTGAGCAGAGCGTTGCTGGCCTCCTCCACCTCGTGCTGCTTCCCCCGCGGGGCCTGCGCGTTCCTGGCCTGCGCGCCCTCCAGACACTCGCTGCTGCGCTCAAACTCCTTGCGCACGTCCTTGAACCGGCGGACGTCTCTGGAAGATCGGGCGAGAGGGGAAGCTGTGAGTAAGGCGCCTGTTTTCAGCCCGCCGTTCCCGCCGACGGGGGAGGAAGTTGACGTGTTTCATCCAGAAAAGTCCTCTGGTTCTGTGAATCATTACGCGCAAAGTCTGAAACCGCGAGAGCTGTGAAAAAATGAGGAATTTCAAGCTTTCCTGCCGCGTGAGTGAGGAGCAGAGGGGACGTCTTCACTCACTCTTTCACAAAGGTCTGCAGCTTCGTTTTCACCGACTGCATGGTCTCGATCAGCTCCTGGGAGGAAAACGGGACGAGAGGCGGATGAATCCGTGGCGGCGAGCAGAGGCGATGGGCCGGAGGTCAAAAGGTCAGGCAGACTCACCCCCTGCCCTTCCAAGATGGCGGAGAGCGTCTTGGAGAACTTCTCCAAACACCCCTGCGGGACAGGCAGCATTTGCGCGTTTGTGACATCATCAACTCACCGGGGCCGTTTCATCGCCCACCTCCATCATGGCGTCCCCGGAGCAGTGGTGTCCCAGCTCCCTCAGCCCGTTGACGAAGCTCTTGCTGGTCTGACAGTAGGCCCGGCTGGCCTCCACCATGGCCTGGCACTGCTTCACCAGCTGGACCACAGTGTCACAGGGTTAGAAAGGCTTTTACGGTCGGAGGCGGCAGAAACACAGCCGACGCAAACGGAATCCCTCCATCTGAAAGGGTGTCATGTGAATTCCGCATCACGAGGAACCGCCACGCAGGGGCTGGCCTTGTTTCAGGAAAACAGGAAGCAGAAGCGCACCTCTGGCCGCCGTGCCAACGCCTCACCTTCTCTAATCGAGTCTCCAGTTCGCTCACATCGTTCTGCACCTCTTCGATCTCGGCTCTGAAAGACACAGCAGGGAGATTTTGTGACAAATCCAGACGTTTCCCGGAGTTTCCCATGATGCCACAGGGACGGCTGGATGAGGCAGACTCCCGTCAACCCCCACAGAAACACAACCACATCTTGATAAGGCAGCACAAGCGCTCTGAAACCATCCGAGACGGACAAACAGGCTTGAAGTTCATGTTCCAGTTATCTGGAACGCGCCTCGCGGCCCTGACAGCCTGTCCGCGACCAGCCTGTCAGTCGCTGGGGCAACGGTTTCTTGAAAACAGCGCGAGCGTGTGGTTTCCGCTGTCTCACTAGAGAAGACGACGGAAGGTTAGAACAGCCTTTATTCAAGCGCTACGCCCCAGTATTCTCCTTTTTCTGCCTGAACCTCAGGCCCGTCCGTATTTTCTGGATTTGCAGCGTAGAATTTGTTTCTTTTTCCGTTGATTTGCACGGCGTGCAGCGCGCCGTCGAGGCTGAGGCCAAAAGTGGAGCGTTTCCGCTGCAGCTCTCCCCGCAGTCGGCTGGCTTCCTGTCGCTCCTGTTGATCGCCTCGGCACATCTCGCCTCGCTTCCTGACGCCCTCCCACACTGCTGTCACCTAGCAACAGGAAGCGGTGTGGGTCTGGAGCCGTGGCCGACGCTCCGGTTCGGCCTGGCCTTCACTTTTGGAAGCTTATCAGCGTGATGGACTGCGTTTGTTACAGCCTCCGCCCCCCCGCCGAACTCTGACGGGAACATTCCTGGCCCCAGTTTACCCACACTCAGCTGCCAAACACCAGTACACCTTTATAATAGGACATGAACTGGTTACCTTGGGATAGATTGGACTGGTTCTAGTGGGACAGAGAGGCTACACGGACTTTCTTTAGTAGGATAAAGAACGGTAAAGCAGCCGGTGTGTCAGACTGGGAGCATAAATCAACTGGTTTCAGAAGAACAGAGAGGGAACTGGGTTAAGTGGGACAGACGGGTAATTGGACTGGTTCTGGTGGGCAATCAGAGAGGCGGGTGGACTGGTTTCGGTGGCCCATCATTAGCATCTCTAAAACACAGAAACCTGACACTGTGAGCAAGTAGCTGCCCCATCGTCAGTGACCTAAAACGTGGCACCGAGAGACTTTATCGACGCGTGTGGTCGTATGGCGCCAGAGTGGATGTTTAAGAACCACAGAAGAACCTGAGCAGAGTGTGTTAGGAATATCTGGTGGCTATCTGCAGGTCTGGTTCCAGTCACTGACCCCCGGCCTGCAGTTCCAGGCCTTGACCTCAGGGCACTTGAGCTGCTGGTGCAGCCAGATATCGCCAGTATTTAAAACACACGTCTACATCTGCGCGTACTGCGCCTTTTGGCCGCGTAAAAAGACGCAAATGTAGACATTTACACGTATTTGCCCAGTCACCATTGCCTCTATTATCTTTCAATGTCAGTAAAACAAGCTTAAAGTCTTACCTGAAGCGCGGAGAGTCTTTCAAACACTCCTCAAAGTCCAGTTTGACCGTCATGTCTCCGTTTGACGCACAAACGCGGTATTTCTCTGACGCAGCAGCCTCGATTGAAGACGAGCCTTCAACACACACTCATTATTCTCCTTCAACACTTCAGAAGTCAAATGTGCAAAGCCTTTCCTACCGCACCAGGAGACGGCTTGTCAGCGCGTAAAAAGTCGCAACGCGTAATTAGTGCGTAATTCCTCTTTACGCAGCGCAATTCCTTTAAAAAGAAGTTCGTGAAGTTTCTTTGAGAATAAATTACTGTTCCCGGCGTTCCCGAAAAGACAGATCAAGTGCGATTCAAGCCGGTAGGCTGGATGTTCCTTTCTAGGAGGTGCCGACCGGATCAGACTGTGTGTGTGTGTCTGCGTGTGTGTGTCACACACCAGCGCCAACCCACCATCTCTCATCCATTTCCTGGTTTCTGTCTGCTACTAACCGCACGGAAAGTCAGCAAACTGCCCCTGCAGGAAATTTAAACTGCCTCTATCAATTCCATCCAATCTAATCCAGAGTTCCGTGATAAAAAAGCTAAAAGAAAAACAAGAAAAGAACCTTTTTTACAGACCCCTCCTTCAAAAAAACAAACAAAAAAAACCTGAAGTTGCAACGAGACTGGGTGTGTAATCTGGTCTGACAACCTCCGCTGTCGCGCTGCTGTTCAGGTGTGAACACTCATACAGTCCGCAGTCTGAGGAGGCCCTGCAGGCTGACAGCTCCACTCAGCCTTTGGGTTTTACAAGCTTTTTTTAAAAAAACAAAATTATTCCTCCGACTTCTGCCTGATGCAGAAAACAAAAACAAAACACCTCGAGTCAACTTGTGCAACTCGGAGTTGGTAATGCGCTTTGTCATGTTGGCCACAGTCTGCTGGGACCAACATGCTGTTGTAAACATTATCTATCCATCTATCTATCTATCCATCTATCCATCTATCCATCTATCCATCTATCTATCTATCCATCTATCCATCTATCCATCTATCTATCCATCTATCTATCTATCTATCCATCTATCTATCTATCTATCTATCCATCTATCTA
>CAAE01014608.1:131624-201216 GCA_000180735.1 Tetraodon nigroviridis
TCCATCTATCCATCTATCCATCTATCTATCCATCTATCTATCTATCTATCCATCTATCTATCTATCCATCTATCTATCTATCTATCTATCTATCTATCTATCCATCTATCCATCTATCCATCTATCTATCCATCTATCTATCTATCTATCTATCTATCTATCTATCTATCTATCTATCTATCTATCCATCTATCTATCCATCTATCTATCTATCTATCTATCTATCCATCATATGTCTGTCTGTCTCGGGGGCGCCCTCTGCTGTTCAGAAGCGGATACTGCCGTCGTCCTCCATAACTCATCTAAAATCAGGTTATCTCTTGTTTTTCTCTCTATTTCTCTCTCTCTTCCTCCCCCCTCCGGTTCCATCTATCTCAGCACCGTGGTGCCTTCACTGACCATCAACGTGGGAATCGGGGAAAGGGCGTGATTGCGTCTGTTGCGTCTGCGATAAGATTTTAGAGCGTGTTTGAAAAGAATATGCGTTTTCCTGCTGATGCTAAGTTAGAATGTTTGCAAGAACTCGAAAATCCACCTCTGATCAAGTGCAATAAACCGTTATCTCTGCACAAAACAAGCAAACAAACACACAAAAAACAAGAAAGTGTGCGCAAATGATGCACGGGGGGGAGACAATAATTCCTGCAGGGTTTGTTTTTCATGTTCAACTGGGATTTTCATCAGGTTGTGATTTGACAGGAGTTTCCCTTCACGTCCGTCCAAGAGTAAAAATAGTCCAAATTCCCAATAACGGCGGGTTTCAAAATAAAAGCGGACCTCTAGTGGGCAGGGCATGGCTCAGAGGAAACCAGTTGGCCTTCGAATACCTGACCTAATACCAGTTTAGTGAGGTTTCACCCGAACAAATCTTTAAAAAAAACACGCAACCTTGATGCGATGGCGTTTATAGAAAGCGTCGCTAGTCGTGTACTTTTACTTTGAAAGCAGCTGCGAAGCGCTTCCGCGTGTTGCCCTCATCTGCGCAGCTTGCCGCTCCTCCGCTCAGTCCGCCGCGGAGGCTGGAGCCGCGTGAACGCGTTTTTCTGCAGAACGCGTGCGTGAGGCGCTCCACGGGGTGGACGCGGAGCCGTGGGGCGTGATTCGGGAGGGGGGGGGGGTTGCCTGCCGGCAGCCGGGTCGAAATTTATTCTAAAAAAAAAGAAAATGTCGAACCGAAAGCACCGGGACAACCAGGAGATCTGCGCCCGCAAGGTCCGAGAGCTGGCCCAGTCCGGAGTAAACAAACACTGCTTCGAGTGCGGCCAGCCCGGGGTGACGTACACCGACATCACCGTGGGCAGCTTCGTGTGCACGTCGTGTTCTGGAATGCTGTGAGTAACATTCAGCATCGTCAAAGTGACAGGCCTGGCTGCAGCAGGCGGCACCCACACTCACTGTGGTTTTCCTCTGCTTTTCTTTTCTTTTTTTCATTTTTGGGGGGCGGGGGGTGGGGGGGGGGGGCGTTACACGCGGCCACATCGTGCGTACGCGCATTTACGCAGTGCCCGCCTCTCTCTCTCCCTCTCCGACAGAGTCTTTTTCCTGCTCTGCGTTCATTTGCATCGTGGTGCAGGTTTGAAACTGTCCAGGCTCCTCTGCGACGTGCGTTTGTGTCACACTCGAGCGTGCATGTTCCGCCTGGTCCCAACACTCCGGGTTCGGCGTTGAATTGCGCAATCATTCGGCAGTTTCCCCCCCCCCCCCCCCCCCCCCCCCCCCCCCCCCCAAAAAAAAAAATAAACCAAAATAATTAAAAAAAAAATTAAAAAAATCCCAACCCCTTTTTCCTTTACTAATTAAATATAAACCCCTTCTTCCCATTTTTAATAAAAAAATTATATTTTTTTTTTTTTTTAAATAAATATCCTTCTTCTTATTAACCCCCCCTATTTTAATTATAATAATTAACTTCTTCAATATACCCCTTTTTATTAATAAATTCCTAATCTCCTCCAAATTTTTTTACTTTTTCCTATTAATAAATTTTCCTATAAAATAATACTTTTTTTTTTAATTTATTTCATTATATCTCATACCCCCCCTTTTATTAAAAATAATCCCTCCCAATTTTTAAAAACATCCCCTCAACCCAAAAATAAATTCCTCTCATTTTTTATTTTTTTATTATTTTTCTCATACCCTTTTTTTCTAATATCCGCCGTGTGCTGGAAAGCCCCCTCCTCCCCAGCATGCGAGAAAAAAGGAGGTTCCAGTTACAGAAAACGTGTCACAAGTGGGGGAGCGTGCGTGTGCGTGTGTGTGTGTCACCGAGCCCACGCTGACCCGCCTGTAGAGCCACAGTCTCACGTGTTCTCCGTGTTCAGGTGCAGCCCGGGGGCCTCCCCTTCTCCCCCTTCTCCCTAGCCGCTCTAACGCCGCTGCTCTCTCCCGCCTGTCCCAGGAGAGGCCTCAACCCTCCCCACAGAGTCAAGTCCATCTCAATGACAACCTTCTCCCAGCCAGAAGTGGAATTTCTCCAAAACCATGGCAACGAGGTGAGTCGCTGGGAGCTGCTCCAGACTTCCGGCGTCCTTGAATGTCCCTCGTGGGCACCGGTTGAGCGAGCTGTTGCGGTCAGTTCCCTGTTGTTCCCTGGCCGGCCCCGGCGGTCCAGGGAACAACAGGATGGCCGGCGTGTGATCCACCCAGACCGCCTTCTGTTTCCTCTCGTTTTCCTCAGGCTGTTTGTTTTTAGACTCGGGAATTGCTGAACGGCCTAAAATCTCCCGGAGGAGCCCTGAAATGTCAATAAATCAGTCCCGAATCCTGGAAAATTCTCTGTAAATATTGTTCCTCGCAGGATTAAACCTCAGATGATCCATTCGCTCTTATGTAAAGTATTTAAGAAGCTCGAATCAGCAAATTGTTGGTCGGTTTGCTGACCTGCGGCGCAGTAATCCCTAATCCTGATCACCAGACTCCTCCCACGCGTGCGGCACGCGCCCGTGATAACGCGCCTCTGCCGCGCGCCATCGATGAAACCAGAGTTTGTGCAATTCTCACGTAAACAAGGGTATTCTGGTGGATCTGCCACAGCCTTCTGGAGCCTGGCTGGAGTGGGCGCCGCCCACTCCTGAGCTTCGTCACGCCAGTGTGACGGAAGCGTCCAAAGCGGAGTGTTTTCACCCTGAGGGCAGGCAGGGGTGGTTTTTAAATCCCTCAGAGGCAGTAATCGCTGCCAGTGAATCACCTGTTTTCCTCTCGGCGTCTGTGATGTCATCAGCTGCTGTGTGTGTGTGTGTGTGTGTTCAGGTGGGCAGGAGGACGTGGCTGTGCGCCTTCGACCCCAAAACGAGCGGCTGCCCCGACACGAAGGACTCCCAGAAGCTGAAGGAGTTCCTGCAGGACAAATACGAGAAGAAGAAGTGGTGAGAAGTCCGCCGCGCGGCCATCGCCCGGCGTTCCAGCCGTTCCTGAGCTCCCGACGTTGGTCTTTCAGGCATTTTTCCAAAAACAAGAACCGGAGGGACGTGGAGGGTCCCTGGAGCCCCGGGGTCCAGGCTGTGCCCCCTTCACACGCTGCGGTGGCGAGCCAGGGCCCGTCCAGCCACCTGGCCCTCAGCAACAGGCCCTCCAGACCACTGGTGAGGTCGGGGATGCGGGTGAGGGGCGGAGTCAGGGGGTTGGAGGGGTCGGGCGTCCGGGACGGGAGACGTCACACCTGGAAGTTGAACAAAAGTTCAAAACAGAAAGTAAGAGGAGGATTTTTTAAAAAAAGGGAAGTGAATGTACAGTAGAGAGTGCAGAGGAAGTACAGATGTGTGGAAACCCCAACAGCACACACACACACACACACACACACGCACACACACACGCGCACACACACTCATCCGGCTCCTCTCCTCAGTCTCAGTCCCAGCTGCCCTCCTGGGACCGCGGCCCGGCTGTCTCCCCTGCCGACCTGCGGATGGACGCCTTCACGGCCAGGCCCCTGCGCTCCCAAAGCTTCCGGGACCCGCCTCTGAAAGGTCGGGCCCGTCTGTGTTTTACGCGGGGGGGGCTGGCGTGAGGGATGGGTCACATGACCGGGCTGTGCTTGGTCCCCCTCCTCTGGCGCAGACCCCAGCCCGTGCGGGATAGAACGGCAGCGCCCGGGGTCCCTGTCGTCGGCGCTGGGAGGTCAGAGTCACGCCTCCCCCCCCCTCCCTCGACCCTCGGGTAAGCCCCGCCCCCTCCTCGACGCGCCGGCCCCTCCCCCCAGCACTAACACCTTTTTTTCTTCTCCTTCCTCCACGCAGCCAGTAGCTCCTTCAAAAACCACCTAACCTTAGGTAAGAACGCCCGCCCGCCTCACATGTTGCCTCATCAGCGGGCTCCCCGGACAGCTGAGGGGCCCGAGAAGAGCTAAATAGAGCCCAGATTCCAGACCTCTATATTTGGCCCCTGTGTTGACATTGGAGCGCCTCGGACCTGTGAGGACGCAGCCACAGTCCCCCTCAAACACCCGGACGAGGACCGCAGAGATAGCGGAAAACTGCTCCCGCAAGCACCCAGAAGTCAATCCTCCTGCCCTCGCTCGGTGCTGCTCTCCTGCCTTTTTTATTTTCATTTTGCTGACTCCTAGCGAACCGGCGCGTGGCTCCTTGGACCTCAGCGTGCAAACAACAGAGCACGAGACGGATCGTTGGGCCGCGTTGCACAACCGCGCTGGCGGCCGCGACTCAACCTGCTTTTGGCACAAAGAAGCTCTGTCTTTCTCAAATATTTGTGTTAGACTGTCGCCAAAACCACCTGATTTCAAGGTCTGTTTTGGTAATTAAAAAAAAAAAGAAGCCTCGTGCGACCCAAAGGAGTTTTTCTGCCTAAGTGAGAAACGAAAGGCCTCTAATTTAATTTATTGTGCCATTTTTCCACCTATTTTCCTGCCGTCTTTGCTCAGTCTGCTCTTCTTTCCTCCAGGTCGTTCTGCCTCCACCTCTGGTGTGACGGGCCCCTTCAGGGCCTTCCCCAAGTCTCTCAGCGTGGACTTTGGTGGTCTGAGCCACCCCCAGGGGCCGCCCCTGTCCCAGCAGCCCTCGGCGCCGGCGGGCAGCTCCAACGCTCAGGACCGATACGCCGCGCTGTCGCAGCTGGACGGCGTCTTCTCCGACGCAGGTGGGAAGAGGTTTACGGTGTGTGTGTGTGTGAAAAACCCCAGGCATTTTGCATTTTGCTGCCTGTTTCTTCAAGGCAGCAGGGCCACAAACTCTCGCTCCGCCATGCTGCCGTTTCCAGCGGCTGAACGGTTCTCCTGGTCTGCTCCCGATCGCGCATGCGCGGCCTGACCTGAAGGAAATTGTCGATGCGCCGTTTTAAAAGCTCCTCCGTGGACCCGGGCCGTCCTCCTGAATGCGGGCCGGTCATGTGAGAAGGCCCGGAGCCGCCGCAGAGAGGCGCGGTTGTTCTCCGCTGCCTGGTGCAGTAATGAGCTTATTGATTTTCCACCCCAGGAAACGTTGGATTCCTATGAGAGGCACAGATGATGTTTTATTTACTTAGCTCAGTACTTTTCTTCTCTGCTGACCTCCTTGGGAGTCTGCTTGCTCACGTTTCCATCGTTTAACTGGAACGTGTGTTGGCAGCGCCCCCCGGTGGCCCCCCTCAGTACAGCACCATCTTCGGCAGCCGGCTCTCCTCCAGCTCCACTCCTGCAAGGTGACCTCAAATCAGCGCTGGTTCGAAAAAGAGCTGGGTTTGAAAGGCCTGTGTGAACTTACTATTGCATCTCTTTCATTTCTCCAGCTCTCCCGGTGTTGATGCGGTCTCTACCTCCCAAACCTTTGCGAGTAAGCGTCCTTAAACCTCCTCTGTCTCTTTTAAATGTATTTCTAAGCATGGAATGTGCCAGTAACGCGGAATATTGTCTCCTCCTTCTCTCTTTCCTGCCCCCCGTGTGTCTCAGATTTCCCCAACCCGTTCAGCTCCAGCTCCCAGCAACCTGTTGCCCTCTCCCCCAGTAACCCCTTCAGCAACTCAGCAGGAGGTCAGACTCCAGTTTGGGGTCGGTCCCGTGTCACATGACCCGCCAGCTCCTCTTTTGTTCCCACCAGCGAACTCGCAGGTTTCTGTCTAATGCCGTGTGTGTGTGTGTGTGTGTGTGTGTGTGTGCGTGCGTGCTGTTTCTGCAGGTGATCCTGGGCCTTTTGTCACCTCACCCACATCCATCTTCCCCCCAGCCACCCTCCCAGCACCCTCTACCCAGAATGCATTTCACCACGAATCCACCACCAACCAGGAAACCAACGGTAAAGTTATTTAATCTGCTACTCCTCACTTAATCCTTTAAAAAAAGCTTGTTTTCCAGAATTCTCCTTTCATTTTCACAGCCTTTATTCACACTCTCTTCCTTTTTGTCCCTTTGTGTGTGTTGCAGGTTTTGCCTCTTTCCCAGGATCCGAGCCTCAACCCGCCGTCCCGCGACCCATGTCGGTGAACCCCTTCACAGTAAGCGCGACCCTCGACCTGCGGCGGCGCATCGCGTCCTCTTTGACAGCAGGAGGTGTAACGAGACCTTGTCTTTCAGGGGAACGTCTACCCCAGCCGAGGAGCGTCCAAAAATCCTTTCATCTGACCCCGCAGACTCCTCCTCCACCTTATTTCACCGTCTCTTGAAAGCCGAGTGGACGTTAAATTGTGGAGCTGCGGCCGTTTTGATGCCTTTAGAGTATTCCCCCCCCCCCAGGAGGTGTTTGACCCCCGTGTCACCTCCCTCTCTCTGTTCCATGTTTACGTGTTTGTGAAGGAGTGAAGAATGTGTGAGTTGCTGTCAACGTGTCAGAAGGTGTTTGTGTGCTGGTCAGTGTCACCTCAGGGCTCCAGAAGAGTCACGAGTAAACACACACACACACACACGCACACTTACACATATACACACACTACACACACACACGTCTTGCTGCTGACGCTACTGCTGCTACTTTGCTTTCATCTCCTGCTTTAAATTGCAAATATATACATCAAGAATCAGCCCTCCGTGGGGTCTTTAAAAGCCTCTGGGATGCTCCACGGACAGTTCCAACAGCCTTAACAGCCTCCCGAAACACAGGCGGGCGTGATGAGATCCAGGCTTTTACACATGCTGTAATATGAGGATTTTTTTTTTCTTCTTTTTGCAGTCTTTTTCTTTTTGGACATTTTTTTCCCCAGCTCCTTGGCTGCATGCGCTTCGAGGGCTAAAAGGAGATGCCACTGAATGTAAGAGAAATTTTAAAATCAAATATGTAATGCTTCATGTACAGGACCAAAATGTTTTTTTGGTTATGAATTTTTTTTTTCATTAATATGCCAAAAAAAGGTGATTCATGTTCTTTGTAATGTCACGTTCATAAACGCAGTCTGAAGCTTCTCGAGCCCTCTGGGTGTGTTCCCGCGGGTGGGCAGCAGGGGGCGCGCTCGGCCCATTTATCACAGACCACGGTACCCCAACGCGCGGAAACAGAAGCCATTTCACGGTTTTCAGTGTTTACAAGACATAGTTTTAAATTATTCACCGTCATTTTAAGTCAGGGTGAAGCCATTCATATTAATAATCCCTATTTTTATCTTATTCGGTCGGATTTTGTGTTGCAAAGACGAAAAAAATGCCAGGGTTGGTTTTTTTTTTCTCTATTAAGCGGCTTTTCACGCCGTTTACGCAGCATCAATGACGAAATCCCGTTAAGATTAAGCGGTCTAATAATCTGGGCATTGGTCGAGGAAAATGTTGAGATTTAAAGTTGATATCCTGGCATTAATACGGGGCAGACGGGGATTTTTGCAGCAACATATCAGTGGGTCCGCAGACAGAGGCGTTCACGTGCTGTGGGAAATGTGACGCGCTGATCCCGAGACGCATGCAGGTGAATCGGTGGATTTCAAATTCCGAGTGGCATAAACTTTTTTCCAGGTTCCAAGATGAAAACGGTGCTAAAAAAACAAACTATCCTCCAAAAATCACGATTTCAAGAGAGCGCGTCGAGTGTCGTCTTCTGAAATGCGGACCGCGAGGGGGCTCGGCGTTTGGTCCGAGCTCGGCCTGGCTCCTGAACGCCTCAGGCGCGTCAGCGCGCGGCGGCGAGCGCCGTCCCGCTCCACGGTAGCCGCCGCTCCGCGCCGCCGCGCCGGGGCGCCACGACACGACCGGAGTGGACCTGGGCTGGGCTTGGACGGGTCTGAAGTCCAGAGAAACTGGGAGTGTGTCTCACGGGATGGCCTCTCCTCCCCGCGATCGGCCGTGAACTGGATTCGGTGGGAACACTGGCCGCGACAGCGGTAGTAGTAGCGGGATAGTAGGCGGAGCTCCGCGGCGCGCTGCCCCGCATGTGCTCGCCCGTGCGTCCCTGGGAAAACTTGGGCGTCCTGGTCCGTCCGACTCGACGGGGGAACACGCGAAGAAAAGCCCCGGCTGGGCTCCGTTCGCCGCTGTGAGCCGCGCTTGCCCGGACCGACCTCCGCCTCCAGGGAGAGGGGACGCGCGGCGGAGTCCGGCGATGTGGGAGTCCCTCCTGTGAAAACTTCCACGGAGAGCACCCACGC
Source organism: Tetraodon nigroviridis (assembly GCA_000180735.1). NCBI lineage: Eukaryota > Metazoa > Chordata > Actinopteri > Tetraodontiformes > Tetraodontidae > Tetraodon > Tetraodon nigroviridis. The sequence continues at coordinate 140,118 of CAAE01014608.1, forward strand.
CGGGATCGGAGAGGCCATGGAGAGCCCGGCGGGCGACAGCTGCGAGGACGTGCGGAGGAGCGGCTACCTGCGCAAGCAGAAGTCCATGCACCGGCGCTACTTCGTCCTCCGCGCCGCCTCGGAGCGCGGCCCGGCCCGCCTGGAGTACTACGAGAGCGAGAAGAAATTCCGCGGCAAGGCCCCCGTCCCGAAGAAAGCCGTGGCCCTGGAGACCTGCTTCAACATCAACAAGAGGGCCGACTCCAAGAACAAGCACATGATCGTGCTGTACACCCGCGCCGAGAGCCTGGCCCTGGCCGCCGAGAGCGAGGCGGACCAGGACGACTGGTTCCAGGCCCTGGTGGAGCTCCAGTGCAAAAGTAAGTGCACACGCACGCTCGCACCCTGCACGAGGGGAGAAACGTGGCAGCGCGTGCAGAACTTGCACCCCACGGTCCACTTGCAGCTGCACGCTGCTATTTCTGTCCTCTTTTTGGTGCATTATTCACCGGTCGGGCTCTTCTTCCTGCCCCCTCTGACTTTGGGTGGACACCAGCAGGTCCTCCCAGTGGCCCCCAGCTCCTATCATACTGGTGTCAGGGCCAGATATTAGCTCCCAGTTGAGTCTGTCTCTGGAGGGGCCCCCCACCCAAACACACCCTGTCCTCTTGTTTACTTTGCCGGGCTGTTGTGTTGTTGTTTTTCCTGCTGACTCTGCAGCATGGATCCCACAGGTCTGTGCACGTGAGCACCCACTGTCACGGCCCTGCTACGTCCCCAAACGTCCACCTGCTGAGGTAAAACCACCAGGTGGGCCCGTGTAAACACAGCTGGACGCTTTGAGTCATCTGTCGGGGTCACATGACGCAAACGCCGACCGAGGCGCCGGAAGGCTGCTGGGGGAGGACGAAGCTCCTCCGGAGCTTCCAGGTCGGCTCCAGGCTGAAGGTGTTTCGGGGAATTCTGGGTTCTAAATGTTTCAATCTGCAGCAAAGGTCAGCCTGGCGGACGTCTGTGGGCGCTGGGCCGGCGGGACTGGTCGTCCTGGGAAACCAGACTCGGCCTGTTGGAACTTCTGGGTCCACATTTCTCCCAAACTGTCCATTTCCTGGCTGCTTCGGCCCGCCGTCCTGCACTTAAACATCAAACAAACAGCTAATGGTCCTCACGCGGGGGGGGGGGGCGCGATTGCTGCCTGAACTCGCACGCGCAGAAATAGCCAAAGATGTCCGCGCACGTCTCATGGTGAAGATTCCCGGGCGCTATAACCCTCCGCGGGGTTATAGCGCCCTTATTACATTCTTAGCAACAGGAAACCTGTTGCTAAGAATGTAATAAGGTCTTCATCCAGGTCTGGCGCTGGTGAACACATGTATTCCCGTTTTCAGCCTTGGTTTCCTCCTTTTTCAATCTCTGGAATGAAACATTTGTAGGTTTTCCCGCCTCAGCCAGATACAGAGTGGCCGAAGCTAAGGCTGCGCCTCCAGACCCGCGCCGGCCCCCTCTGGGAAACTCCCCACGGCCACCCGGGAAGCGGAATAACACAGATCCCCGCCGCCGCCGCCGCCCCCCCCCTTTAACTGGCGGCGGTCCCACAGCCGGGAGCCGATATTAAGACCCTGCTTATTTATTCAGCTGAGTCCAGTAAGACCCTTCTGGAGCGCCGGTACAGTCGGGGACTCCGGGAGGAGTCGGTGGAGTGTGTGAAGGCTTAACCTCGGCGGAGGTGCACCGGCACCGGAAAGAGGAATAAACGGACGATTGGGCCGCGGTTTCCTTTCAATAAAGCCGGCAAATTTGGTCAATTTGAGCGTCTTGCTTAGCAGACAATGTAGCGTTTATCCGGAATGTGTCATTTATTGTTGTGAATCTCTTCCTGAAAATAGGGAAGCGGTCAATCACTCTTTTTTTTTTAAATTTGTGGCTACGTTGGTCCGCTCGTCCGCCCTCCAGCCTTCCTGCTGCTCCTCCACCAGTTAATTGCACCAGTTAGCTCCAAATACTGGAAAGGAATTTCCACAAGCGTCGTTTGTTCACTGGAAGCGGCGCAAACACGCTACGCGTTTTATGTTTGCGCGTGTTTGCATCTGTTATTCATGTTTGTTGACTTAGCCCATCCGTCTATCTTAAACACGCCTTCATGCAAAGCCTCTAATCTATAGGTTCCATCTGCGCACGCTCCTGCTAGCTGCTAGCAACGCTAAGCTTGTGCTAGCAGATCTGGATCGATGATGAATGGACACGTCGGGAGAAAAACTTGGGAACCGTTTTGATTTATGCTCTGTTTAAGCAAAAACTTCAAACATCTTTTTTTTCTACCGTCGTATACGATCAAGCTAGCCGATATCCGGTATTTTTTGGAAACTCATTAGCAGTGGTGTTTATCCGTCAGGCCTGTTGTGATCTTGGGAGGACGGCTGACATCTCTGCAGTACAGTAAATCTCCATGGGAACAGGGGAAACACGGAGAAACAACATCTGTTTCCCAATAGAATGATACTTATTATTCATGCTTTCTGCTCCGGTTTGATGTGTGGATTATGTCACTTTGGACAACCACGAGCGCCCGAAGGACAGATGCATTCTGGGTCGGCTTGAGGCGGCCCCACGGTGCCGTTTCTCCTGCTCGCCGAGGTGGAACTGTCCAACGTGGAGAGCGCCCCTCGCCTGGCTAATTAGGGAGTCATTACAGTCTGGAGGGAGGCGTGGATGCTGGTGGCGCAGCTCCGTCTGCGTGTAGCCAAAGCGTTGCGTTTTTACGCCCATTCCAGCCCGTTAGCGAAAACAGTCACATGACCCCGGCCCGATTGGCCGCTCTGTCAAAGAGACGTTTGATTTATTCATCGCAGCCTCACCGTGTCTAAAAAACATGAAAAGTGGAGACAAAAACCACAGAATTGACGGGTTGATTTGCGTTTTAAACCATCTTGCACGTGTAACGCTGTGCTAATGCAAAGCGGCGTTTGCTAACGCGAGGGTCGGACTGTTGGACTAGCCGTCTGACTCTTTTCTTGCTCCGAAGTGTGTTTATGTCCGCACGGGTGGGAAAAATACGTCAGGACACTTTTTATGCACTGTGTGTGTGTGTGTGTGTGTGTGTGTGTTAAAGGACGCAGGATTGGGATGCGTCACTGAAAACTTGTGCGAGCGTGTGTTCCTCCGGCTAACAGGAACCACATGTTTGATGGAAGCATTGTGTCCCTGAGTGTGGGCCCAGATAGGGGGATTACAAGAGGCAGGGATGGAGGAAGAGGCGCGAGGAAGAGGGAAAACGGGTGGGCACGGCAGCTGTTTGGTGGCTGCTTCTGCCTGAAATGCCGGGACAAAGCCGGGCACAGCTGTCTCCCATCTTTCCGCCGCGGTGGCTGGCCATGGCAGCTGAGGACGTGGGTGGTGCAGAGGGCACGGTAGCTGGGATGGGGAAGAAAGCGGGCTTGTTTTTACCCTCAGAAGATCCTGCGCAACAGTCTGTGGTCTTGGCGCAACATGCGGGTGCAGCGAGGTCAGTAAGTTGAAGCAGAAACCAGTGAGAATCAGCCGTCCGGTGCCAGAGAGGCTTTTCCTGATTTACAGGCTGCATTAGCAAAGCAAGATGTGGGATTACGTCGTGGGTCTGGCTCTGAATTCCCCTTCTTCCCTTATATAATCCATACGTACAGCCCAGTGGAGCAGCTTTCCACCAATTCCAGTTTTCCAAACAAGAAAAAGAGAGACGGCGTCGCCTGTGAACCATGTTTAAGTTTAAGTTTGTGAAAATTGGGTTGGAGTTTGGCCTCTTTATGTACAGTCTGCATCCTCCAGGGAGGCAGCCGCGCATGGCAAATAAATCTACATGAATGGCCAGCAGTGTTGGTCCCGTTGGGTCGCCGCTCCGCCGCCGCGGGCGCCAGAAGAACGGTTTCGTGTGAGGTGAGGTGAATAGGCCAGTGTGGCAAAAAACATGTGGAAACTTGCGAATAAATGCAGTCCCCTTGTCTGGACGCCTGTCGAAGCAGGTTTGGGTCAGGGTCGGTTGAAGAAGCGCGGCGCTGAAGCACCTTTATCTCCAGGTGTGTTTCCATCGGCGCTCCTCCGCCTTCGCTCGTTCTGAACGTTCTCCCGGGCCTTTAGGATGGCGCGACGAGGTTGGCCGAGCGGTGACCCCATCACCCTCAGGGAGAGAGGAGGTGAAGAAGCTCTTTCTTTACTGGAACACTGCGACAAATGAGCCGGAAAAGGCGATCTATACAGTACTTCACGTGCTTTTTTTTGCTTTATGTAACCATGAATGGAAGTTCTATCATGTTCGTCCAAAGTTTCAGAGATAAAGGGGGCATTTGTGTGTATTTAAAGGCCACATCTGACGTTCAGGCTCTACTCGGCGAATAAGTACCAGTCTTGTGATATTAAATCCAATGAAAGGGGGGAAGTAAAGATGGATTTATGCCAGAGAAATAAACAAAAAAGTCTGTCTCGGGCCTCATTCCACAGCAGTGTGATCCCTGTGAATATAAGTACATCATATTAAATTTCCCCATTAAAGTATCCTCCTCTTGTGCCAAATTTGAGCTAACCCTTATTTTTTTGCAACGTAGCATCACCCAGCAACTCACGCAGGGGTGAAGGCTACAGGTAGTAACGAGCCTTTGATGGTTTTATGGTTTTATGACGCTTGAGAGCTTTTGAAGGGCCGTTTTCTCCTCAGAACGCTGCCAAAATGTCCTTTACTGTCGTGGATCTGAGTCAGGGAGCCGAACGTTCTCGTGCTGCTGAGCATACCTCTCGCACGCAGCGAAAAGCAGCGCACGGCGCCGCCGCGCATGTCCTTGAGTGAGTCATCAAGCGGGGTGGGTGCCTCCACACACACACACACACACACACACACGCACACACACACACACATGCAGTTCATCTATTCTGAGTCGCCGTCCACCAAATTGAAGGAGACATCGTCACAAGACGAAAACCTTTGGCGTTTCCAGATCTGGAGGAGAGTTTGCCAGATCCTGCGGACGTCCCGTCCACGCTGACGTCCCACGTCCACACGTGGACGGGAAAAGACAACCGCGTGCGCTGGTGTCTGAGCTGAAAACCATTGAGACTGCTTGTCCAAAGGCCCGTCCGTCGTCCACTAGAGCAGATGCGGGTGTTTTAATCAAGCAGGTGCGCCAGGCGGTCACGGTTGCACAAAGAGGTTCCTGTTGTTGTGAAAGGAACAGGTGAGCCTCATCCGGCAGACGTGACACTGATGAATTAGCTCTTGAGAACCACAGTCGGCTCCGGGGTCTTAGCTTGGTTCTTATTTGCGCTAAATAAGCGGGTGCGCTGTGATATTTTATCCGTTTTTTTCAAGTTGGCCTTTGAATCTTGTTTTTCGCGTCCCCTTCCGCCCCGGTGGCGCATCAGTTTACCACCCCCCCGACCACCAGCACCTCCACCGCCCGCCCAGACCTGCAAGTTGCAACAGAGGAACAGGCTCATCTTCAAATATTTGTGTCAAAGAGCCGTTGGAAAAGTGGTCTACAAAGGGAAAAAGGTTTTTGTTTAAGGATTTGAGGGTGGTTCCTTTTGAAGAACCACTGGAATCCACCCTGAAACGGTGAGTCACACCGTTGTTTTCCTAAAACGGTGCAGATGTGTGCTCCCTCGCGGCTGGAAGTGAAGGAGTTTGGCAGTGGGGCCGCGCTGCGGAGGCCGGCGTCCATGTTGGTGCAAACCCGGTCGTTTTCTGGGGGAACGGCCACATTTCCTGCTCGAGACCTGTGGACCAAACAGTGGCTTAAAACCCTAAACAAGGGTCAGATGCTGCGGTTAAGTGGGTCCTTTGCCTTTTGTGTCAACGCTGCCAGCTCACCCGGAGCATTCTCTCCTCCTTCACCCCCCCGAACGCAGGATACCTAACACAAAGGATGAATGAAGTCCCTGTCCTCCCTCAAACAGACCCTGGCTGTTATTAGTTTACAGAACCAGTTTATTGTCAGGAAAATGGCTTTCAGGGACAGATCTGGAGACGTTCTCATCCAACGTTCACGTGCGGAGCACATTCACCTGACAGGCATTTTCCAGGCTGGCGTGTTTCTGCAGCAGTTGCGTTTTTTTTTGGTTTTTTTTTCATCGTTGTCATCAGTTTTGAGCGCTGCTTTAGTTGTCAACAGTGTGACTTTTTCACCCTGCGCTCATGTGTGTCAGGGTGTCCTCTCGTGGGTGATGAATGGGCTCCCAGGTATGAGGAAGCCGGCCCGCAGGTCCCGAAAGCCGGTCTCGCAAGCTTCTGCATGCATCGTTTGAACTCGCATCTCTAAAATCTGCAAAACGCTCAGTATTAGCAGAACTCTCACCCTACAGGCGCCGATTACCCGCTGACTTGTAAATGGTGGTGTTTCCAGCCAGGTTTGCAGGTGTTTCTCGGTGGTTTTTGGAACTTTGCTGGGTCGGCGCCTCTGCGTAAACCCTCCTTTAATGACCTTGGCTTCTGTCTGTCTGTCTCCGCAGGTAAGAACCCCTCTGACGGCGGCGCTTTGGGAGACTATGGCGTTCCAAACCCCGGGCCCGCGTTCAAAGAGGTCTGGCAGGTGAAGGTTTGGCCCAAAGGCCTGGGTCAGGCCAAGAATTTGGTGGGCATATACCGCCTCTGCCTCACCGAAAAAACGGTCAACTTTGTCAAACTCAACTCGGACGCGGCTGCCGTGGTGCTGCAGCTAATGAACGTGCGCCGCTGCGGCCATTCGGAAAACTTCTTCTTTGTGGAGGTGGGACGCTCCGCTGTGACAGGCCCGGGCGAGTTCTGGATGCAGGTGAGTCTCTAATCGGCATTCCCCCTTTGTGTGGGAACACCCGACCTCTCCACGATGTAAGACCGCTGGGATAAAAGTGTTTGAGTGCTTTGATGATCTGCTGTAGGTGGAGGATTCGGTGGTGGCCCAGAACATGCACGAAACGTTGCTGGAAGCGATGAAGGCCCTGAGTGAGGAGTTCCGTCAACGCAGCAAGTCCCAATCGAATTCCGGCCCCGGGGGAGGGGCCACGGCCTCCAACCCTATCAGCGTCCCGTCGCGTCGTCATCACCCCAACCCTCCTCCCAGCCAGGTGGGTTTCACGCGCCGACCCCGGACTGAGCCCCCTGGCGCGAACGGCGGCGCGGGGGTCAACAGTGCCAGCGCCTCCCCCACGCCGAGGCACAGCTTCCCAAGATCTCGCACCGCCAGCGACGGGGCAAAGGTTGAGGAAGGCCTGGTAGGGGCCACACCGCTCCAGGGGCCATGCTCCAGCCCGTCCGCTAATGGGGCCTGCTCCACCACCCCAATCCTCCGGTCCAAGTCGGCTCGTTCGGCCCCCACCGCGACGACCAAAGCGCCTCTCGGGCTGATGCGGTCTATTTCCACCCCGGCGCCCTCACCTGCCCCAAGCCTGTCCTCTAGTTCTGGCCACGGCTCGGAGTTCGGCGGCATAACACCGTCTGCTTGTACCGGTCCATCCGGAGCCTACAGTCGCATTCCGTCCCATCACACATCCATCTCAGGATCCCCCAGTGACTACGGTTCCTCCGACGAATATGGCTCCAGTCCCGGGGATCACACGCTCCTTCCCTCCCCGAGCCTCCCCGGAAGCTCCGTAGGTAGCAGCGGCAGCCAGTCCCTTGGCGAGGAGGCGGCCAACTATATCCTGATGAGTCAGCGTCGGAATAGCGTCGAAGGCGGTGGCGGTACTCAGGGAGCGTCGACTTCTCTGCCGGCATCGGCTACGCCAACGTGTGGCTCCCACCCGCAGAGCAGGAGGATGCTGCGCCGCTCCTCCAGCCGCGAGTCCGAGGCCGAGCGCCGCTTGCTGAGCAAACGGGCCTCGTTACCGCCGATGGCCCTCGAGAGGTTGGCCCCACATCAGCGGAGGGCCGAGGAGCCAGCCGATGAGGATTCAGCCGATTATGCCATCATGTCCAGGAACACCAGCCACGAGTCCTTCCACTCCTCCTCCGCCAAACAGAGGGAATCCGCCCTGAGCGCTGGATCGGCGGCAACGGGAGGCGCCTACCTGGATGTGGCCGGCGAATTGAAAAGCGAAGCCGCTGGAGGTGGCCCTGTGGATAATGGGTACATGTCGATGCTGCCCGGGGTCACCCAGCCCCCGGTGTCCTTGGCCCAGTCGTTGGCCGTCTCCGTCCCGGACTCCGACTCCAAACCGGCCGACGATTACATGGCCATGACCCCAAACAACAGTGTGTCCCCTCCGCAGCAGATCCGACCCCCGCTAACGTCCGACGGCTACATGATCATGTCCCCCAATAGCAGCTGCTCCCCTGACCAGCGGGCGTGTCTCTCTGGAGGCGCCTGGGTGGGCAGCGGCAGCGCAGACAGCCGAGCGGGCAGCGACTACATGAATATGTCCCCGATCAGCGCACGTTCCGTCAACGGCAGCCCCCCACCCCCCGACCACGCTGGTCCGTCAGAGAGCAGCTCCCAGCAACAAGCCCCCAAGATGGTTTATTCCTATTATTCCCTCCCTCGGTCCTACAAACACAACCCCACCACAGGACATTTTGACGACTGTCCCGGACGAGGCAGAAGGCATAACGGGAGTTTTAGCAGGGGGGTCGGGGGGGGGCGCTCCATGAGCGTGCACCAGGAGCAGCAATCCCCAGGTGCCCCAGTGGTTGGGCGACACCTCTCCTTCTCCTCCTCCTCGTATTCGTCCAGCTCAGCCAGCAGCGAGAGCCTAGGGGACAACGAGGCGGGGGCAAGCGGCGCGGCACCTGGTGGAACTCCGTCCAAAGATGGCGGCAAGCTCCAGCAAAGGCACGGATCCGGAGGACTGCCGAAGCAAAGCAGCCACACTAAGAGCCGACCAGTCAGCCTGTTTGTGGACGTATCCAAGGCCAACACCCTGCCCAGAGTCCGTGAGAACCCCCTACCCCCTGAACCCAAGAGCCCCGGGGAATATGTAAGCATTGAGTTCAAGGGGGTGGGGAGTGGCCAGGCCGGCCCGGGAGGGGGCTGCGGCAAGAGTCTTAGGCATGGGCTAGCATTCCCTCCTGGCTCAGGCAGCAAGCATTCCCAACACAGGCCAACTTCCTGCTTAGGGAATTTTATGCCGCTCTCCCGTAGCCCCTCTGCCCCCATCACCCCCCCAGCTGTCTCCGAGTACGTCAACATGGACCTGGGTCCTTCTCCTTCCCCGTCGCCCGTTTCCCACAATCCTTTAGTTTTCCCCCCTTTCCACACCCCTCCCACCCCCCCAACGCTTGCTCACGCCCCCAAAGCCTGTGACGAGGGTGCCGCCGGCCTGGGTGAAGAAGGGGCCCAAATGGCGGAGCCCCCACTCAGGAACGGCAAAGAAAATGCCCCCCCGGCCACCGAGTCTGAATCCCCAACGATATGCGGAGACTACACCGAGATGGCCTTCAGCATGAACATGGACGCTGGTCCTAGGTCGTCCCCCAAGGCCCCCTCCCCCGCCAGGACCGACGCTCGGGGTCTGGACTTCCCCCTGCCCAAGCCGGGCCCCAATCCAGACCACGGAGCGAAGGTGATTCGGGCCGATCCCCAGGGAAGAAGAAGACACTGTTCAGAGACCTTCCTGGCCGCCCCTTCCCTCCCCACCGCTGGCTCCACTTCCTCGTCCACCGCGTCCCTCTTCCCTGAACACCCCCAACCTGTGGCCCGCCGGCTGGGCTTCGAGAGCCTGCTGTGGGGGAACGGCGCTGTGACCGACAGTACCCCCCCGCCTCCCCCCACAAGCACCCAGACGTCGCCCGCTGAGCAGGGCCTTAACTACATAGACCTGGACCTGGCCAGTAAGGACACCGCCCACCTGGACCTGGACGGGCCCGCCGCTTTGCAGAGCTCCGCGCGTCTCTTCTCCGCGCTGGGCGGAGGCTCCGGAGGGGGGAGCGGCGGCTCCGGCGGCGGCTCCGGCTCCGGCTCCAGCCTCAACACTTACGCCAGCATCGACTTCTACAAATCAGAAGAGCTGCGGACGCATCAGAGCGGGAACAAGGAGGGAAAAGGTGAGAGCGCGTTCGAGGACAGGTAGAGGTGTCTTCCCAAGCAGAAACGGTCCCTGTGGTCCCAAACGTCCCACAGCGGTGCTACGTTTGTTTAAAAAGAACAACCTCTGGCCACTTGTTCCACTGACCTGTAAAACTGGCGTTTGCAGGCGAAAAGTTGATCCCTCCTTTTATTGGCGTTTCCTCAGACTTCGGACTTTATAAAGGACTTTACGAGGCCTCCCGGACGCTCGCCAGGCTCGTAGTCCTGCCCGTAAAACGCTTCTGAATTCAATTCCTTCCTGCTTCCGGGGTTGAATACTGGCGGTCCTGCGGCGCGGGGGTCAGCGGGGACGCACGGTGGATCCCGATGGCGTTCAGGTTTCTCCCCCTGCCGCGGGGGCCAATTTAGCGTCGGCGGTGGAACGCTGCTCCTGAACAATGCCTCAATTAGGTCACTGTGGGACATTTCATCCTGGAGGGGCTCTGGAAGGGCCCGTGGGGCTCCAGCAGGACCAGTAAACCTCGGTCACCTGACTGGTTCTGCTGGTCAACGGGCTCCAGACCCGGCTGGCCCTCACGTGGACCCGAAGCCCGGATTCCTACGGGGCCGTGTTGGTTTTATGGGAGAACAGAGGCCCGGTTGTCGGGCGCGGTGGGACCATACGGACCCGCTCCGGAGTGTGTCAGCGGGGTGTGTGTGTTTGTGTGTGTGGAGGGGCTTACACACTGGCTGTGAATGTTGAGATGGGGCCAGCTCTCAGACGCCTCTGTGCAGTCTTCCCCCTCCTTACGTCCCTCCATTCCATAAACGATCCTTTTGTTTGCGTGTTTTGGCCGCCCGAGCCCGCGAGGCTGCCCTCAAACTGTTTCCCCTCGCAGCTGATCATTTGCGGCCGCTCTGTCTATCATTCTCCCCTCTTTTCCTCCTCCTCTTCCTCCTCCTTCACTCGACTAATTGTCTTTTTCTCGCGATCTCCGTCCTGATCCGCCGCCCGGCCTGATAGATTTCTGGAATTCCTTCCCTCCCTCTTTTGCCCACCACGCCAAACACTTTTCATCCCTTCTCTTTCCTCTCCGCCCGCTGTTTACACGTCTCTCCCTTTTTACAGGAGCGCTCGGAATAGACTTGTATCGCAGAAGAGCGCGCACGCCCCGGCCCGTCCACCCGTTTAGCAGTGATTCATTATCTCGTCTTTGTGGATGCTTTTCTGGGAGTTTTCATCTGATCTGTAATTACGGGGTTTTTTTTTCTTCTTCTTCCCCAAACAGGCAGGTTTGCGCAGGAAAAGAGGCCCCGGGGCCGCGGCTCCACAGCGGCAGACCGCTTATGTAATATTTAAAAATATCCTCATGAATTAGATAATAGCAGGGCCAGCGTTTTCCCTCAAAATAACATCTGTTTTTAAAAAATTCCTCCGCGCGGTTTCGCGCCTCGCGGCGGATTTTTGTTCCATCCGTCTGCGTCGGGTTTAACGAGCGCTCAGGTTCAGCCAGAGTGTGAGCGCCGGTAATTGGGAGTGTGTGCGCGGAGTTTTTTATGGAGTTTTTTAGGACAGAATGTTAATTCATATGAAATCCGCAGCAGCTTCCTCGGGCTCCTCCAGGAAAACCGCCTGGAAAACTCTGATTATCCACACTTGCTGCCGTCCCCAAACTTTATTCCTTTCCCATCTGGAGCGCAAGCAGTGTGTCAGGCTCAAAATAACCTGCAGCCTATTAAAATTCCTTCGGTTGGGAGCTACATTTGGATCTAATTTGGAGATGCGTTTAGGTCCAGAATTTCAGTTTTGCTTCCCTTAATTTCCGAATCACATGAACACTGTTGTTGTTGACAGGAGCGGGACTGTTATGTTTGTTTACCGCCGCCTGACTGGGGAAGATGGATCGATTGATGGTTAGATTGATCATTTCTTTGAATATTGTCCATCAGTGCAACTGCAAACGTACTGATTCTTTATTTATTTATGATTATATTCGGAAAATGTGGGTTTGGATTTAATATTTCGGAATCTTCTTTGCAAAAAGTGGATTTTTTTAGGATAAAAACCATGTTGGCGGGACACAGGTTGGCTCTGACCCTGGAGCGGAGGGCGCCGGGAGTGTTGTTGGATCTCCCAGAGGTCAGATGGCACATTCCCGCCTGGAAAGGTGGCCAAACACAGAAGGTTCCAGAAGAACACGGGAGCGGTTTTAAGGCAGCTCTTATCAAGGCCCGCAGACGCTCTCGCCATGTTGTTGACGGCAATCGCGCCCGTGTTATTGACTATTAAATGCGATAAATGATAACGCCGGAGCAAAATGTACATTCTGTCCCCGTCAAAGGGTGAATGAGAGGAAAGCCGAGCTTCCACGTCTAAAGGAGGTGGCGTTCATCCCTGGGAAGCCAAAGCACAGCCGTCCGTTTGCTCTGTCCTGCGTAATCCGGAGTGTTATGTAAAACGCCGTCACGTGGACCGGACGCGACCCCCTGCGAGGGCCGGGCTCCGGGCTCTGGCGCACGTGCCCGCGCTCGGGGTTTATCCGATGTCGGCAAACTCTGGGTTTCAGTCGTTTCGCTTCCCTTTTTCCCCTCCGGAGGGGTTGAAATTTCACATGTAGGCGAGCCAGCTGGCCGAGCCGTGCACGCAGAGGCATGTTTTTGATTGCGTAATCGACGCTAGGATGCTAACTGCCCCGCAATTTATGTGCATAACAAAGTCCTTCATTAACCTAGTTGCAGCGGCAGACGCGGGGCCACGGGCACAGGGAGGCGGCGAGCGTCTGACGTCGATTTCTGGACCTCGGTTGCCTCCGTGGAGCCGGAAACGGGAGAGAAAAGGTGCTAGCTTAACCGAGCGTGGTGGCATTTGTGAGAGCATTTGGTTGTTTGGATGAGCAGAAAAAAGAAAAGCAGTTCAGTGTTCGGCAGCGAGTTCCACCGCCGCACCTGTGGTTCGTCGGCACCAAACGATGGCGTTTTACGGCCGCTTTGGTCGCGATGGAAATTTTCAGCGGTGGAATATTGACCCTGGCGTGTTTGCCTTTCGTGCTGTTTGCCTCATTTCAGCTGATATCAAAAGGCCTTTTCACGGGGACTTCAACGCTGTAGCTCCAGCGGACAATCCGTCCGAGGACAAAAGGAGGGTGGGAAACGCAGGAGGTGCTGACGCGCGCTCTCCGGAGCCGTGCACGTGACCTCCGCACAGGCAGCGTTTCTAAAATAGAGGGAAAAAAGGAAAATTACTTGTTAATTACACAGGAGGATAAAAATAAAGTACAGTAACAGGCTGGTTTTTTTTAGGAGATAAATGTGTGAAGAGAAGTGGATTTGATGGATGGCGTGCAGCTGCGAGCACGCGGCACGTACTTGTTTCCTTGGCGATGGCCAGAGAATAAAACTCCTTATCGGTCTCGTCTCTCCTTTTTGACGCTTATCGCCCACCTGGGTCTGTTTTCGGTGGCGTGCGTTCCCAGGACCTTGACCAGGCCGCGCCGCGTCGTCCCAGGCCCCTCCCAGAGGCCCCGGCAGGGTTTGATTGGGAGGAAAATGACGATTTTTGGGATTTTTCACTGAAAAATGACACTAGCCAGCATGCTAACAGACACAGGCCTGGTTTATCAGTATTTGTGCCTTATCAAGGGTCAAAATGGCGGCGTGGTACAGTTAGAGTCACCCTTCTAACCCCCAAGAAGCTGTAAATGAGCAAAACTCCTCGGTTCTCTGGCTTTTTTGAGGGCTCGGGCGATGGAGGAAAGCGGTGACATCACGATTACACGCTGAGACTCATCCATCAGACGTGTCAGAAACTGTCGTCTAAGGTTTATTTTCTCGACCCACAAATCCTCTCTGCTGCCCTGCGTCTGTCTGGGGTTTAAGCGCCTTGCTCGAGGGCTTTTCTTTCAGTTGGTGTGTGTTGCTGGTGCGCTGCCCGGCACTGGCCAACGGTAATTGAGGCGTGTAAAACTCTCGGCTAATGGCTCAGTCATGTTTTGACTTATTCAACATGCATGTGGGCGGAGCACACACACACACACACACACACACACACACACACACCCGAGAGCCCGGCGGGCGGGGGAAGGAATTGTCCTGGCAGCTGGGTCAGTCAAAGAGGCGCCGCCGGGCAGACGAAATACGTGTTTGTGGTGGATTCCAGCCATTCAGCGCGTCAGAGAAAGCCCACCTGGGGTCCAAAACCTGCAAGATGGTCGCCGGGACCCAACCAGGGCTCAGCCCAAAGGTCCAGGAACCTTCACCACACACACACACACACACACACACACACACACACACACTTCCCGTCTCTTTTGTCCAAACCCCTTTGTTAATACGCTATTGAATGAATGAATGAATGAATGAATGAATTCCAGCTCTGACCATGAGGAAGGGGCAGGTGTGTGTCGGAAACCTCGGCTAGCTGCTTCTCTCCACCTCCGAACGCGGCTCGTGTGAAAGCGCCAACGTTGCAGCTGCGACGCCGCTCGAATGCGACATTCCCTGGTGCCGGTCGTGGCTCTTGCGGACTCCTTTTGTCAAACGTGCTTAGCCGAGAAGACCGATGCTTCCCTTTTGTGCATCTCTCAAAGAAAGAGAGTGTTTGAAAATGTGTTTTCTTTGTATTTGCTAAACATAAAAGTGCTAATTGAGTGTGTAAACAGCGCTGAGGGGATATTTCCACACGTGCAACCACATGCGACCATCGAGAGGTTAGCGTGGAGCAAAGGTCTTTGCAGTCTTTTGTCCAGACCCTTTTTTGCTCGTATGTGGCCTAAAGTTACCGCTTCTTGCTTTGATGTGACGGAACAAAGCAATTTCCCAGATATTTTTGGCTGTTTTCGAAGTCGCCTGTCCTGTTTGTTTGCTGTTTGTGTCCTCTGTTTGCGCTGCGGCTTTGCTCACTCTTGGTCGTGCTAGCTTGGCCGCGGGCCCGCCTCCCGTATGAGCCCGGCCCCGGACACACAGCGCCGATTGTCTGCTGCGGTGTGGGGACGTTTCCCGGGCTCGGGCAGCTCGAGGCGCCGTGTGAAAGAGCGGAGCAGCCTCTCACCGGGGTTACCGAGGCCGTTCCCTCTTTTCACACACTCCCCTCCTTATTTGTCCACTTCATCCCGCCCTCCCTCCTCACTCCAGAGGAAAAGTTTTTTTTCTTTTTTTTGTTCTTCTCGCTATCCCTGGCTGGGTGGACCCGGTTCCACGGGGGGGGTTTTGGGCCTCGCCCGGCTCCTCGTCTAACTGGGTTTGTCTGTGAAGAGCTTAGCGCCCGTGGGCATCCGGGAGCGTTAAGCTGATTAGCGTCTGCTAACGACCCGCTTCGCTTCTGTCAGTCTGCCGTGTTGGTTTAAATGGCGTGTTTGCCGGCGTGCACAGGCGTGCGTGGATCAGGTGGACGGGGGTCAGGGCCGTTCCCGGGGTCGGTCACAAGGTGAGAAACCACTTTAAGGCTCCTGCTGAGGAGGTCAAGTTATTCTCAGAGGAGCGGCCATCTAATCCCCGTTTTCCCAGCCAGACTTGTTCCGAGCAGACGGTTTGATTTAAGCCCTTTTAGCCGGGACAGCTGCTCAGGGAACGACTTCTGACCAGGAAAACGGAGGCCAGAAACGCCCTTCCACTACTTCAGTCTGTTGTTGCTGTTGGTCGGGCGTTAGGAGCACGTTAGCAGGCTGAATACGAGATGGAAAGTTGATGGATGCTACTACGGAAGCGTCCACTTAGCGTGTTTACTGTCAACGCCGACCTGGTTTGAGCGGCAGTCCAACAACTTTTCTGCTCTTAAACGGCCAGAACGGAGCTCCGGCAGCTCACTGAGCTCAAGCTCTGTCCGCCAGTGGCGTCGGCGGCAGCCTGTAAGGAAGGTCAAAGGTCCAGAGGGTCAAAGGTTGACATTTACGACGTCAATAACTTGTATGTATTTAAAGTTGAAGAGCCTTACATCTGTAAGGAATCAGGAGCCGTGGGGCCATCTTTCACTTCCTGGGGATTGCTCAACTCTGGCTGCCTGGAGGGGAAACTATAGGCAACACACACACACACACACACACACACACACACACGCTGTCTGCTCTGCAGTTAGCTAACCCTGGCACGTCGACCGGGTCCACGCTCTCTGCTCGGCGTGATCAGGAAGCCAAATTGTCGACTAGTCAAGAATTTGATTTCGACCAGCAAAAGAACATTTTCCAGTCCCGCCGCGCCTTAACAAAAACACGCTTTCCCCCTCCGCCGGCCCACGGACGCAGACGGACTCCAGAGGAGGCTGAAGTGATCTATACGGTGAGGGAGAGCAGGAACAAACAGTCCTCCTTATGTAACTCATCGGGGCAGATCGAATAAAGGAGTGTTTGCTCACCGCTGCCATTATCGGCCCAAGAACGGTCGTTAACCTTTAGACCTGCGCGTCACCGTCGCGTCAGCGCCGTAAGCTAGGAGCTAGGAGCTTCCTGCTCCCTCCGGGATCCTCTTTTTTTCCAGGGGGAGAACAGGCGACGCTGGCTGAGTTATTAGCCGTAGCAAACAGCGAGCAAACAGCAGCATCGCTAGTAGCCGAAACTGTTCAATTAGCATTAATGAAAGAGTTTGTATTCGCCTCAGCGCTTTAGCTAGCGCACGTCCGCTGACGGGCTTGGAGATGTGAATATGAAGCAGTGGTTTTTCCAAAACAGCGCGCCGTGCCCGGCGTTTATCCAACGCCGCGGCTTTGCATTGTTGACGCACGCGGTCAACGTGAAAAACGTGTGTGAGATGCCGCCATGCGCTCCTCCGGCGGCTCCGCTTTAATAAATACTCAGTTCTTAACGGCTTGTGGTCCGTTGAGTCAGCACGGACGTCACCTCAGCAGGCGTGCATGTGTTTTTGCTATCTTTGCGGGCTAAAGGAAGCTGAGCTAAGCTAAAAGAGCATTCATTTAGTAGCTAACGTGTCCCAACGGCTCTTGTTTAAAAAAACGGCTCCGCAAAGTGCGCGTAATGTGCAGTTAGCTTTATTTCTGTTCCACTCTGTGATGTAAAGACTCGGGAGGGTCATGTGGGCACTTTCAGGTTTAATTTTAGCATGTTTACATCCACAGCCCTGTCATTGTCCTGCTGCCCTCCCAAAACATCTCTTTTAGCTCTCCGAGAAAGTCCGACCGGCTCGTCGTCTCCCGCCCTCCGCAGCGATGGACGCGCGCTATCAGCGCAAACTGGAGTGTAAATTACATAAGAGCTGCGGAGGCTAACGCTGTTTGCACGGGCAGGTCAGGAGCGGCCGTCTGCTGGCGGCTTTACACGCCCCGACGCATGTTTCGAACATGCTTATATAAAAGCGCACGTTGGACCTAAAGATAGCGTCGCTAAGGTGAATAAAGTAAGCTGACACGCAGCTTCTGGGCGCGTTAGCGCTGGTATGAAGAGGCTATTAATAATTACGCACTTTATCTGCAGGACTCCGAGGGTTATGAAACACGGCAGACGGGAGGAGCGGCCCAGACATCCCCCCCGACACGCGTTTAAAGGTTTTTAGCCGACTGGAAGTGCCAGAAAATCGGATTATGGTCGATAATTATGCTTAATGTTGTGCTCAATTCGGCTGTTTTGTGTTCTACTAAAACAGTTCATGCGTGTCTGTAACGCGGACGCGTTTTCCGCTGAGATTTGGAAGCTAACGCGAGCTACCTTGTTGTCAGTGGTTGCTGGGAGATGAGGAAACTGGAAGGCCACTGGTTTTTTGGGGGGAGTTTTTTGCGATGGCGAGCGGCGCCAACAGAAACATGGCTTGCTAACACTGGTTGGAAGGCCGTCTGCGTCTGTTTTAAACATGAGGTGTCTGAGAGGTGGACAGAATTAGACTTAACGTGTGTGTGTGTGTGTGTGTGTGTGTGTGTGTGTGTCACACCGTCATAAAGCTGCTGAACTGCTGGAACAACACACTGATGGAGATAAACGGGCCGTCTGAGTCAGCAGTGTGTCTGTGTCTGTGTGTGTGTGTGTGTGTGTGTGTGTGTGACGCGACGGGATGAATGAGATAACACCGTTCCAAACGTTTCTTTTCTGCTGACGTCACTCCTGGCGTCCCGTCGGGGACACGCCGTCCCGTCGCTCCGTCTCAACCTTCTATTAAGAGCCCCAGAGGTCCCAAATATCTGCCCCCCTGCAGGAATTTACACCAAAACTTTGGCCCTTTAGCACCTAAATGGATCCTAATCGGCTCTAATTTCTGTCAGACGAGGTTCAGTTCCACCTTTTACGCTTTTATGGCTATTTTAAAACTCAAAACACCCCTCCCCACACACACACACACACACACACACACACACCCTCGGTCCAGTCAATACTGGTAAGGGCCGGGGGCCCCCTCCCCACCCGCTCTCGTCTAGTGGTGTTTGCTCGACGCCTGAGTGACAGCAGCAGAGGTGGAGTACACACACACACACACACATACACACACACACAGCAGCGGCGCATATGGACACTTACAGGAAGCGGTTACGCAACACGCTCGTGTTCCACTAGCGCTAGCCGCTTTAGCATTTTTTTTAAAAACATGGCAGATTAGCCTGTATGCTGCTGTTAGCATCGCTGCTAACGCGATAGTGCGATTCCAGCTACTGGCTGTGGAGAGATCGCAGATGCCCGAAACCAGGACGTCTAGAAAGCTCCGCCCTGCAGGTCAAAGGTCGCTGCTGGTCAGGGTTTCGAAAACCCAGACGGCGTTCCTAATCCTGCCGACGGGAAGCTCCGGCGTCCCTGATGTCAGTGTCTGATTATTGTTTTCACCTCCTGGAAACCGCTGCGGCGCCTGCGCAGGTGCGCAACCTCACACGCTCACACACACTGAAATCACGCCAGCGCCCCGGTCGGATGCTCCGCCCACTCTCCTGTCTTTCCCAGCAGGCCTGAAAATGACAGAGGCGACGTTCAAGCGGGCGGGGAAGCTTTCAATTTCCACCAGGGAGACGAGGATCAGTCCTGTAATTACGGCGTCTGGGGGGGCCGACGGCCTCGCCTCACCTCTGGGTGGGGGGTGGGGGGGTGAAGGAGATACTAGCCGGGTGGGCGGGGGGGTCATTTCCTGTCAGGGGGGAAAGTCGTCATTAAGTGAAAGTCATGTGCTTGATTACAGCGTCGCCTGTGTGTGTGTGTGTGTCAGTGTGTGTGTGTCTGGGCTCAAACGTCGGCGTTGTTGCTGAGGGGGGGGGGAATGTAGCGCCAGAGACGCGCCGCCGCTCGTGGCCTGCCACGGGTCAAAGGTCACGCTGAGCAAGGCATGGCTGTCTGCTCGCCCACCGATCGATGAGCGAGTTTTTTCTCTCTTTTTCCAACTCCGCCCTCACAATCGCCACCTTTATGCTCGGAGATCCCCCCCCCGCTGGTCATGTGACACGCCCCAGGACTCTCCTGGTGTCTGCATTCCTGCTAATCCCATCAATCGTGCAAACACGCTCGGCCCGATGAGATAAGAGCGCCGGCACCTCTCCTTCCGTCCGTCTCCAGCTCTCTTTTTTCTCTGACTTTTGTTTATTTTCAGGTCGCCGTGGCCACGCGCTGATAAACCAACACAGATACCTGACGTTAAATATTATAATTAAGCCGATAAAGACCAGACGGCGCATAGGCTTGTCCTAATATTTATTTCTTCTTTTCTATCTGTGCTGTTGTTTATTCTAACCAATCGCTTCGCTCTTTCTTCCTGGTTTGCAGAGTGCTGATGTCGGCGCGGGGACGCGACCCGACAGCGACCACGCAGCGCCCGGGATCGGACACGCCGGCCCAAGCACTTTGACGTCAACAAATGTACATTTTTATTGTCCGTTGCTCACGTCCTGTTGGGGATTTGTGCCCCAAAATGTCCCAAAACACAGAAAAGTGCTGCTCTTCTTCCTCCTGCGGCAGCCAGACTCAAAGGTACAAAAAAAAGGTTGATTACAGATACAAAAGTGGGTTTTAGTGTATTATAAATATAATTCTATATCAGCTGAAAAAGTGCCTCCTTTTCAGGTTGTAGCCATTTTACAAAGAGCTTAAATATGTCTTCAGACTTGAGGGTTTTTCTGCTTTTTAGGTAAATAAAACAAGTGTTTGCTTTCGCTGCGCTCTCGTCGTTTGGCCCCAATACGTCAGATTTATCGGCGGCGGCACACGTTGGCTGTAATATTTGAATTCTCGAATGTTTCTGTTCCTAATTCTGACCCAGAAACTGAGTCGGGGCCACGCGAATGCAGCGCTTTTTGCAAACTCTGAATATGGGTGTTGATGCTAGAAACGAGCTGTGAGAAATGTTAGCGTAGCTGCCGTTAGCACTCTTCTCATCATCGCTCGTGCTGCTTTTAACGTGGAAAACTTTCTTCGTTTTAACAGAGCCATAAAGTATTAAACACACAGTTGAAACAAAACAAAAAAAGGGCACTTGTAGCGGCTAGCTTAGGGCTAGCTAGGCCAGATTAAAATATTAGCCTGGTGCATAAATTCAGCATCTTGCTGACTGCAGCTCAGGACGGGACCCCTGACACGGAGCCAAGCAATCCCATTAGTGCTATTAGTGGCGGACATTTACGTCTCACTTGATCCCCTTCATCTCAGGATGCTAAATATCTTGCGGTACTTTCAGTAGAGGATAGAGACCCTATCAATAGCCTCGCTAAAGCTAGCTTTGCAGCAGTCCGCTTACTGTCTTTAGAATAATAACCTTTTGTGCGCATTAAAGGGGATCTGTTGTGTTTTTGTGTCATTTGGGAATATTTACAGTCGTTTTCTCACCCCATTTTAATTCTGTCGGTTAGCATTTAGCTGCTGGAACGCAAGGACGGGGAACTCGAAAGTCCTAATTCCCCACCGCCGCTAACGAGGAGTAAGGTTGTTAGCAGCTCTGCTGACAGTAAACACCACCAACACGGATTTTAGTTCCTCTTTAATGTACTCAACATGTTTTTTTAATCAGGGTAAAATGAAATTCCGGCGTGCTAACTGCTTGGCTCCCCTATGCATCAGCACATAAGTGCCTGTCTGTCCTTTTCAATGTTCCGTCTTCACCCCGTTTCAGCAGCTAGCACTAACAGGGCTCCTCTAAAAGAAGAAAAAAACAAAATCAAGTCTATTTTTGTGTATATTTTTTGTCCTGCCTGTACAGAACTTGTGGTTAAACTGTTTATGTGTATTACGCAGGAGCTATCGGACGGCTCAGGAGATGGTGCCAAATCCTCCGTTAGCACCTCAAAAACAACCTCTAGCCCTCAGTTCTTTGGTTCTTCTCTTAAAGGTGGGGGAGAGGGAGGACTGGGACATATCTCTGCCCACCGTCTGCTTGCGTTAACGAGGTCGTTCTACTTTGCCTGCGCTTTAACCTTGGGTTTGCCCGCGACCGTGGCCGGAGGATTATCAAATAAGAAAGCACATGTGCATCCGTGCGGCTCCCTGGAGGTCCGTGAACACCTCTCCTCCTGGTCACGTGACTGTCAGGTGGCCTCGGGCGGCAGCAGCGCCGAGATCTGGATCTAAAAACCGGACTTGAGCCCAGATTCGGCGCAGAAGTGTGTGTTGTCGGCAAACAAGCGGTCTGCGGGCTGTAACGTCTCCTGGAAATGTTCTCGTACTGAAATTCAGCAGTTTTTAACATGCTTTGATGGTACTTTTAGTTTACAAAAGGCTTATGTTATCGTGATTCTGAAGGCTTCTGTCACTGTAAGCTCATTTGGAGATGTTCATAAACGGTGCATGAAAGTGCTGCTGCTGCTGTACGTCGCTTTCTTCCCCCCTGGGGAGATTTTGTGGTCTTCTTCTTCTTCTTCTTCTTCTTCTTCTTCTTCTTCAGCGGTGTGGCGTTTGCGACCATCCTCTCAGTGCCTGATTCCACGTAAACCTCGGGTTCATCCCATCAACGTGCCACTGCAGGTGCATTATTAACACAAACCCGGTAACCTCTTGGAATATGCACGCCCCCCCACCCCAAAGGCCATCCCATAGTTAATTCATAAAAGGAAATCACCTAAAGAGACCGGTTGCTGTAGTAACACTGACCTGGGTCACCCCTGGCCTACGCTAAGAAAGCAACTCCTAACAATTACTTGATTAAATCTGAGTTTCTCATAGCATTAGCATGCTAACTGCTGTGTTTACTCGCTCGCCATTGTTAGTCTTGTCCAAATATTCACGCCTTGTGGGACAGAAACCACCAAACTCACTAATCTGGGTAGAAAGTATGCTAAAACGGCCGCCAGGGGCGGTAAAACCCCCATCTGATGACTTGGAGAAAAGCTAGCGCTGTTTGTTCCCGTCTGCACACGAGCTAAGCTAACAGCAGTGGCCGATTCGGTGCTCTTGGACGTGCACAGTCCGTATAGCTACGTGTTGTTGGCAGTACAGGAATTCCTCCGTGCTTTATAACTTCCTCTTTAATGCACGGGAAGTTTACTTGATGCGGAAAATGGCTCTTGCTCCCATTGCAGATGTGGGAATGTTGATGTAGGCGGAATTCCGCAGCGCCAAAGTGCTTCCTTCCCCTCACACGTATTCGTCAAACATCACTAACAGTTCCTGGGAATTTATTGTTTTCCAGATCTCCGTTTCACGCCACTTTAAAGGCGCATCCCACCCCTTTTCCAGGCACGTGGAAGACTTTTCTTGATAATTAGCCACAAAACTTAGCGATCTACCTCCAGCAAACACTCCGCCTGTGCGGCGGTTTAATTTTGCATTGAATCCCTTTGATACTTTCTACTTTATCGAGAAAAAACCGGAGGAAATGAAACAATTGTGCATCAGACATTTGGCGTCACCCGACCTGCAAACGCGACAGCCGATGAATTCGTTTCCAGCTTCCCTCTTCCTCACCACCCACTCTTTTTCACACAGTGTATTTAAGCCAAACAAAAAGCCTTTCTCCAACACACCCCCTTCTCTTCCTCCTCCTTTCCCTTCTCATCGGCACAGTCTCACCCTTTCACTCCTCCTTTAAGCGAGCGTTTGCCACAGTTGTGGATTTTTCTCGTACAAGGCCGCGGTGGGATGAGCCTGAGAGGAAGGGAGGGTGACAGCAGAAAAAGGCAGATGGAGTGGGTGAGAGATGGGGGAGTAGTGGGGGGCCGTGACGCCTCTGTGCTTTATTTTTCCTTGAAAGCTCCCTGAAAACCACGGACACATGCTGCAGAATTCCCCTCGGAGTGGAGGAAAGGGGGGCGACGCTTCATCAGAGAACACTCTCACACACACGCACACATGCAGAAAGGAAACTGAACACTCATCCACACAAAAGGCCGCACAAAAAGACGGGAACTTTGAAGAAGCCGGCAGGCCGACGCCTCGACATGTCGGCATGCGGAAGCTCCTAAACATCACCCAAATACCTCCGAGCTCTATGGGAACGCCGGTGGGCCCCACTTTCCACGGGTATTGGTGGCACGTTGGTGGCGACTGCAGGGCGATGGAGGATTAGCCCAACCTGCAATTTGTTGGAAGTAGACTGGCAGGTCCCAGGAAGCTTCCCGCCCTTTTCTTCTGGGGCCCAGAGCCAGTGTCCAGTTGGAAAACTGGGATAATATGGTGAAAAAGGCCATTATGTCATGTGTAAAAGTCAATCTAATGCATTCGATGCAGCTCTGACTGCAGAGAATCCTTTAAAAATGTGTCATGAGCAATTTACCACAGCTGTGTGTGTTCTATTCAAGCTAATTTACAAGTTGTGTGTTTCACAAAATCATTTTTTTACAGACAGAAGCGCTCTTAACCTGCACCCAGCACAGAAAATCCAACTTTTAAGAAGACTTTTCTTGATTTAACAGATAAATGATCCATACAATTCCACAGTAACCGAGTTGGCAAATGCAAATTTAATTTATTTGATGTGTTAAATCATTTTTAAGGACGCGTTTAGGTGGTACAAGCCCGCCACCTAGTGGTTGTTTGGTGCTACTGTCTTGGGCTGACCAAGAAATCATTTACACTTTAATTTTCATCACTTTAAGAGGGAAAAAATCCAGTCTGATTAAAACTGGTTTGCGTTAAAAGTGTAAAACCACATGATGAACTGTTTTCTTTCTTTGCTCTTTTATGACGTCATTAATGGCTTTTCCATGTTAGGATGCAGAAAAGGTTTTTCCAGTGTTCGGAATCCCAGCGTGCAGGAGACAATCTGTGTCAGCACGCTGAAGAAGAGCTGCCGCTTGCCTGGAAAATGAGGACACAAGGAATGGGAATACGAGCAATTTATTTAGAAAAAAAAAGCCTCGTGTGACCTTAAATGTTCTGTTTATAGCCAAATGTTTTTTCCTCCCACATCTTAAGGTTTAAAAAAACGAGGGGAAGGCAAAGAGGTCGACTTAAAGGGTGTAATTTAATCAAATCGCTGCGTCGCCAGATGTAATTACATAATTCACATTCCAGATTGAATCCGTTTCCAGTGCCAACTGAGATTTTGAAATTATACCGGGGCAGTCACGGGAAACCGGCTTTATTTCATTTTGAAGAGAAAATACGCCGGATGGAAAAGTCCTCTGTGGTTTCCCAGAATCCCTTTTTGCTTGAGTCTCGTTTCAGATAAAAACGGCAGCTGTAAGGATTCTTCTCCTCTTCCGACAGACAAGAACCAGACAAACTCTGCATGTTTCAGTTTTTATTGTTCAGCCCAGATGAACGGTTGCCCTCCCCGGCCTCCGGGTTCTCCTGACCTTCCTGTCCCCGGGGTCGGGGCCCCGGAGGTTGGCCCCGACCCTGCTGAAGGAAACACTGCCCAGAAGGCCGGTGTAGGTGAAAGACTCCAGCCCCGGCCGTCTCGGAACCATCTTGTCGGATTTGATGGGTGGTCTCGGCCCGGCTCCTGACTCTGTTTGGCTTCCGGTTGTTCCCAGATTCCTCGGAGGGCCTCTGGAGTCCACCGCTGTGGTAGCCTGGTTGCGTTCTCTGGACTCAGGTGTAATTCCGCCCTTCGTCTCGGCGCTTCCGGCTGTCTTTGAACCCATTTTCAGCCCATTTTCATCCCATTTGGCTCCGAAATCTCTCTGGCTAAAGTGGTACTTTGCTAGCAAGGCCGGGTACACGTTTGACATCTTGAATCTTCCTTTATCGGAGCCGGGCCGTCCCGAGTTCTCTTCTGCACGGCTCCGGGTGGGATGCTCAAACCCTCTGTAGCCGTAGAGTCTTTTTGGCGTTTGTGCAGGTTTGGGAACGAGCGTGGAGCCGCTAACGGCGCTGCTCACCGCAGATCCCTGGCTGCTGGCGCCATATTGGTCCTCCGCCGCTGGAGCAGGATGTGCAGACGTTTGGGAGCCCCCCTGCTGCTCTCTGCTGATGTTGAGGACGGAACCGACTGGCTTACCTGTCACAGCAGGATTCCGGGAGGGCTTGAACAGATAGGACTGACCCCTCGGAATCTCGCTCCTCCGGTACGGGCGATCCATTCCCACCGGTGGTCCCGGTGGTGCAGCTTGACCCCAGAACCTGCTTTTTTTCATTCCATCATCCGGTCTCAGCTCGTCCGTCTCCTTAACTCCTGGAGTTTGCTGCCAATTCTCCCAGTAACTGAGAGAGTTCTGAACTTTCCCGCCGTCGGTGTGAGGAGCCGGCCAGAGCCTGGAGGTCTTTCTGACCATTCCTCCCACGTGACGCCCGTCGTAGCCCGGTCGGCCGCTGGGAAGGCCGCCCGCTGACCCCGCTCGCATTCCTGCCGCAACAAGGGCCCCACTGTAACTGGAGCCGTCTTCAGGGGACCCCAGGAGCCCCGATGGGCTTGTGGACACTCGCTGACTTGGGGCTCCTCTAAAAATCCCAGTTTGAGCTGATGGCAGACCAGAAAGAGAGGAAGGAGAGGGGCGAATCATTCACTGGTCGGGTGGTATTTGATGCTTTGATCTGACAGAATCCCTTCAGGTTCCTCTAAAAACGCCTCCTAGCAGACGCTCTCACCTCCGGCAGGAATGGCGAGGAGCGGGAGGACGGCTGCCAGGACGAGGGCCCCCGGGGGTCTGTGGGGAGACAAAAGCACCCTGGAGGAGGAGGAAGGGCTGAGTTTGAGGAGAAGGTGAGCTTTACCTCCAACGCAGAGACATTTCCAACACTTTCTCCTCAGCTGCTGCAGCAGGTTGTGAGTCTGATTGGAGGCAACGGTCTTCACCTGGGCACAGGTGAGTCACTTCCTGTGTGTGTTTCTAACTAAGTGGCCTTTTTTATCCAGTAAAACCAGTTTTTTTCACCGACTCAAATAACTTTAGCCACAAAATTGGGCTTAAAAACATTTATTTTTTAAATAAAAACACAAATATAAGAATAAATATGTTGAGCATCATCACATCGGCAGTGATATACGTGTCCATCGGAACCGATGGAATAAATAGAGTCACATTTTCCAGGTCAGGAGAGGCTGCAGAGTTCAGAACATGAGGCAGGACATCATGGCCAGGGCATGGATGTCCTCGTTGGCCGCAGAGTCTGGAAAAGGTAAAAACACAGGAAAAGGTACGTTAAAAGAGCCAAATGGGAAGAAATGTGCTGTCAGGGAGGAGACACAATTCCAGACAGGAAAGTTTGTTTGTTGTTTCAACTAATTCCTGATGTCACCGTTGTTATGGTGACGCAGTTTTGTTTATGTCTTTATTTTTTCCACTGTCTGCTGAGGGTAAATGTGATTTCTTTACCATTTTGGATCCAACTAAATCAGGAAAAGCATTAATGAACCAGTCGAACGATGTCTCAAAAGTTTTAAAACTTTCTCAGAATTAGAACTTTATTTCTTAGAATAGTGAACAAAATTGTAAACGTATTCAGCCCTATTCAAAAATAAGGTTTTAAATGTGCAGACAGGAGCAGGTATACCATCGAACTCTCACCTTGTCGGTCCCCGCTGATCTTCCTCCAGACTTTTCTCCAGGAGCGCCGGAGCCGCCCGCCTCTGGTGCCCGGGAAGGGCGCGCTCTCCTCGGCTGGAGTATCTGGAAGCCTCCGCTGCTTCTCTTCCTCTTCCTCCTCCTCCTCCTCCTCCTCCCGGTCGAGGACTCCCGCGGACATCAGCCGCTCCAGGACGGCCTCGTCCACCCGCAGCTCGGCTCGGACCTGAGATCCCCCCGATATGGAGGTGGTGCTCCGGCACAGCGGGCAGGTGATGGTCCGGGGGGCCTCCTCGGGGCCCTCGGGGCCCTCGGGGCCCGCGCCCCGCGACAGGGCCAGCAGGCAGCTCTCGCAGAAGCTGTGGCGGCAGCGGAGCTCCCGGGGACACCGGCGAGCCGCGTTAAAGGTCCGGTAACAAACTGCGCACTCGAGATCGGAGCCCATGTTCCAGGATTCCAGACTGGCTCGAATGGAGATTCCCGACTGAGCTGCCCAGGTTTATACTTGAGACGGGAGGAGGTGTGTGTATGTGTGTGTGTGTGGGTGGAGGAGGAGGGACTCTCCGAGTGACTCATTTGTGTTCATATGTTTAGACAAACAATGAGAATCTGACTCATCCAGTTATAAAAATAAACAGGACAATCTAAGAAACCCCCCCATGTGTGGGAATTCCACTCCTTCTTGGCTCAAGTAGAGTCAGATTCCACAAAAAGATTGGAAGTTTTTCCAGTTAACAGGTTGACTGACGTCTCCTTATCTAAAATACTAATCTTCAAAACAGTTTAAAGCTTACAGGTGTGGCATACAGGAGAGAGTGATTTAAAATGGAGTGATACTGACCTCCACATTCCAAAATAATCACTTATCCCTCAGTCAGAGTAGTCATTTCATCCCTGAAAATGAATATTTTTGGGTTTCCGCTTTAAAACTATGCTAAAGGCGCTCCGATCTTGACTTGTGACTAATCTATCATCTGTAATATTACTATGTTTGATTGGGAAGACCTCTCTCTGACTCTCTGACCTCTTAAAAGCAGATACATTACTCATTATCTAGCGTGTGTGTGTCTGGGTGTGTGTGTGATGTGTCTGGGTGTGTGCGTGAGATATGACATCACAGTTCCCTCAGAGAGTGTAACAAACGCCCACTTTCTCCTTTCATGGTCATTTCTCCGGTGATCTGGGCCAACAATCACAGGCGTGTGTGTGTGTGTGTCTGCGTGTGTGTGTGTGTGTCTGCGTGTGTGTGTGTGTGTGTGTGTGTGTGCGCGTGTGCATCGGTGCAAGTGCTAAAAGCCCTTTGTTTAAGGCCTTCCTGCTATTGTAACATTGGTCTTACGGTAAATTACCTACTGTCAGACATATTTGGGGCAAATTAGCAATTATTTAGAACTCCTGTGGAAACAGCTCATTTTTGTGCGTCTATTTGGATTTTTCTCCAATAAGATGATAAAAAACCTGATATTGGCGAAGTGGGAGAAATGATTTTCAGGTGAACGTCTCCTTCATGTTTGCACAGGCAACCAGACGGAGTTCTGGGATAATAACACCGTTATAGCGTGTGTTCCGCTTGCCTTCACGTCGCCAAGGGTTTAATTACAGCTCAGGCCTCGCGGGAGACGACCGCGGCCACGCGGCGCAGCCGGCGGAATCAGGTGAGCCGGAGGCTGCGGGGAGGCTCAGACACGGCTGCAGGACGCCAGCGGGAGCGGGGTCGGCGGAGGTGAACATCAAAGAGTTCCCATCAAAGGCGCCGTCCGCGAGGGTGGTAAGCGGCTCTTTTATCTGCTTCCTTGCGCGCAACCACGGATCCGGGCTGGTTTCTACTTTGCGGCCTCCATGGCAGCGGTTGGTGTAGCCGCCCGACTTTGATGGCTCCGTTGGATGCAGTGGTTTTAGACGGAAGCCAAACCCGCGTTGAAGAAATTCTGCGGAAAACTGGAGAAAAGGTTTCGAGGCCGCGTTGCCGAGCACCGAGTCAACGGAGGCTCCGTGCTAAGCAACGATCCCAGCGGGAATCCACCTGGTTTACCTGCTTTCTTGAAGAATTCTGATAGAAGCAACAAAAACACAAAGTAAATCAAAACAAACAATGTCCTCTGAGCTGTAAGGGACGTGTTCTAAGATCATATACACACACACACACACACACACATTGGGAGACTTCCTTGTTCCTTCCCCAGCTTGTTTGTTTTCCCAAACTCCTGGCTGTGCCAGCAAACCCCTATGTGGGGGCATCATTTGCATGCAAGCAGTGTTGGGTAAATGGATAAACGGCGTGACTGCTGCTGCATGGAATCCCTCCTAAAACGGAGCCGTGGAGCTGTGTGAGGTTGTGTGTGGAGCTTCGAGGGCTTGGGGCACTGGAACTGGACTTCTCAGACTTCCAGCCTGCTAATGTTGTTTTCTCTTGACAGGTTTTCCCTGAATTATTTGACATTTCGCTGTCTTCATCATGACTGGTGACGTTGTCCAAGTGTCCCAGCGGGAGGAGCACAGGCGCTGCCGTTAGCAGCTCGGGGACGTCCCTGTCCCCTGAGGAGCCTGTGGACGTGGAATGCCCCGTCTGCTACCAGGAGTACAACCATTACAACAAATGCCCCCGAATGCTCAGGTGCCACCATGTTTTTTGCACCGAATGCCTCCAGGAGGATCCAGCTCTTTCCCTCTGACCCCACTCTCCCAGGCGGCCCACCGGCTATTCCCTGTCCCCTCTGCCGCTGCCTCACCCCACTGGAGGACGGAGACGACGCCTTCGCTCTACCCTGCAACTCCCACATCCTGGCCAGGCTGCCCCACGTAGCCTTCTGCCTGCCCGGGAGCGTGGCCACGCTCACCCAGAGGGTGGTGCTGTCCCTGGAGGCCGACAGCAGGGACGCCCACTTCATCATCCTGCCCACCGTGAGCCTGAGGGTGCAGCAGATGCACCCAGGCAGCGTGCAGGGCCCCGCTGGCGAGGAGGAGCTCCACCAGCAGAGCAGGAAGAAACAGTTCTACCTGAAGCTGCTGGCCGTCGTCTTCTGGGTTCTGTTTGTGGTCACCTGCGTGGTCGGAGTGGTCTTCGGTCCACATTTCTTCAAAAAGAAGTTTTAAAGAGGACAAACGGGGGAAACGCTCCCTCTGGTTGTTGTTTAGATCAAATTCTAACAGTGAAATGATTGTTTTACTCGTTCGTTTCACAGTCAGGGAATTTTACAAAAGATACCTTTGTGTTGAGAGTAGGTAAATAATGGTCATTTATTTATTCAGACGTGATCATTTCGGAGCCTTAAATGCTTTATTTAACTTGGTTGTTTTATATCAATAAAAGGGAGAGAATGAGAAAGAGAGAGAGAAGGAGAGCAATATCTTTACTATTAGTTACTTCAAATTAAAACTGTAATCAAGAAATTTATTAAAACTTAGAAATTGCACTTTCAAATTTAATTAAAAGAATAGTCGTGGCTTTGAGGCAGTTGGATTATTGCTTCATTTTAACTTTTAAATAAACGAGCTATCCATTTTGCAATAGAAATAATTGTGACCACAACGCTTGGCTATTACTTATTCTATTTTCTTTCTATTTTTCAAATGATACTGTAACTTACTATTTGACGTCATTGTGAAATTTAATGTAACATCTCGCTGTTAGGAAATATCTGGCACGCCAATGTCTTTATTTAGAAATAAACAACAAATCACTAATAATTTCTAAAGTTGCTACAAATATTTACAACACGACACGTTTTGGATATTGTTCCTCACAAAAAAAGCTAACTCGTTTTTTTTCAATTCCCAAAGGATATTTATTATAAAACCAGATACGGTTTAATAATGGCGTTTTAGAAAATAAAGATTAAAAGTTTTCCATCGATTGAGAAGCGATAATAGATGTGGAGGTCACGTGAGTCCAAAGCAGAGCGACGCACGCGGTGACGTCACACGCCGCGTTGGCCCACAAAAAAAAGTGGCGAAAAGTTTTCAGACCCCCCCACCTCCGTGTGTTTTTGTTGGGGGAAAAAAGTTGCCCGTAGCTCGCTCGGGTGGATGTAGCGCGTCCGTCGCATTTTCGGCGCGGAGGGAATGCGAGTTTTTGGCCGCCGTGAAGCCGGAGAGCGAGCTTTCGAGCGTGGGTTACTCCTCTGGCTCGGTCCCGAAAACCCCACCGGCCGTCACCGTTTCACCTCTGGCGCCGCGTTAGCCAGCGAGCTAGCTCCGCCGCGTTAGCCAGCGAGCTAGCTCCGCCGCTAGCTAGCTAACAGCCCGACAGCGCTCACCCTACCTCGCCTTTATTAGCGGCTCTCTGGCGGCGAGCTCCAGCTTGGACAAGAGCTCAAAAAAAGAGAACAGCCATGGCGGAGACCAAAATTATTTATCACATCGACGAAGAGGAGACGCCGTATTTGGTGAAGATCCCCATTGCTGCCGAAAATATAACTTTGTTGGATTTTAAGCAGGTCTTGAACAAGCCAAACTACAAATTCTTTTTCAAGTCTATGGACCAGGATTTCGGGTGAGTTGCTGTGACTTTCCTCCCCTCTTTCTTTGACTTTTGTGCAGAAAACCAACGAATATGTGGGTGGCAACGAGTAAATAAAAGAAGAAAAAGAAGGATTTTCTTGTTTTTTTGCGTCGAACTGAGTCGACTTCGCTTAAAACACGAAAAAATGTCTGAAATTAGCCGTGAAACTGCCATTTTGTGGGGAAAAAACAGTATGCGTATGAGAAAAGCAGTGACTAACGTTTGGTATTGTGCATGGCATTGCTGGTGGAGGTTGTTTTGGGCTGTGTTTTTGCATTGTCCCATTAAAACCAGTCCGATTAGCATCTCTCCCACAGTAAAAGCTTTCCATTTGGCCCCTTTGGTGCCTCCTCCTTCACTGCTTTGCTCTCTTTCCCATCATCTTCTTTTTCACCCTGCACTCCTGCAGATGTTTAGAGAAAACCAGAAGTTTGTGGGAAATAACACCACCTAACACCTTTTAGCCAAGGTAATGGAGACAAGAAGGGTAATGTAACTCCTCTGTCCAGCATGACTTGTCCGTTAAACCAAACTGAAGGGTTTAATGGTGTTTCCATGTTGAAGATGAATCTACAAGTTTTCTAAATACTCCAGGATTAGCGGGCTGGGACGTTTCTTTAAGAACATCATCATGACAATGGGAGATGTCCCCCGTCCCTGCTGCTTTTCTCCACTAATCCCCATGCCTCTCGCCCTCCCTCCTGCAGCCCATCGTCTTGTGAAATCCTCGCCTTTTCTTTCTCTCAGGACTGAAGCCAAGGTTTTGTCTCCCCTCTTTAACCCCGCCGCCTGCCAGACTTCCTTTCAGTCTCGAGCTTTCCTCCCTTCCTCACAAGCCTTCCCCCCAGAAACAGGCCGTCTCATCGTCCCTATCAATTCATCTTTCGCTCCCCCAGCTCTGGCGTGGCTGCTGTGTGTTTTCTTGCGGAGGAATGCACGTCTGTGGTTTCCTCACCCAGTGAGACCTTAAGGGCCTCTGTTACCTCCATCCTACTCCAGGTTAAAAATGAAAGCCTCTTTACTCCTTCGGATGGCACAATCGGGGGGCTTTGCCATGTGGGCCGCAGCATCAGCCGAGCTGTCAAAATAGAGGAGATACGATGGTGCAAAAGAGATGAACCACTTGTGGTTTGAGCTGCTATGTTTTTCGAGCCCTCTAGACGTGTGGATAGCATTAGAATCAAAGCACAACAAAGCTACGTAATCCTCGGTGTTCCACCTGTGTAACCACTAAACAGCTCTTTCCTTGACCTTTAAATCGAGAACCGTGCTGCTAATTTTTGCAGGGTGTGCCCGATTAGCGGTGAAAATCTGTATTTCAAATCCCCAGTGTGCTCGTTTTTGCCGCATGAGCCCCCCAACCCCAGCTAATTATCTGAGCATGACTAGCCTTATCGCAACCCACAGTGGAATTTACAAGTCAGCTGTCAAATTAAGAGCTGTCCGCCTGTGCAACCGGAGGAGAGGCGATCACCTTTTGCCCTTCTGACCCCTCGTGCTTTGAACGAGCAAGCACAAGGTGTGTTTCCTGGTGGCAACGTGCTAGCATCCTTGGAGGGGCAGAGGGGCCTTTAAAGAGCCGGTTAATGTGAAATACCTCCGTCCAAGTTCAGATGAGACATCTCAAACACATCTCGGCGTCAGCTGTCCAATCAAAGCCCTCCCTCCCTCAAGACCCAGGGGTTGAGTGCGCAATAGTGTGTGTTTTCATTTTCCCTGGTACGAGGCCAGCTGTCGGTTAGAGCCGTGTGTGTGTGGCAGTGGGGGGATTCGCAGGGCGGCGCTGGGGTTGGAAACTTGT
Source organism: Tetraodon nigroviridis (assembly GCA_000180735.1). Classification (NCBI taxonomy): domain Eukaryota; kingdom Metazoa; phylum Chordata; class Actinopteri; order Tetraodontiformes; family Tetraodontidae; genus Tetraodon; species Tetraodon nigroviridis. The sequence goes on from CAAE01014608.1 coordinate 173,123, forward strand.
GGCTGGACGGAGGCCATTTGCTCAGCGTCTGCATCTACAGGGAGAGGAGGGCCGCGTCGGCCCCCGGTTATTAGATATTCTTCTGCGTACATCTGCTGCTTAGTGGGATCTGGGATCCGTAAGTAAGATTAATGGTGAGGAAGGAGATGCCGTGTTGGGGTTTAGGAATTTAAAGCCAGCAGGGGGCTGTGAAATGTAACTTGTAATAAATCCAGCAGGGTTTACAGGACACGCTATGGGAATTCCTTTTGTATCACAACGCCTTGGAAAATGTTCAGTTACTTGAAGAATTTATGACTTTTCTTCATAATTTTGTCATGGTAATGTACATGGTGTGTTAACAGCTGCCTGGTCTGTTTCAAAGCCGGACCAGATGATGTCCAAACTGGTCTGCACAAGGTCGGGACGCCTCAACAAGGACTTGGAGATTATAACGCATTAAAGTTCCTGTACAGGTAGAGAGTGTGTGTAAGCCAGGACAGTTTTTAGGATCCTCTCTCATCCATAATGTCTATACCTAAGAGATTCCCCATTTTTGTCAGGAGATGATACATCTTGGTGTGTTTTTTGGGAATAGTGATGCAGCACTTTTTAAATTGAGGTCACTTGTTTGTCTGGAGGCCCAAGAATGAAGACAATCGCATTCCTGAGATGAATGTTGCATCTGTTCGTGATCTCTAAATGGAGGGTTTTAGCCGTGTACATGTGCGAGCGGCGCTACCTAGTCCGATGGATGACGTGTAGCACTCGGTGGAATCTTCCCTTGAATTTTACTGTGATTCTGGGGGTTCTGGGAAAGCCATACGAGCCTCGCGCGTCTTCCTGCGACAAAATTCCCTGCAGCGCCGCAACAATCTGGCTACGTGCTAACGCTCAGCCACAAAACCGGCTCCTGGGAGGGCAAATATCTGACAGGGGGAGAATCGTCAATGATCTCCATCTCTGCCCCAGTAAACCGGCATAATAACACAGGAGTTGGTGTTTAATGGAGTAAATTACACGGTTGAACGTAAATGTTTGCCTTTCTGACAAACTCCCAGGAAGAGTATGAAGGAGGGATGAAAGGCAGGCAGATATTTGGTCACTTGGTAATAAACATCAGTATCATCTCATGTCAAAGAACGCTTTGACCACAAAAGGAAGACATTTAAAAGCACTTAAATTCTTTCTCCTCTTTTTTTTCTTTGTTTGTCAGGGTGGTGAAAGAAGAAATTTCCGACGACGGTGCCAAGCTGCCGTGTTTCAACGGCAGAGTGGTTTCATGGGTAAGACGCAAACAAGATGTACGCAATTAGCCTCGACGTTTCTGCGCAAATGTTGAGACTTTTCTCATTTTCTCCGTGTTCTTGTAATGGTTTCTGGGTTTGGGGCTGGGCCTGAAAAGTCCGGCACGGGGAAAAATCCCCAGTCAGGTCCCAGAATGCGCCGACACCTCAACACGTTACAGTGCTAAATGTGGTTTGTGTTTGGGAAAGGCGAATGTTTCTCATCAAGCATGCGAGCTACAGCTGGCTTCCCCCGTGCAGAATGGCGCGTTTGCCAGGTACGTCTCCCGGTTCTCCACCAGACGGCCTGCTTGGCTCAGCTTTACAGGTTGCATTTGAATAAAAACGCGACGACGAGGCTGGCCCCAGATCAGCAGGAAAAGAGGGAGATGCCTCTGAAGGGTCAGGGGAGACGCAAATCAGAGCAGAGGCGATTATTTGTGATCTGCTGGCCAAGATGGATGGAGGGGATCCCAGAAGGTTTCAGGGATGATGAAATGCAAGGGTGGAAAGGGACAGGGATTGTTGGATTTGAAAAAGTTTAGTGTGTATGATGAAAACGGTTAGAAAGGTTCAGTGTGTGTGTGTGTCTCCAATTGTGCTGTCTGATGAATAGGGAGAGCTTAAATGTGGGATCGCGTTTCAGCCCCTGAGACGTCCATCTGAAAGGCCTGCTCTGTTTGGGTGTCAGAGTAATTGACATCTTACCTGCTTCCCTCTCCCCACACGTCTTTTCTGTCCCTCTCCTTTCCTCACTCCCGGTTCCTGACATCCTCGCTCTGTTCAGCCGTTGTTTGCGTTCCATTTTTCCTCCCTGAATCTGTCTTTTTCCCCTTCTTCCAGCTGGTGTCTTCAGACACCCTGGCAGCGGAGCCTCCGGTGGCAGTCGTCCCTCCGGTGGAAACGACAGCCCAGCCTTCGCCGCCGCCTCCACCTCTCCCACCCCCCCCTGCAGAGAGAACCGGGGGCATCGGAGACTCCAGACCACCCTCCTTCCAGTAAGATAAGCGCTGCACTCTGTAATTAGCTCAATCCGTTCTCCCAGTAACGAGGACACTGTATCTGAGAAGCTCCCAGTTTCGGGTTACAGCAGCGGGGAGAGTACAGTAGATGATCTGAACCTGATCTTTGGTGGAACCGCCCTTCATTAAGGGTTGGAGTTAGCACCCATTTTCTGGTTATTAAATAAGATCAGAGCTGTGCAGACTAGTCCGACTCGTCGGTCCAGGTCAGCGTTTGAATTTCTTCCCGTCTGCAGTTTCTCTTTAATCCAATTCCAGATGAAACAACATCTCCTAATTGGAGCAAATGTGCAGTTTGACGCCCTAACCGCACCAGCTGTTTTTTTTCCTTGCTGTCTTTGGCCCTGAACCAGCACCATTACCAGTCCTGGGAAACCAAACCTCCTTTACATTGCACCAGTCTTGTTCTGCTGAACTTTTATATTGTTAATCCCAATGTCTTTATTTTTTCTTTCTCGTTTTTAGTCCGAATGCTACAGGCAGTGTGGAGACCCTGGACGAACAAACTGAAACGGAGTCTGTAGTTTCCTTCAGGCGAGAGAGACCTCGACATAGAGAGAACATGGAGCAGCACGGTGAGAAAAAGCCTCCGCCTTCCGAACGATGTAAAGATGCAGATAGGATCGAAGTCAGGAATTTTATCCAACCAAAGAAAACCTGGGCCTGAACCAACACGTGCCCCTTTTGCACCCGACTGTGGCGTCACAGGCCCCCGCATGAACGGTCAGAGTCGGCTTGAGCGCCACCTGGCGGGGTACGAGAGCTCCAGCACGATGATGAGCAGCGAGCTGGAAACCACCAGCTTCTGTGACTCCGACGACGATGACACCATGAGCAGGTGAGGGAGAGTTTTGGGGGGAAAAGTGCCTCATTTGCGTGCGGATGAATCACCTGACAGTGGAGGATTCTCTCGACCTTGCAGGTTCAGCAGCGCCACGGAACAAAGCACGGCCTCCAGGCTCCTCAAACGCCACAGACGACGCAGGAAACAGCGCCCGCCACGTTTGGAGAGGGTAATGCTGCACCAGAGACGTTCTGATGTGGGACGCTAGAGCTAATTGTGCGGTGTGTGATTGCAGGCCTCCTCCTTCAGTAGCATGACAGACTCCACAATGTCGCTGAACATCATCACCGTCACTCTGAACATGGGTCTGTAATTTCCCGCCGTTTTCTCTTTGATCCTCGGTGCTTTTAGAAAACCCTTTACTTGCTTATTATCCTTCTGCTTTTCTCAACTTTGACAGAGAAGTACAACTTTTTGGGTATCAGTATCGTGGGCCAGAGCAACGAAAGGGGCGACGGGGGCATTTACATCGGCTCCATCATGAAGGGCGGAGCCGTGGCCGCCGATGGACGCATCGAACCCGGTGACATGCTGCTGCAGGTGAGGGAAAGGCTCTCGGCTGTATTATTTACACCAGTGTTCTGCGTTCTAAACTTCTATTTAATATCCCCAAAGGTGAACGACATCAACTTTGAGAATATGAGTAACGACGATGCCGTGCGGGTGCTCAGAGAGATCGTGCACAAGCCAGGGTGAGTTCCTGTATCCTGATTGGATTAACTGGGTTAGAAACGAGCCGTAACGTTGATTGTCTTTTCCAGGCCGATCATTCTCACTGTGGCAAAGTGCTGGGACCCTTCTCCTCAGGGCTACTTCACGCTGCCTCGCAGTGAGTGCACAGCCGCCTTTTTCTTCCCCTCCGTCTCCGCATGTGGATTTTTACCTTTCTAAACGTTTCGCCCCGTCTCTGCAGATGAACCGGTCCGACCCATCGACCCGGCAGCGTGGGTGAGCCACTCTGTGGCGATGACGGGGGCCTACCCGCCGTTTCCAGGCAGCTCCTCCCTCAGCACCATCACCTCCTCCTCCTCCGTGACAGAGACTGAACGTGAGAGCCTCCCCTCCTAGTTTTCTGTATCCGTTTGAATTTAGATTCAGTTAAATCATTCACAAGGAATCTTCTTCTAGGGTTTGACGACTTCAACCTGTCCCTGCACTCTGACATGGCTTCCGTGGCCAAGGCTATGGCCTCACCAGAGTCAGGTCTGGAGGTCAGGGATCGCATGTGGCTCAAAATCACCATCCCTAATGCTTTCCTGGGTAAGACTGCGGAGCAGAAAGGACTTCAAACCGCCTGACTTGAGTGTCTGTTTTGACTTAATCTAATATCCCCGCTTTGAATGTGCAGATTGTGACCGGTCGTTTTTGAAGCAGCTCCTAAAACTCCTGTTTCACAACCATTTAATAGAACCCTCTCGTGGAAAAACCTGAAGAGCCTAACGTTCTGTTGACGCAGGTTCGGATGTGGTCGAGTGGCTCTTCCACCATATCGAGGGATTCCAGGACCGCCGTGAAGCCAGGAAGTACGCCAGTAACCTGCTGAAGGCTGGCTTCATCCGACACACGGTCAACAAGATCACCTTCTCGGAGCAGTGTTACTATGTCTTTGGAGATTTAAGCGACTGTGAGAACTGTGAGTGAACAGCCGAGCCCGTTCCAGCGGTAAATCACGTGCGTTCCGTGTTAACGGCCTCCACTCTTACCTCCCGCCCAGACATGGCCAACCTGACCCTGAATGACAACGATGGCTCCAGCGGGGCCTCAGACCAGGACACTTTGGCCCCCCTGCCTCTCCCGGGGGCCTCTCCTTGGCCCATGATGCACACTTTCCCCTATCAGCCCTACCCGACGCATGCCTTCTCCAGCCAGCCTCCACCATATCACGAGCTGTCTAGCTACAGCTACGCCCCCGGCAGCACCGGCAGTCAGCACAGCGAAGGTGAGCGCCGGCGCTGCAACTGGGATTAGTTTCCAGTGAAACCAGTTTGCAGTTTTCTTTATTTATGTTTTGTTTTTTTCCTCTCCTCAGGCAGCCGGAGCAGTGGGTCCACGAGGAGCGAGGGTGATCGGCGCCGCACGGCTAAAGGCCCGGCAGCACTGTGGGCGGAGGTGACAAATCCCCCTCAGCAGGTGGAGATGGAGGAGGAGCAGACTCGCGTTCTGGCAGCGGTAGCGAACTCAGAGTACTCCACCCGCAGCAGCCTGAGACGTGGCCATGGTTCCGCTGCTCCCAGCGAGCATAGCCACGCCTCCTCCCAGCGATCGCACCACCACCGCATGCCCCAGCCTCCTCACTTGTCTCCGTACCCGCCCGGTATTCTGCCCTACAACCCCATGATGGTCATGATGTACCCCAGCACCCGCATCCGGCCATGGCGGCCACTCACACTCTCCCTCACCCGCAGCAGATGCCCACAGCCATGCACCCGGCTCTACCACCGCCACCCTCCTCCACTCCGGGGGGGCCTCCTGGAGCCCCGCCCACTCGCGATCTGGGCTCCGTGCCCCCCGAGCTGACCGTTCGCGCCAGTCGTTCCACCTGGCCATGGGCAATCCCAGCGAGTTCTTTGTGGATGTGATGTAGATTCGGTGGTGGCCTCCATGTGAAGTTAGTGTACAGTTCTGAGGATCTGGTGGTGGCCTTTTCAGCTCTCGAGGGCCAATTGGATGACGGGCACTTGCTGCAAATTTGGTGAGAACAGGGTTTAAACTTAGGTCGAAGAAGACAAAATAAAACCAAGGAGAGCCAACTGTCTGCTCGGTTTCCTCCTTCAAATCCACTAAGTGCTATTTTATTCCAGTTACACGTCCAGAGAAATACAGCTGGCCTTTTTGATAGGGTTTTTCCCCTTCTTACGGTAGGAGGGCAAGAACCTTTCCAAACTGGGATTTGTGCTGTCCAGTCATGATGTGCACTGACTCCAGTTCAACACAGGAGGTTGCCATAAGCGCTGTGTACGTGACCTGGGTACCATTCAAGTACCTGTTGGTGCCGCCGCCATATTCAGTATAACGAGTGCCTTATTAGCATGTTTAAAGATATTTCTACACTCCAGGTACAACACTTTGTTTGACAGTAATGATCCACACTACACAACTATAAGTAATAATGTGAAACTAAAATGGTCCAAAAATGTCAGAAGTGTGTTTAGTTATCACTGTCTAGTGGCCTAGTTGTCAAATAACTCTAATTATGAGTTTTCAGGTGGAGCTGTAGAGATTTAAAGGTACTAATGGAAAGAATGTGCTGGAAGTGGTACTTTTGCATTATATATTGTCTATATCTTTACGTAACTGTGATCCAAACACTCCAGCTCCCTGTGCTTTTTTATGTTACTGACTCCCATTATTCAGACCTTTTTTTTTTGTTGTTGTATGAGTGACTATATAGCGATCATCTGTAACCAAACTGTAAAGGTGCTAAATGAAGAGTCAAAAAGAAAACTGACTTTGGACAATGACTTTGGTCAGAATGTTTAATGTCATATCACCACCTTTGTGTATTTGAGATTAAATTTGATACTTATTGTTTGACCTAAAGTATTGAGGGTTTTTTTTACTGCGAAATTGAGGAGGAACACGGTTGCACGAAGCTCAAACACATCTACCTGTGTCACTCGTACATAAACACAACACTCAAAGACTAAAAACTCATTTATTGATATTTACAACTAGAAGCGGTGATCAAAGTACAGTTGAAATATGGATTTCCACTTGTTTATGTTTGTTATTTATGCATTTTATTCATAAAAGGGGGCTAAAAAGGGGATTTTCATGCACTCAAACTTGAGCCAAGGTCTAAAACTACGTTTCCCATGATGCTTCGCGGCAGCGGACGTGAGGGCCGACGGCTTTCGCCAGGAAAAAAACTACCGGTGGGTCAGTTCAGTGTCGTTCAGCAACCGCCCGGGCAATCAAGACCTGCTCAAACCAACAGGTGTACATCACTGTTATACATCGGGCTTCGTGGGTTGTCATTCGTAATACAAATATTCGATGCAGATTTAGCCTTTTTCCTTGTGGACAATCTGCTAAATTAGGTAAACGTCATTACGTAGCGGCTAGCTACCAGATTGCTAGTCACCGGACGTACGCGGTAGCTGAGTGTTTATGAATGTGCTGGCTTTTCTCACACCTGCGTTTGTTATTTAGCAGAAAATTACAAGTGTACCTTTGTTTTACAGATTTAAAGGGACAAAATGAATGCTTCGCAAAATAAGAGCAGGCGTCCGCGTTGTGCGGTACAATCCTCCGTGTAACTCCCGTGCTTTCAGGGTAAGCACAGTTTTCCTAAATTACTTCTCTATTACTCGCTGCTGGAGGAGTATTAATGACATTGTGTGTACTTTGTTGGTCGTAGATGTCAGCGATCTGCCGCAGTTGTGGTTCCGGTGCCGAATGCTCGTTTATACGCAAGCCAAGCTGCCGAGGTACCAAACATATTTAGTTTTTACATTGTTTTTAGGTTACTTTCTGCAGTTAAACGATGTTTTGGAGTCTTTATATCGTCCCTTTTTGCTCAATGACATTATGTTGACACCCCCTCCCGTCCTGCCAAAAGTGGGGGAAAGGTCACCGGTCACATGAGATGTAGGTGACACCCAAGGGTCCAGCAAGGACAGGTCACGCCACACTCCTGTGGGAAAAAAACCTTTATATTGATACTCTTCTGCTCAGTGCTGCACAAAAACGGACATTACTAGAAGTACTGCATCATATTTGAGGTGTGTAAATAGTTCTGCAATAAATCCATCTGTAAACAGATTATAGTGAGCAGATGGACAAACAAAAAAGTGAGATATGTTAACACGTAAACAACGTGAGCAGCCCTCAGCCTCCATCCTAGGGATTGGAATGTTGGAATAGAATAGAAAAGATGCTTTTTTATCCCACAACGGTGGTGTCTGTGCCGTCCTCACCCCCCTCACATCGGAAACGAATCAACCTGGCTGCCTCGCGGTCCTACTCTGTCAGACTGCATTCCTCCCTTAAGGCAACAGCTAATTCCAGTTAGCAAGTTTGCTGCCATTTTGTCTGCCTCCAGTATTTTGTGTGTGTGTTGTAGCTTTGTATTTTTAGGTACATTGAAGGGGAGAACTATCCTTTTAACAGTTTCTCTGTGCTTTGTGGTGTCGAATAAGGATTTCTAATTTTAGACTGTAGCACCAACCTAGCTGGGCGGCTAAAAACCATCTTCCGGGCGCGCTCTGTAGTTTTTTTTCTTTTTATGAGATTTCTCTGATGTTCTGCTAGATTTCCTTGTTTCATCTGTTTGAGTCTTCTTGCTCTTTTGTCTTTAGGCGGTTCTGGATAAGCCAGCAGCTGTCAGCAGCGATGCTAAGGTGGAAAAGAAGACAGACGCTGCGGTATGCGCCCTTTTTCAGCATCATATGTGCTAACTGATACGGTTCCTGTCATGGTTTGTGCCACAGCCTGCTTGTGCTAAGCGTTAGCTCCTCCTAAGGCTAGAGGATGGTTGTCAGCAAACCTCTGTGCGCCTTTGTGCCCATTTCTCTCTGTGTGACCTTAGGATTCCAAATCATTTGCTGTCAGCATGTTCAAAGGACAGATTCAGTTGGCCCAGGTTTTCCCATTCCCCTCAGGTGAGCAGTGACAATATGCTGCCACCCTTCAGGCCCAAACCAGTCTAATCAGTCGTGATGATGTGTGTGTGTGTGTGTGTGTTAGTCCTGAACGAGGAGCAGGAGCAGTTCCTCCGAGAGCTCGTGGGGCCCGTGGCGAAGTTCTTTGAGGTACCGTCGTTTCTGATTCGTTGGCCCTGATGTTCACAACCTCCTCATGCAGTTATCCTCTCTGATGTGCTCTGATTAGGAGGTGAATGACGCAGCCAAGAACGACAGCTTAGAGAAGGTTGAAGATAGCACCATGGAGGGTCTGAAGGAGATGGGCGCCTTTGGCCTGCAGGTGCCGGCCGACCTCGGTGGCCTCGGACTCTCTAACACACAGGTTCCCTACATTATATAAGCGAAGGTACACCCGCGGTGCCGTCTGATCACGCTAACGCACATCTCGATCTTTTAGTACGCTCGTTTGGTCGAGATCGTCGGCGTTCATGATCTGGGCGTCGGTATTACCCTGGGTGCCCACCAGTCCATCGGCTTCAAGGGCATTCTGCTCTTTGGGAATCCGGCACAGAAGGAGAAGTACCTGCCCAAGCTCGCCTCCGGTAATCACACCACCTAGCGTTGGATTGGCTGGTCAGGTGACCCATCAGAGTTTGGAACAGCTGTGATGTTTATTGTAACGCGTGTGTGTGCGTGTGGTCTTTCAGGCGAACACTTTGCAGCTTTCTGCCTGACGGAACCAGCCAGCGGTTCTGACGCCGCCTCCATCAAGACCACCGCCGTCCTGTCACCTGCGGAAAGTACTACACCATGAACGGAAGCAAAATCTGGATCAGGTGCTGGAGCAGGCCTCGGGATGTTAGCCTTAGGTCCCACCACGAGGGGGCAGCATTTCACCCTTTTCAATTGTCTTCTTCTGCTCAGCAATGGCGGCCTGGCTGAGATCTTCACAGTGTTCGCCAAGACGCCCGTGAAGGACCCCAAGACGGGGGAGATGAAGGACAAGATCACGGCCTTCGTGGTGGAGAGGAGTTTTGGCGGTGTGACGCAGTGAGTGTTCATTAAAACGCCTTGACTTTGGTAAATCTGTGTACTCCTTCATCAGCCCCTCTTTGTTGTTCTTAGTGGTCCTCCGGAGAAGAAGATGGGAATCAAGGCGTCCAACACAGCGGAGGTGTACTTTGATAACGTCCGCGTGCCGGCCGAGTGTGTGCTGGGAGAAGTGGGCGGAGGCTTCAAGGTGGCCATGAACATCTTGAACAATGGCCGCTTCGGCATGGCGGCTGCCCTCTCTGGCACCATGAAGGGTGTCATCAGCAAGGCGGTAAGGCTCGCCCGAAACAGACAGGAAGTTTTGCAGCTGTGTTGGCAGAATTGGGTTGTTTCTTTTTTCTTTTCCAGTATAAAAAACAGGTTTCCTATCTGCTACTCAGCTCTGCACCCTGTCAGTTTGGGTTTTTCCTTTTCACTGTGGGCTTGTGGGAAATTCCACTGCTCTTCTCTCGTGCAACTTCCTGTTCAGCTCCTCCTGTTAAAGGGTGTTTGTGTGTGTGTTGAGACGACGCACTAAGCAGTTGAGAGCTGCTTGTAAAAAACTACCTCGGAGAGGCTGCTGAAGATTAGCCTGAGCAGAGAGTAGCACTCAGGTGTAAACTCTGAAGAGTCTGAAGACTCCAAAAACCATATCTGATGAGATTTTATTTGCATATAAAGACTTTTATTCCTACTTAGTCGGTCCATTAACTCATTATTTATCTGCAGACTCCAGTTGCACAACTGGTTGCAACAAATTCAAAAGGAGTTTTGCAGACTAACTGTTCTTTTCTTAAAATAAAGTAGTACACCTGGTTTCTGAGGACAGATGTGCATGTTCAGGGTGACACAGCTACCAATGAGGATGTAGTTTCTGGTATTTTTTATTCCCCCCATCAATCACCTGACTGGTTGTCCTTTCCAGGTGGATCACGCAGCCAACAGAACTCAGTTTGGGAACAAGATCCACACCTATGGAGCCATTCAGGAGAAGGTGGCCCACATGGCCATGCTGCAGTACGTCACCGAGGTTAGACGGCAGCATTTAAAATAGCAGGAACATTTTATGGCACGCTGGTTTTAGTTTTATGCAAAAAACCCCCAAAAACACCCTGAGGTCCTGTGATTTTCCCAGTCAATGGCCTACATGGTGAGCGGAAACATGGACTCCGGGGCCACAGAGTTCCAGATCGAAGCTGCCATCAGCAAGATCTTTGCCTCTGTAAGGTTTGAAACCAGCCACATTTGTTTACACCCTCTGCTCTCTAAGAGCCGATGAAGGTGTGTGACCCTCTGTGCACGTGTGTGTTCAGGAAGCGGCGTGGACGGTGACGGACGAGTGCATCCAGATCATGGGTGGGATGGGTTTCATGAAGGTACGCTTCTGAAGTTCTTCTCGTTTTATAACACAAAGCATCCTCCCCTTTGATGCTGGCTCACTTTGTCGTCGTGTCAGCCTGTCTAATGTTGTAAGAGGAAACCACATTTAAATCTGCAGGTCGAAAGTTTGTCGTTTGCAACGAGCAACCGTGATGATCAATAAAGCCCCAGAGAAAAATGAAGCCTTTTAGCTGCTCCGATCAGTCACATACATCTTTTCTGTTTGCGGTTTGTGAACCGAGAGTGCTCACAGATGCAAACCTAACACATTTGGGTTTGTTAGAGGCTTTAGGTCACATCGGCAATACCGTTTAGACAGTTTTACATCTGGGCAACTGTTCCGGGAATGGAAAAACACAGAACCACCGCAACGAGGGAGATTCGGGGTGTCGTTTTCCTTAGAATTTAGCCAGATTTACAGCAACGTTAGGTAAAATGTCCTTTGATTTTGGGGTCTATTGTTCCTGAGAAGGGTCAGCGAGGTCTTGGTGTGTTTGCAGGATTCGGGAGTGGAGAGAGTGATGAGAGATCTGAGGATCTTCCGGATCTTCGAGGGCACCAACGACATCCTGAGGCTGTTTGTTGCCCTGAACGGCTTCCAGGTTAGTCATCTGTGATTTGGGATTACGAACGCTAAAATGGTAAAGGAGCAACTTCCCCAAGCATCTGTTCTAAGTCTGCTTCCTCTTAGAGGTTCTGAAGAAACACATTTACTTGCAGGTGTGCAGACTTTTGTCTGCCTTTGTGAAATCCCGCTGCGTTGTCTCCTCCTATAATCCCAGGATGTTACACGACCTTTTCTCACCGTTTGGTTGCGATTAAAGTGTCTATTATATTCTATCGTATTTTGATTTGTGCTTCTTTGACGGCAGTAACGGCAGAATCTGTCGGGAGACGTCTCACTTTGGCAACAAGCGCCTTGTTGGGCGTCGTGGGAGAGACTAAATGATGTCTGTTTTCCTCCAGAATGCTGGGAACCAGTTAAAGAGTTTGCAGAAAGCCCTGAAAAACCCCCTCGGTAATGCTGGGTTACTGGCAGGAGAACTCTCCAAGAGGGCCAAACAGTTGTGTCACACACACACACACACACACATGCCTGGGCTGTGACTCGCTGTCTGGTTACCGTGGTAACTGGTCTTTTTCTGCTGTGCAGGAAGGTGGGATTGAGCACAGGTCTGACGCTGCAGGGGAGCGTGCATCCAGAGCTAGCGCAGAGTGGCGACCTGGTGCGTTCCCTGTTCTCGGGGCGATCCTCCTGGTGTTCCCAAACGCTCTCCTGACGAGGACTTTCACTCTTTTTGCAGACCGTCAAAGCCATCGAGCAGTTCGGGGCCGTCGTCGAGGAAATGCTGATCAAGCATGGCAAGAAGATCATCGGTGAGCAGGAGGAGTCGGGATGGTTTGGTCTTTCCCCTTTTGTTCCCTAACGTTTTTGTCCTGTTGCAGATGAACAGTTTGTGCTGAAGAGAGTCGCCGACTGCGCCATCGACCTTTACGCCATGGTGGCGGTCCTCTCCAGGTACACCAGCATCACGCTCGGTTGTAGCGCTCGCTGCTTTCCACCCGAATCTGACGTTTCTGCCCTCCGTGCAGAGCCTCACGTTCCCTGACCCAAGGCACCGCCTCGGCCCAGCACGAGAAGCTCCTGTGTGACACCTGGTGCCGGGAGGTAGGATGCTCCTGTTGCTAACGGTAACGGGTACCGATTCTCAATGCTGCCGTCCTCCTCCAGGCCTACGGGAGGATCACGCGAGACGTCCAGGAGCTGCGCTCCAGCGGGTCGAGGCAGTACTTCAAGAACCTGCAAGCCATCTCGGCAGCGGTGGTTGAGAACGGAGGGGTCGTGTCCGCTCATCCCCTCGGGTTCTAAACCCTCCCAGCCCCGAGGCGTCCGCACGGACAGCTTCCTGACACTCGTCCCAGGGGCTGTACTTCCCCTGGTTTCCTGTCGCAGCCAGAAGTGTAAATCCATGACGGGGATGATGGTTTAATTCCTTTGGTTTAAACAGTTTTATATCATTTCTAGGCAAGTTTAGATAAAGTTTTAGATAAATGGGCAATTATTTGTTTTATTCCGCTGCATTGTTTCTGTAAAAAAAGCTGCCAACAACCCTCCCAGGCCATCTTCTCTGTAAGTGTGCTTCCGTGTGGTTTTTGTAGGCACTCTAAAACCTCTGCCTCATTAAGATTTCATTTGAAACCAACCACGTTTCCACCAAGCACTTCGGTCTCGGTAATGGCCTCCTCAGATCTGTCGATACGCACATCGATCGATGTGTGCTGTGCTGTTTGAATTTACTGAAATGCCTCGGAAAATAGGAAACTATAGAACTCCTGGAACTGTTCAGCCTGCCAGTGTGCGAACTGACTGCCTTTGCCCTCATCAGTCTTCATGACTGATTGAGGGATTTAACAAGTTTTTCCAGGTTTTTAAGTTATAATGTATTGTCTTTAGGGGAAAAAAACAACAACACAAATTGTCAGTGAACCGTCTTTGAGGCAGTGTTGAACTAATCTTTAAGCCATTAAGGTTGATTTAAAATAGCGGTTTTGGGAATCTGTCATGCTCAAGTGTACGTAGTAATTATGTACTTTAACACCTTATTGCACGGTTGGTGAGCTCGCTTTGTTCTTGAAGAGAGAAAGAGATTAACGTCAGGAACAAAGAGCCTTAGAAAATGATCTGTTGGTGCATCAAATATGAAATTACAGATTACTTTTGCCAACACAGCTGCTACGAGCTAGCAGCGACGAATGTAGCAAGCATTGGTCAACACTGAGGCTCCTGAGTTTGAGATAACACTTTGTTTTGTAATTGCATGTGTTCCGCTTTCAATAAAATCTACATTTTTCATCAGATTACGTAACGTGTTCTTGTTTTAGAAAGTTAAGAGCATTCACAGGGTTATTGCAACTGCCCCCACAATTTTGCGCGAATGCTAACTTTAGCGGCGAAAGCTTATCGCACCCTCATGCCCGTGAACGCATCTACGAGCAAGTAAAAGCTTTTAAAGTTGGCCTTTTCACTAGACTCGCTTCCTGTAATTTTCACCGTTTGCTACTTCCAGTTCTGCAAATCATTGCAAGCAACATATAAATATATCTGACAAGAAGCAGGAACCTCTTCCTGTTAAGGCACTAAAGTTGAATGAGCAGTTCTCAAGGTGAAGAGGCGATTTTTGAGGAGGAAGAGTAGAAAACACCAAAAAAAGCTCCTCTGGGCGACAGAAGCAATTGTCAGCTCCGTAACATAAAAATATTCATTAATTATTAGCTATATTTACCACCGGCTCGTGTAAACAAGCACAATTTCGACGGAGTGTAAGTGAACGCAACTCCGCGCAGGCCTGTGTGCTAATTTAGCAAACGGCTAACGACAAAGGGCGATTATTCCGATAAAAGACAGGTGACGGGGGACAGGTGAGACAGAGACAGCAAAGGTGAGACAGAGACAGCAAAGGTGAGACAGGTGACGGGGAAGAAAGACTGAGATTCGGCCGTTAAAGAATCGAATAAGCGTGTTGTTTACGTACGCTGCGGTTGGTTGTGGGTTAAAACTGGTAGCGGTAAAGCAAAACGAGTCAATACGATTTTACCAACAGGTTTAGTCGTTTTGTGCCATCCTAGCAGCACGCTAGTAGTGTTTTCAAGAAGGCGAAAGTCCTACAAATGCCAGTTGTACTGTTGTTTGTATTTGTTTCACAGTTGAAATAATCTGGAACACGAAACATCCAGGAAATGGGATTGACATTCATCACACAGGTTCGGTCCTTCATCCTGCTCCTCCAGGTCACCTAAAGTGCACAAGTCTCCAAATCTGGTGGACAGCGCACAGGATCCGCCCGGATCCGCCCGGCTGCGAGGGAGGCAGAGATGCTCCGAGAGGCCTCCGCTGACGGCAGAAGATCCAGGTCGACCATCTCTGCTGGCGTTTGGTGGCCTGCCTCCACCTTCCTGACCTCTGCGTTTGTCCCCATCAGGTTCTGTCTCTGTCGTCATGACAACCGTCCACATCAGGGAAATAGTCAAGCCTGGCCAGTATCCTCCCTCTCCTCCTCCGCCTCCCTCTCCTCCTCCTCCAGGGCCTGCCGGGACCTCGATGGAGATGACGGTCTGGACGGTCATCGTTCGCTCTCTGAAAGGAGGACAAGCGAGCAGAGGGTGAGTAAAGGAGAAACACTCTCCTCCCCAAGCTTAACTTTGGCCTAGTTGAAGTTAGCGTTCTCAGAACGGCGCATGGACGGTCTGGGGGGGAACACACGAGAGACCTTTCAGTATAAAACATCTTTAGTGTCATCTGGTTTTTTCTCTTTTACTGTACTACTGTCCCTCTGTCATCATTAACTATTGTAAAACCCCTGCTGGGAAAGTGGATCTTCCCCCTCCCCGTGAGTCACCGGCGCGGTTATCACTCATCCGTTGCCTTTCGGCCTTTCCCACCGTGTCTTGGGCTGGGAGCCGGAGCGGTTGGCCAGCAGCGTCCAGCCCAGGACGGACTTGAGGTGGCGCGAGCAGCAGGGGAAGCTGTGCCTCAGTCCGCCTGGAGTTCCTCCTTGCGTAAGCCGTAAACCACCGGCGCCACGCACTGCGCCAGGCTGAAGAAGGCGAAGACGATCACGGCCGACAGCTCCTTGGTCTGCGGCCGAAGCAGCCCCTGTTTGAAGAGCTTGGTCAGGACGAAGTTCACAAAGTTGGGCAGGATGAAGACGGCCAGCTGGGTGCCGTGCAGGGTGATGGTCCTGCACCCGGTGAGGTTGCGCCGGTTGACCACCCCCAGCCGCCTCCCCTCCAGTAGAATCCTCACGTAGCTGTAGAGGATGAGCAGCGTGCACAAGGCGATGAAGACCACCTTCTCCAGCTCGCCGTTGCGCAGCTGCTCCCGGCCGCACGCCCGCGTGTCGTCCGGGTTCCGCTTGAGGAGCAGACCCAGGGGGATGGCCGAGGCCACCAGCCAGGAGAGCCCGCCCAGCAGCCAGGGCCAGAGCCACCACGCCGTGGAGCACAGGGCGTAGCGCATGGGGTAGCACACGGCGCAGTAGCGGTCCAGCGCCATGAAGGTGAGCGTCAGGAGGATGTTGGAGCCGCTGGCGATCAGGACGCCGACCATGGCCCGGCAGGCGCCGGGGCCCGGCTGGGCGCCCAGGTGGATCTGGTAGTAGAAGACGCTGCTCATGCCCAGGTAGACCAGGGCCGACAGCAGCAGGTGGAAGACCAGCACGAAGCGCGC
This sequence comes from Tetraodon nigroviridis, assembly GCA_000180735.1. NCBI lineage: Eukaryota > Metazoa > Chordata > Actinopteri > Tetraodontiformes > Tetraodontidae > Tetraodon > Tetraodon nigroviridis. The sequence continues at coordinate 189,478 of CAAE01014608.1, forward strand.
GTGGCTGCGCAGCAGCTCCGCGCGCAGGATGGCCGAGCCGATGAGCAGGTTGAAGAAGAGCAGCAGCGCGAAGGACACGGTGGAGACGCAGAAGCGCACGTAGGCGTAGCTCCAGTCCGGCACCGGCGTGGGGTTGACGGTCGACATGATGAAGACGAAGACGAGGAGGGAAAGTGTGGCCGCCGCATGGTACTCCCCTCACTGCTGTCTGACTGAGGAGTCGACGCGACCAAACCGCTAGTTCTCTCACTTTCTCTGTGTGTGTGTGTGTGTCGCTCACACACACACACACACACACACACACACACCTATCGCTCCTTTCTTCGACCTTTTGCTGCCACCTCCTGGACACATTTGGAACAGTCCCCCAACCACGCGCAGACGCCGCCTGCAGGATTTCCACACACCTTGGCTCCAGCCTGGTGAAATAGGCGATTAAATAAGACAAATATATTTACAGTATATACATATTTACACGTGAGACGCAGAAACGTGGCCCATTAATTCGCTGAGCCGGTCACATGTCGCTGACTCACCAAATCACAGCGGGGGGCCGCCGGCCCGGGGCGGGAGCCGCTGGCTGGCCCCGCCGCGGTGGAAAGTTGCTCCGGGATGTCTAATGTTTAACTTTCTGCCGTGTTTGTCCTCTTTTATTCCAGGCCGCTGTGCGGGTTTTATTTGCGCGCGTGTGCGCGCGCTCGGACGTGCGTGGGAGGGCGGAGGGCTGGACTTCAGCAAAACAGAAACTAAACCATCGCGTCGCCGACTTTTATCGAGACAAACGCCGCCCTCGAACACACTTCTGAGGGTTTCCTGCTCACAACGACGTCGGAAAAGGTAAAAAATTATACATATATGTATGTATATATTTTAAAAAATTGTTCCAAAGTAAATTATATTTGCGAGAAAGAGATGTTGACCAGTTTTCACTTAAACGGAGATTATTTTTTTTATTTATTTTAAAGATCAGATGTTGACCTTATTTTACCTGGGTTGTCTAGACTACCCAATTATCTTAGGTAAATAAGGTGCTACTTTACATTCTCCCTTGTGGGGAAAAAAACAACAACAAAAATCAAAGCTGAAATAAGATTGGAAATAAAAGGCAGTAAAAGTCTTCTATAAATATCGACACTAGATCAATCTTTTTGGTGGTTTTTCCTCGTGAATAAACAGGAAATGATTTTCCGAATTGGCCACACTTGCAGACACATAAAGCGCATTTTTAAAAAACTGTAAAAACAATAAATAATGACAAAAAGCGTGTTTTTTCCCGATAACCGTTATAACCATGTGCTTTGCGTCATACTAGCTAGCTAGTAGAATTAACACTAGTTAGTATTCGCACAATGTCGGGGGAGACGGGACACCATTATAAACACAAGACATAAAATAATAAACGCGTAAAAGGTTTAAAGATGTTTTTAATGAATGTAAAACACGCTGGAGTGGCGTCATCAGGGCCTGAAGAGGGAGGAGAGAATCTCTTATCGGAGGCGATTCGATTGCGAAACCAGCGCGTTCCGGTAAAACCAGAGCCTTAAAACAGGCTTTTAATGGTTCTCTCTGCCCGGACACGAGTGCTGGTGCCATTTGGAACCACTCTGCCGTCTTGCGGCTAGCGAGTGTCTCAGTGTGAAGCTGTTTCCTGGATGAGTGGTTGATGCAAAGGCCCGACACCCAGATGTGGTTTCGAGCCAGCACATCTGGATCACAGCTCCAGCACCGCTGGCGTAGGCTTGCGTTCGTCTGATGCACCTTTGGCTTCCCCTCCCTCTTCCAGGCATGGCTTATCAGCAGTACCCCGCCCAGCCTGCGTACGCTCCCGGGATGCAGCCTGGCTACGCTCCCGGGATGCAGCCTGGCTACGCTCCCGGGATGCCCGTCCAGCAGCAGCCCACCCAGGTGGTGACGGTGACCACCTCCCAGGGCCCCGGCAGGTGGAGCACGGACATGTGCGACTGCTGCAGCGACATGGGCACCTGTGAGTCCACCCATGCAAATGATGCTGCCCGACAGCTTCAGGGCCCTCTGATTGAGGGCTTGGTTGCTCCAAAAACGCCCCAGATCACCTGAACTGACCCCAGCAGTGGCGCGTCGCTAGGACGCGATGCAAAACCAGTTTGTTTAGCGATCTCTACGTACGATCTCTCTGGGTTGCAGATCCAACACAAACGGGTTATGACCACACCCTTTTCTTTAGAGTGGCAGTCCACCTCCTTTTAGCTTCATATCACAGATATAAATACAAAGTCTGCTCTTTATATAGCTCCCATCAAGGTTGTATAAGTTGCTTTTAAAACCAAAGTCTTATTTGTAGAATAACAGCTGTAATTATTAACTCGGGCGTTAGCTTGTTAGCAGGTTTTATAGGGAAAGTCATGATGGTGGCTGAAGCTGGAGGTCATGTGTTTCCACATCACCGTGGCCAAGGCGGAGGTGTCGGGGGCAGAGATACGAGCTCAGGAAGCCAGAAGGCCACCCGACTCGCCTCCGCCTCTCTGTGACGTCAAAAGTGTCGTTGCTGGATTTTTAATGGGAGTTGCGTTGACGATTAGCAAGGAAGCGGTGAGATCTGTCCATCCGTTGTGTCCTCCCCTCCAGGCTGCTGCGGCCTCTTCTGCTTCCCCTGCATGCAGTGCCAGACGGCCGCGGACTACGGCTGGTGCTGCTGCATGCCCTTGCTGGACTTCTGCTGCGTGGTGTCCTGCATCCTGCGCTCCAACATCCGAGAGCGCCACAACATCCCCGTGAGTTGGCCCCTCGCTCGCCCTGGCACGCGGCCTGAGCGCGCGCCCGCCCGCTGACCTTCTCCTCCTCCTCTACCTCGCGCAGGGCTCCTTCTGCGACGACTGCTGCAAGCTTTACTGGTGCTACCCCTGCGTCTGGTGCCAGATGAGCCGGGAGATGAAGATCAGGAAGAACAACGCCGCCAGCACCGTGGTCACCACCACACAGATGAGAGCCTAGTTAGCACCCTCTGGTGGAGCGCGTTCGGCTTCCTAGACCTCAGCTGTGAGTTTTCATACATTTCTAAGCAGCATCGTTTTTTTTTTTTATTTCAGTGTCATTTTGAAGGAAAAAAACCATGTAAAAATTAGCTTGGTCTTCATATCCAGTTGATTGATTGATTTCCACACTTTGGTCGTAGTTAAAGAATGTTGGGTCTGTTTTCACTCTGACTTTCCAGATATTTGTACTTAATAAAAGCATTTCTTTCAGTTCCAGTCATAATCGTTGGTGTCTAAACTGTCACAAGAGGTCTCAGCCAGATTTTTTCTTGCAAAATGAGCTTTCACTTCTCTTTTATGAACATTGGAGGGAAGTTCATGTCTCTCGGCTGCCAGGGTGGTGCTCCTCCGGCTCAAACACAAAGTAGCAAAAAACACCGCGTTAGCTGAAAGGAGAGAATGTTTCTACCAGCTGCTCTGTCAGAAAAGGAACTTGAAACCAATACGGACGTTGGAGCTCACACAGATGTTGTTACGTTTGTTCCCAATTTTAACAGTAGACAGAAAGTAAAACAAGGTCAACCAAGGCTCAGAGGTTAAGACGAGATGGGCTCAAACACAAAAGGAGGATGAGATGATGTTGCCACTAGCGGCGGTGGGTTGCGTAGATACGGACCACAGTTAGAACCACATCAGTGTTCCTTTCAACGTCTGAGCCCCAAGTGTGTAAACAATATTTAAATCTTGCGGTTGATGAACAGTCTAATATTTTCTGTGACGAATGTTCATTTTTCTGACCTTGAATCATTAGAAATTTGGTCTTTAAACGCCCACAAGGGGTAAAACTTGAAGCAGCCACAGGTTCTGGCAGGCAAGTGAAGGCCGCTCTGGATGCGGCAGGAAACCGGGGAGGAGTGGAGAACCTGGCCACGTTTCAACACAAATATCCTGAGATTAGGAAAAAAGAGGAGGATTTCCAGTGAAGTGTTTCCTGTTCATGTTTGTTAGCCTTGAGCTTCTTTATCCAAAGCAGGTTTAGTTGGGAGGATTCGAAAGGATTGAAACGGACTAAATTTGGCTCAGGTGGAAAATGAACAGCTTTCTGGAGAAGATAAAGCTGCTCTACAGGTCTGGACCTACGGAGGACACATCGGGGGACACGTGGGGCTCAGTGCTGAACGCTCCATTTCCCTCCATTATCTCCCTCCATTATCAGTTTGTGGCCTTTTCTCATCATCCTGTTGTCATATTGTTGTCAAGGCTCTTATCAGTGCAAACTTGGCCGTCTTTGTTTGTTTTCCTCCCCCCGGATGCTGAAACTGCACATTTTGGCAACAAACTCCGAGCCAAAACGAGAGCGTCTGCTTCCCTGCCCTTCAGGTTTTTCTGTTTATTTGGTTAACTCAAAAGTGCCTGACGTGGAAATAAAACCGAATGTTCAGGGCTGATAATCTGATCATTTAGGGAATTCACTTTCACTTTTGATTTACAGAGAAGTGCGTGTGTGTGTTTTCCTGAAATGGTTGGTATTTTATTACTGTTGTAAACTTTTATCTTTCATTTCATCTTCGATACTTTTTGTTATGTTTAATTTAGCATCATTATACTGCAGTACAGTTTATCGAAACTTATCAGAGGAGTCCCACGAGAAAAAGACGGGAGGGTGTTGAACCGTGTGGGAGTGACTCAAGATGAAGAGCATGGGCGATGAAGATAGCAGGATGACCTTTATAAATGAACTAAACCTACCCTTCATCTCTATTATGTGTTAAATAAGGTCAATAACTCAAGAAATTATATAAACTGCTAAACAAAACGTTTTAAAAAAGCTGAATGAAACACAACAAAAGTATAAAATTGAATGAAACATAAAAAAGTATGCCACCCCATTGGTAAACAGTCCTAACAATGTGCTGCTGACTGTTAAAAAAACCATCTTTAACGAATAAAACTGCCAAAGCAATGGGCGCAGCGCCCCCTGCTGTCCAAGCAGGGTTAAAGCGTCTTAGAAAACACTTCGAATTACAGGACGAGACTCGAGATCAAATCTTTTTCAAGATAATCTTTACAAAATTCCTGTTAGACTGTACTTTTACATTTAAATGTATTGGATTAACGATAGAAATTACTGGTATTTTCAGACTTTTTGTCGGTGTGTGTGTGTGTGTATGAGGGTGAATTCTAAGAGTGTAATGACAAACAGTGGCCGCTAGAGGGCGTCGTCGATCGTCGTGACGATGACCGACTGAGTGTGAACTTCTTTAAACGACCGCTAGAGGGCAGAATTGTTCCATAAACAGGCTTTTCCCCAATAAAGCTTTAATTTGTGTTTGCAGTATTGCTTTAAATAATGACATCAACTTTATTTGTATTTTTTATTTTATTTATTTAAACTAATTTAAGCTGCAACAATATAATCACCCTGTTTGTAAGTTTTTGATTCAGGAAGGGCAGATTGAGGAAATTGATGTGAGAGAAGTGTCAGGTGACACTTCTCTTGGCCCATCTTTGTTACATGAAAAAAAAACAAAAAACACACCAACCCTAAAATAAAATAGAGGAAGCTCAGTGTCTCTTCTGCCGGCGTGGAGAGAAGAACGATGGACGTGTACCAGGAGGCTGTGGACTACCTGGAGTACCAGCAGGTCCCAGGTGCGGCCCTGCTTCTGCACCCTCGCCGTTGGGACTGCTTCTGCTACTTCCCGGACAGGAACATCGCCATATTTATGTAAATATTTGATATTCGCCAATGTGTGTTTCAGTTGAAAGTGAAGCAAAGACTGAGGCTCTGGAGGAGGAGGAGGAGGAGGAGGTTTCTTCTCTGCTTTCCCCACTCGACGTGGACAGCTTCGAGACCCCCGAAACTCCGGTGAGTCCACTCTAGATTTTAATAAGACCTCCCTGTGTTTTTGTAGTAAATCTTAGACATTGTTTGTGCATTTCTTGCAGAAAAAAGGCCACAGGTAGAACTTTTACCGATGGCTTTTAAAAGATTTTGACCTTTCTTTAGCCGCCTTCACTTCCTTTTTCTATTTTGACTTCCACAGAGTTGAAAAATATAACCACATCTCTTTAAAGCTGCAGAAAATGTGGAAGAGGAGCTTCATGTTGAGAAGGTTGGCATTGACTATCAGGCGCTAACGTGGTGCTGCTGGATGTGTGTGAATCAGACGTTCTGCAGCCCGGAGGAGATGCTGCAGAGGAGGCTGGTGGTCCTGAGAGGCATCCTGAGGAGCGAGGAGGTTTATCTGAGACAGCTGGACGCCCTGCTGACGGTGAGCCCACCAAACACACAGATACCTCCCCTACAATCAACTTCAAGCTGGAGTAAAATGTAAAATGTGAGTGTGAAGACAGATGTTTTCAGGTGGTAGTCAGGGGTTGGGGCAGGCAGGCCGTTGCTGGCCTCACTTTTTCTGTCTTCGCTTCCTCATTTGAACACATTTGAGTTGATCTCCATCAAAAAAAGTTCCTCTTTATCATGTCGCTCTCCTCTTTTACATACTGCATGTTAGCTGCTGGTTGGGTGGTGTTAGCTGCAGTCAGGCTCTGGTGTGGGTCTTTCAGTGGTTCTGATGGTTTCCTCTCCTCCTTCTGTCCCTCCTTCTTTATTTTCCAGCCCATGAAGGCTCTGTGGGCGTCGGCTGGGACCTCCCAGCCCGTCCTCTCCTCTCAGGAGGTGCAGACCGTTTTCTACCAGGTGCCTGAGATCAGAGACATGCACCAGAGCTTTAGCTCCGGGCTGAAGGCCCGGCTGAGCGGCTGGGATCGGACCGGTTCTGGATCAGAAGAGGGGGAAGAGAAGAACCACTCTGGCTTTGATCTGATTGTGGGGGACCTCTTTCTGAAAATGGTGAGTGCTGGTGAGCTATCCTTTAGCTTAGCTTAGCACTGACAAGCTAGTCACAGTCACTTTTGGAGCTTTATTTTTGCTGGTTTTTAACGTCTGGCATGAACACTGAGATCAAAGCGCACATGTCCATCAGCTCTTTGATGAGCTCTGCTGCTTTAGGATGGAAGCTAAAATGCTGGATGGATGGATTTTTTCCTTCCGCTTTGCCTCCCCAGGTGAACCAGTTGGGCCTGTACGGCGGCTTCATCGGGAACTACAAGGAGGCCGTGGAGGTGGTGCGCCGCTGCTCGCAGGCCGACGTCCGCTTCAGAACCCTGGCGGAGGTAGCGCGGGCCCCTCCGCCCTGCGGGGCCGCCTGCCGTGGCTAAAGCTAACCAACGATCTCTGCTTTGTCCAGAGCATGATGCCCAACGACAGCTCCGAAGGAAAATACACCTTTGAAGGTAGAGAGGGAACCAAAATCAGGGCCGTTGGAGACGGTCGGCCCGGCTTGACGGTGTGGTTGGTCCGTTTGTGCAGCTCTCCTGTACCAGCCTCTGGACAGAGTCACCAAGACCACCCTGGTGCTGCGTGTGAGCTCGACGGCCGTTTTTAGCTGAAAAACACAGCGGGCGGCTCCCTCCGCAGTGTGTGACCGCTCTGTGGCCGTTTCAGGACGTCCTGAAGGCGACGCCGGACGAGCACGGCGACCGCGTGCCCCTGCAGGAGGCCCTGCGGCTGTCCCGCAGCTTTCTGGCCGGCGTGAATGAGAGCTCTTTGAGCAGGCGGGAGGTGACGCTCAGCCACGCCATGGTGAGGCACGGCCCCAGATTCCACCTCCCGCCGCCGGAGAGGCTGAAATTCTGTCCGGTGTCGCCGCAGACCCGCCGGCTGGTGCGCGACGGCTTTGTGGTGGACGCCAGCGAGGGCGAGCGCAGCCTGCGCCACCTCTTCCTTTTCACCGACCTCCTGCTGTGCACCAGGTTCAAACATGCGGCCAGAGGGTGAGCGAGGCTGCAGAACTTCCCCGTTGCTTGTGGAGGAGGCGGAAGTGTAGATCATCCCTCGCTCCTCCCCTCCTCCCCTCCCCAGGAAGCAGGACCATTACCGGTTCTGCTGGTACCTGCCCCTGGCCCGGCTCAAGCTCCGCTGGGCGGCGGAACCACACCCGCCAGACCTTCGCCTACACGCCATACGGTCCAAGATGTACCTCCTTCGGCAGCAGGAAGCTGTAGGTTCCGGCCGAGGAGCCGCGGACACAGAACTCTTCTTCTTCTCTTCTTCTGGAGGAGAGGAAGCTGAGAATGTCCCGTGTGCAGAAGGCGTCCAGGATCCTGGCGGCTCGCGGCAGGAAGAAGTTGGAGCAGATGGAGCTGATGCTGCTGACACACTCCCCCCGTTACAGGCTGGAGCTGCACAGCAGCACCGCCGGGGTACACACACACACGCACACACACACACACACACACACGTGTGCTGTCGGTTGGTGACGCTCTGGTTTCTCTGCAGACCCACCTGCTTCTCTTCTCCTCTCTGTATGACCTGGAGGAGTGGCGAGCAGCCATCCACCAGCTCACCACCGACGGTGGGTCGGCGGGTCGGTCTGGACGGCGGCAGGAAGTGGAACCGTCCTGCAGAACCCTCTTTGATGCGGAGGTTCTGAAGCAAACCTTCTGTCTCTGCCTCCAGGCATCGAAACCGTCCCTCCGGACCTGCTCACCCTCACCGGCTCCTGTGTGAAACTGCGGATGACCCAGCAGCCGCCCCTGCGGAGCGCCGGCGCCGGTACAGCCTGCCTCTGAGGAGCTTTGATGTCTTTGATCCCCAGCCCTTTCGCCATTCTGGTTTTCCTCACCTTTTGGGATCTAAGAATGCTTTTTTGTCCCTCCAGCAGAGGACGAGGACGCTCTCTGCGGGACGCTGGGTGTAGCCGTCCACGCCGCCCGCGGCCTGCAGCAGCCGGCCTGTAGGTCACGTGACCGCCGCTCCGACTCAAAGGGCAGCGGGTGGAGCCTGATGACGGCTTCTTCCTCTTGCAGGCGTGTACGTGTGTTTGGAGGTGGACGGTTACGCGTCCCACCACCAGCAGGCGCAGACACACTCCTCCGTCCTCGGCCTGAACCCCCACTGGGACCAGGTCAGCCGTTTCCACTTCTCATTCTTCGCGTGCGTCCGTTGTGGCCGTTAACCCCGCCCACTTCCTGGCCACCAGGAGCTGTGTTTCCAGGTGGACGGTGCGCAGAGCCTGAAGGTGGTGTGTGTGAGTCAGGGTGAGGGCCAGCAGGACGACGCCGTCCTGGCCAAAACCTGGGTCCAGGTAGGAGGACGGTTCCGCCCGTGGCCCACAGACTCGGGCCTCACTGCGCTTCTCCTCCAGCTGGACCCCAAAACCATTGACGAGGGATGGAGGAGACAAACTCTCAGCCTTGGCCAGGTGAAGCTCGCCGTCTCCCTGAGGTTCCGCCCCCACCTGGTGGGCCCGCCCACGCTGGCGTCCCAGGAGCAGCCGGTCTTCGGCGTCCCCTTGGAGGCCGTAGCTCGGTAAGCTAGTTCCGGACGGCGGGCCGGTGTCGGCGGAGGCTTTTCCTGAGTGCCTGGGATTTCCGCTCAGGCAGGAGGGCGGGCTGGTCCCCCACGTGGTGCGCTGCTGCGTGGAGGAGGTGGAGCGGAGGGGCATGGACGAGGTGGGCATCTACAGGGTGTCGGGGGCCGCCCAGGACATCGGCACGCTCAAGGCCACCTTCCACACCAGTAAGGCGCTCCGGTTTCTAGCATCTGTCCTGGCTAGCTTCCAAGCCCAGGATGAAGGAGGCTCCGACCTCCACCCGCTCCACTCCGCCCGTCTTCTTCTGCGTTCAGGTCTGCGTGAAGCCGTCGCCGGGCTGAGGAGCGCCGAGGTGAACGTGGTCAGCGGACTCCTGAAGCTGTACTTCCGGGAGCTGCCCGAGCCCCTCGTGCCCACGCGGCTCTTCCACAGCCTGGCCCAGATGTTGGGTAAAAACATCCACCCTCCAGAGACCGGCGGCTTCGCCCTCCGGAAAAATAATCTGTCGACTCGTAGAAACTTTAGCGTCCGGCTACTTCTTCTTTTATGGACAGCAGTTAATTTGTCGGCTTGTTCCGCCTGGAATTTACAAGCGGGCCCATAAACGCTGGGCCCCGCTGGCCCTCAGACGCTCCCTCAGCTCCGGGTGTGTTTGTTCTCCACTGCAGACATCCAGGAGGTGGAAACCCGCCTCGGCTCCATGGTAACCATCCTCCAGTCCTGCCCCGAGCCCAACCGGAACACCTTCCTCTACCTTCTGCACCACCTGCAACGGTCCGACACCAGAACCAGGCCCGGGCCGGCTCTGCTCCGCCGCCACTTCCACTAAAACTGCTTTTAATTCCTCCTCAGAGTCTCGGAGAAGCAGGCCACCAACAAGATGTCCCTGATGAACCTGGCAACCGTGTTCGGCCCCAGCCTGCTGCGTCCCCCTGTGGCTGGACCGGGACAGGACGCCGTCCCCGTGGACATTTCCCAGGAGGTGGTGGTGCAGGTGAGGCTCATCTTCTGGTCCCACACTTGTATTTTTGGATCAAACGTCTCACTTTTCCCCCCCGTCTTCCAGGTGCAGGTGATTTTCTGGTTCCTGCAGTGCCGCCACCTTCCGGAAGCTCGGACGTCCCTGCAGCCGGACTCCGATGAGGATGAGGATGAGGAGAGCACCTACTTATGAGGAAATCCTCCAAAATAAAATACTGTAGGATGATAAAGGTATTTATTGTGAAAAAAACCCCTTCTTACTATTTTTGTTTACTTTTATTGACCATTTTCTGCTTTTTTTGTAACTTCTTTTGCACACTTTTCATTAAATTTAACCATTAATTTATTAGATTATTTTTCTTTCTTTACATTATTTCATCTTTTTTTATTGTTTTATTCTTTCGCGGCGTCATCAGCGCAATTTTCTGCACTGACTCATTTTTCTTTATTTTCCTGTTCAAAGCTTCAGAGGTTAGTAGAACTAATTTCAGAGGTCGGTAGTAAATCTCTAGTGTTGGCAGATTAAATGGGCGGCGCAAAGTGTTAAAAGTAAAACAACAAACCTGAGCGGCAGATAAGTTTTCTTTGGTTGTTCTTTGTATGTCGGAGGTCACGAATCTGAAATCCAATCGTTTCTGGTTCATATCCAACGAGGGGGAGTTCACCAGAAGTGTACCAACCATAAAAGCCATTTGCAGACACACACACACACACACACACACACACTCAGATCCACCCACCACAGGTGGGGGGGCTCTTTTCAAGCCCCACCACCTGGACACATCAGGCTAATGTTACCCCTCCTTCAACCCTTTACCCCAAAACACCACCCTGGCTCGTTTGATCGCTAATCCTGAACCTGTCTGCTACTAATAGACTCTGTGTGTGTGTGTGTGTGTGTCTGCACGGACGCCATAACAATCATTCGGTACCCAAAACTGTAAGGAAAGCGGTGGGGCTGCGCTGGCCCCCGAACTCGTAAATCAGCATGTCCCCTCCGAGGTGGCGGCTGCCAAAATAAAGTCCCGCCCGACGACTACAAAGACCAAACCCGAGTCCAGACTACAAAGTTGAGGAAGTTCTGAGACGTTTGTGGGCCCAGACGACTGGCCGGCACCTGCTGGGAGCACTTTCACACACCCGGGCTGGAACCGTTTAAAGCGTCAGCACAGACAGGTTTTTAGAATCAGCTGTGAAGATCAGAATATAATCCAGACAGACGGCTTTTTTTCCCCGAGGTTTGCTAGCATTAGCACGCAGGACGCTGAGTGTTGTTTTCGTGACCCCGCATGGATGCTAAAAGGTCGCCTTCAGGGTTTAAATGATCAAGTTGTTTTGATATACTAAATATATGTTTTAGGCTGTCAGGGTGTGTATCTGAAATATTTGAGACGGAGAAAATGCCTGAATGGGAACCATCCAGGACGGCA